>CM031241.1:14730580-15330580 GCA_018340775.1 Taxus wallichiana var. yunnanensis
CTAACTACAAGGACCTTTCCTTTATTCTTCTCAAAATTAGATTCTTTTGCTTTGGAAGACTTAGGTTTTAGATAATTTTTCTTGATAGAATCAAGAACACATATATTATTTTTCTCAAGTAAATGAGTTAGGTGTGTTGGAGCTCAATCCAGTTCCTTAGATTGAGTTGGTCTTTTCCAATGGGCTTCTTGTAAATTTAATTGGTTGTGTGTTTCTTATTGCTCCTCATGCTTAAAAGTTCAACCCGAGTCAAGAAGAAGTATCAATTTGTGATAAATTTTGTGTCTTGGCCGAGTAAAAGAGAAGATTCATCAAAAGTATCGGGGGACTGATTTAATGGTTTGGTTTATCAAATTATAAACGCTTTGGGCTCATTGGTGATCGGGACCGTGTCTACATTTTTCACAGAGAACCTGTCGTCATCACAAAATTATCCAAAGTGCTCCCAAAATCTAAAGCTACGAAGGCTTAAAAACATGCAACTTGACCACAAAGTATTAAGGTACATGAATGGTTAAAAAGCTTAGTTAAAATGGACTTAGCCATTTTAATGAAGATTGGAACATTCAAACAATTGTCAAATTCCATCTCTCAAAAGCACCAACCATTGGAATTGAAAACAAAACGAGGATACCAAGTTTAAAAGCATTGGCAGGTTACTATTTTAAAATCTGCTTGAGCTCCATTTACCTATCAAATTCAATGTTAATGTCAAGAGGGGCCACGTGGTAGGATTTTAGCTCTCCTCAAATCATTTTGGCTCCATGGACCTCAAGTCCCCAAATTAAATTGTGTTAGATAATTCTATCGGGTTTGGGTTTGGGTCAAAGGTCAAAGAAACGTGGCAAAGTTTGGAGGTGACAAGTGGCAAGAAGAGCGAGGTCAAAGCAAGGATACATGGAAACCTTTTTAGGAAGCTAAAAGTTTCTAAGTCCCCCAAAAGGAAAAGGTTGCGACACGAGGTGAACCAATCAAAAGCAAGCACGATGCAAGGAAGATTGACAGACCCGAGGAATGTGGAGCTTTTCTATTGGCTTGTGTTTTGTGATTGTCAGTTGAGGCTAAAGAAAAGGTAAAATGCAAAGTGGGTGTGGGGCTTCCTCATTGGCTAAAGCTTCACAGTCTGTTAGAAGAGCTATAAGAAGGGCTGACACTACAAAAAGCGTGGAGCTTTCTTATTGGCTCACGCTTCACAATGGTCAGTCAGAGGATATAAAAGGGGAAAATTGCAATGAAGCTTGGAACTTTCCTATTGGATCTTGCTTTTCCATTGTCAGTCAAAGAAAAGGACAACCTAACAAGTTGGGAGAACATGGCATTGATTTATTGGCTCACTTTTTATTAAGGAACATAGTGCCGCTTGAAAAGAAAAGAAAGAAAAGAAAAGAAGCAAAGCCCGACCCAGTGAGCCAATTAAAGATTGACACATGGAAAATGGAAAAGTAGTGCACATGTTGGTAGGAGGCAGTCCTCGAGCTAATCAAAGGTTGTCATGTGTCACATTTATGTGCATCCCGACATGTAAAACTTCAGAGGGCCATATCTTTCGATCCAGAGCTCCAAATCTTATAAAATTTATATTGTTGGAAAGGTCTCTTCAAGCCCTTCACTTTGGCATCATTAGATTTAGAAATTGATGATAGTTGGTGGGAGAAAAAGTAGAAAATGTATTTTACATTAAAGATACAATTGCAGTATTGGTCAACCACTTGAATTGATGAAGTATGGTGTCTATTTTTTTCTTTGTGCACGTAAGACATAAGGAATGAATGATTTTGGTAGGCATCCCATGCTCCTTTGCAAGATTTTAATGCTTCTTATTGGTGGTTATAGAAGGAAATTAGATTTTTCTTATATCTTTCTCCTTCTCATCTTCTATATAATGTAAATGAGACTATCATTTGGTGCGAGGAGGCGGGTGGGGGTAGTTTTAGAGTTTTTGACTAAGTTCAGTTTTCTGGTTCAGTTTCTAGTTTCTTGCAAGATTGTATGTGTCTAAGTCTATAAGGAAGAGCTAAGGTGGTTGCATTATACAACCATTAATAGGTTTTGAAGGCATTTGTTTATATCCCCACCAAAACTCACATGAATAGATTATGATTGTTTTGATCAAGCTATATTTTCCTGTTTCTCATGTTTTGAATGAATGAATGAGGTAATATAGTTATGTTATTATCTTGCATTGGCTTTACTTTGTTAAGTACACAAGGGTCTTTCTTAGTTGTTGTATTCTTTTGGTCATTGTGAGCATTGTAGAATAGTGTATATTTTGTAGTGGTTTAGCTCAGTTATAAAATCCTATAGGAAACATCACTTTTGAAGAGTTCTTATTATCCCTTAAGGGTCTTTTGGGTGTATAAGACAAATCTAGCAAGTGCTTTATCTCGTTCTAACTCTATGATTTGTAGTTAGGATTGGGAAGATTGTAGACAACATTTGTACTAATTGAGTATTAATGAATGCAAATGTTATTTCATAGATCATGTTAAATTTTTGTTCTTTTTAAGCATCACGCTTAAGGATGGATTCGTGCTCCATGGGAACGCCACTCTATTAAGGTCATAAAAAAGTACCCCTCCCCCCTCCAAATCCCAATTAAAAACAACCAATTATCTTTATACCAACTAAGCATATCATACCTGTAAACCAAACATATGCTTATTTTGCAAAGTTGAGCTTTAAATTTTTCATTACCAAAGAAGCTTTACCAAAACTCCCACCAAAGTTTGTGATTCAAAATTATTTAAAGCAACCTTGGTCAATAATGTTATGCAAATGCAATATCTTAAGTTGTTCATTATTTGTCTATAAGATCGTATTTGACTATCAAGTGCTTACAATAAATCAAGTGATAACTATTTTGAGAGAAGTATTGTATGTGTGGTTATGCTCGCTTAAAATTAAGTTGCACCAACCATAGATGAAACTAAGAAATGATAGTTTTCCTTTATTTAGATCCCTCGACTAGGTCCTCTCACCTTGGTCCAGATAGAGCTAGAAGTAGTAGGGTAAAGCCATCCCCTTTGTGAAGGTGCCTCTTGATCACCTCCTTGATTTGAGTCATTGAGTTAAGTGTTGAACAAATCCCGACTATCAATGATAAGAAATTTTCATTGTTCATAACTCTCTCAAAGCCAACCAACTCAGGTTAGTTGCTCATTCTCCTAGGGTGCTATTTTGGGAGCCAACAAGGTGTTCAATTTTTTTCTCATGCATTGATGCTCTTCATGTCGTGACTTCTAAAGCATAATGAACACTTACACATTTCCTTCAAATTTTCCTCGAAGTAGAAGTGTTCATGTTGGGTTTGGTTTGGGTGGTCTTGGCTTCTTTTTTAGGTTAGTCCTTTTTCTCTTTCTTATTTTCATGTTTCTTTTCCTTTCCTTTATTAGTATTGCTACTTAGGGCATGTGACTTGGACTTGATTGCTCCCATTTGAATCAACTTGTCCTGTTCTCGAATGAGTTGGGACGAAAATTGTCAAATGAGGGCATCTTCCAAGCAATCCTAGAGCTTCTTTCATGGTGTGAAAAGTAGAACCAAAGACAAAGTATTCGGGCCAAGCTTAGAAATAATGGATAAGATCAGTTGGGCATCCCTTTATCAACTCCACATTTTGTCAACAATAATTTAATGTTGAAAAACTTTGAGAAGAAGGCATGTAGGTTATCAAAGTTACTAGGAGTTAATCCTAGCATAGTTTGTTCTCCAAATCATGGGCTCTCATGTCATCTTGTTTTCCAAACATATCGTCAATATTTTTCTAGGATCCATCGGGTGTTTTGGAAGGCTCAATGTAGAAAAGCGAGTTGAGAGAGATAGACATATAAAGAATACCCAAGGCTTCGTCACATCGATTGAACCACCTAGATTTCTCAAGTTTGGTTGTTGGTTCTTTCTCCACTCCCATAGTGATGTGGAATAACCCTTTACCATATAATGTTATAATCATCTTAGATATCCATTCAAATAAGTTTCAAAGTTATGCGAGATGCTATTTCTCACACATAACTTAGTTTTTTCCCTTCTTTTTTTTCACCTTGTTTTATGCTTATTATGGTGTTGATTCATTGTGATCACTTGAAACTTATTGTGGTCTCCACACTTGAGCCCTAGGTGGCTTAAATGAGTTGCAAAGAGAGCTTGGGAGCTCAATGTAGAGCCTAAACAAAGTTCGGTAAGAACTTAGGTAGAGAAGGGAGTTGGTTGGGTAGAGTAGGGTAAGGCAGAGAGGAGGATAAGGAGGAGGTAAATAAGGTTTGATAGGCATAAAAAACTCGAACAAAGCGAAAAACTAGAGCCAAAACCAAGAGCATCAATACCTCTAGAACCGGTTTTACGCCAAAGTTAATTGTGGATAGTCCATTTTAGCTAGAAAACACCTAATTGCACAAACACCAAAGCAAACACAAAAAAACAACTCAAAAAAATGAGATTAACCCGGATTAGCATCAAAATGCACAAATCAATAATGGATTAATGAAACTTCCACAAACAACTAAAAAGTCACGAAACCAAAAGTAATTAACAACGAACCAATAACGAGTTACACATTTACCAAAATAACATAGCTCTTATACCATGTGAGAGTGAAACACACAAATCAATGAAACATGTGCACATTAAGGTTGTTACTCCATCAAAAATGTGAAAATGCTCAGTGCGTAATCGTAATAAAAATTAACCACGAACAATTTTTCAAGCAAAAGGAAAAACATGTGTAGCATTCTCATAGATAAAAAAATACACAAAGGGAGTGCTATGTAACTCCCATGCCTATACATGTTATACTCCCATGATGGAGTGAGGAGTTACAATGCTAGGAATAACATGTAACTCCCATATGATAATGACACATATGACAATATGAAAAATTCTATGATGGAATCTGTCATATGTCATATAACTCCCTAAAAGACCTATGACTCACCTAAGTGAGATGACTCACCATGTGTGAGGTGGAAAATTCCTAATAACTAAATAAAAGGCAAAAAAATACCTCACACCAACATCCTTAAGAGAAGATCTCAAGGGAGTTTTCTCTTAACATTACAACAAAATATTTCGGGAAGAACATTACTTCAATGATTATGTATCCTTTTTGGAAGATTGATTATGGGAATGCATTCTGTAAGGTGGATCAAAACACCAATCAAATTATTGAGCAACAACTCACTCTAGTTAATCTTGAAGCGTGTTATTTGAAATGAAAATTGAAAAGACCCTTGGATTGGACTAGTTCCCCATTGAATTTTTCCAAGTTTTGTGGCCTAATCCCAAGACATATTTGTTCAATATCTATGAAGAGGTGAATGTTAATGTTTCTTTAGGGGCCATCATTAATGAAGACCATTCAAACTTATTCTAAAGGCTAGAAATAAGGACAAGGTTAATAGTGACACCCCATTGCTCTACATAATATATCAAAATCCTTATTCCCAATGGTTATTACCATGAATCTTGAAACTATTGCTTGATATATAGTTTAACCTAAACTAACCATATTCCTTAAATGCATATCTATTGTTGATAATCCCCTCTTCACATGGAAAACCACTCAATAGGTTGAAGACACTAACCAAGACGTATTATTGCTCAAGAATGAACAATAAAGTTGATGATTGGATCTTATGGAACTTCATAGTCGTAATGTTTGTGGTTGACATTTAATCCTCACTTCATGAAGTGAATTCAAACACTTTTTGCCGAAGTGCATGCTCAAGTCATGATCAATGACATCTCTACAACATCCTTTGAATTACCCTCCTACGGGGTGCCTATGCTCTTAACTATCGTTTTGTGGATGATTCCATGCTATTTTGATGAGACACCAATAATATATTACTAATGCTCAAACAATTCTCAATGTTTATTGTGAAATGTTTGTGTCTAAGATGTATGCTCACAAACTTGAGGTCATACTCATAAAAGATGCTCCCAAATCTTCTTGGATACCCTCATTTAACACATCATCACCCAAGAAATTACTCATTACCTAAGTATCCCTTTTGGTATCCATCTCTCACCCCATGATATATGGGATTTTGTGCTCAATAAAATTCACCAAAAAGTGAAAAATTAGGCTTGTAAGTTTTTCTCCCTACTTAGGCAAGTTGATTCTTATTAATCACATTTATTTGGCCAATTGATTTTATTTATCATCTTGTTGGATTCCATCTACATTAACTTAGAACACACTTATTTAAGGGGTTGGTAATCTCCTTTGGACTGATGATTTAGGTAAAAATGGATGGTTCTTATTGCTTAGGATATTTGTACTCAGCCTAAATTTGCTAATGGTCTTAGTATTGTTGACTCTTTACAACAAGAGAAATGTCTTGTTGCTAAGTGGTTTACAAGAGCTACTCAAGGTATCAAACCAAGGAAGATCCTTATCATGGAATATGTTAGACTTAATAATCATAAACACTTGTGGGCCTCCACCCCTTAAGATGATACAATTCTTAATGTTTAGTTTTTAATATTCAGGCTCTTTCTTTTATATTGACATAATCATTCCCTTCGACATGGATTGAGTATCTCTAGTTGTAGCTTGCACAAAAAATCATGTTATTTGAGCTAACAATCTTCCCTTTTATGTTTATCTTAAATACATAGCCCTTTTCATTACAATAACAACGTAATATCGATTAAGGATATAAATGATGTAAGCACTTATAATTGGCTTTCTTGGAATCTATTACACTATATACGTGGGTTACATGCCACCCTCAAGTGAAACAACATTTTTCTCTTTCAACTGATTCCTCCCGAAGTCCTTAAGATCACCACCAATCGTACTTCCTCGTGGAAAGATTAACATTGGCCTAACCAACTAGTTAAAACCTCTACGCCACACGAAAAACATTTGTATTGGCTCATATAACCTCTACTTCCACTAGAAAACTCTCTTAATGTTAAATGATCATTTCTTGTTTCCCGAATATCATTGGCGATACACAACTTGTAATATTTAACGATCTCTCAACGAAGCCAATGCCATTATTGGGTTGGCGTGTTCTTCATATGAAAGCGCTTGTTGGTCACACATTATCCAAAGCTGCACCTTTTCCACATGCAAATGCTCTTTCTCGCCACACTCTTGAAACTATTCCTCATCTTTTTCGACATTGCCCTTCTTCCTTTCAATTTGTGGTATGTTTTTCTCTTCTCACTTCATGATCTATTTCTTGTTGATTTTAATTAAAAAACAACCCTCCTTGGTCTTCTTTACCACTCTCCTCTCTTAGTCATTTGGAATACTAATTGGCTTGTCATACTCTTTTCAAATTTGGAAAATCGATGCAAACAATTGTACAATAGAAACAATTTTACTTTATGTAATTGACAAACTCATCTCTACACTTGCATTTTTCTACAATTGAAACAATCGAAGATGCCAAACCGAACACAATTGTGGTTATTAACAAGATCAAGGATCACTTTAAACAATCGCAACATCCGACTACACAAACCACCTCTCATTACTTTTGTGTTAGCTAGTACCATTCAAATTATAATTGTTAATCAAATGGGTTGTAGTTCGACAATGTATATCATGGTGTAAAAAGTGCTGCCTAACCATCCACCAAAGTTGAAATCGAGAAAATACAAAGTAATAAGGAATGAGACCACACTCATGCCCCAAATTCAACAAAAAAAGAAAAATTAAAATTATTAACTCATTTGTGAGGGTTTGTTTCCATTAAGGGGTTCACCAAACCCATTCACTCTTTTTTATTTCTTAAATTTTTAATAAAAACATGTTAAAAAAAAGACATTCAATGCCGTATCCATCAACCATTTTCCCCAGTACAAAATCTTTTTATTGTAATTACTTTTTTGATCTGTAAAAGCTAGCTAATTATTTCCGAGATTGGGAGGGCTTTCGTTCGTTCCATACAGAAAATTTTAGTGGGCGAGGAGGAGGAGGGAATCAAACAGGAAAGGAACGAACTCTCCTCTGCTCTTACTGAGGTATCATCTTGTCTTTTATCGAAATGTAATCTTCTCTGGTTTTTAAAAGAATTATTGGAAGGAGAGCTGGAATTAAAAATAGTGAAAATATGAGATCCACGAGCTCTTCTTTACTTGTGATTAGGTTTTTATTCATCCGTACACCATTGATTCGGGAAGTAGATTAGTGCAAAACTATTTTTCTCGAGGTAGATTTCATATTTATTCAAAACAGCGTAAGATCAGATAATTTGAGAAAAGTAATATTAAAGCACAGCTCTTCCTTATGGATAAAATTGGCTGACAGAACCCAGCCCGAGTGTAAAGGAGTAGGTAGTTCCATAATACCATTACCCAGCAATAAATGGCCCCTAGAATGAAAGGACTCCTCATGTCTTTGGGATCCCATGCAGTCAGGGTGAGACGGCAGTGGTAGAACCCAGTCAGGGCGAGACGGCATAATTAGCTGGGAGTAACCACCATGTAGTTTGAACCCTGGTTCATCATCATGGAAGTTAGTCTCACCGTATCACTAGATCATAGATGTGTCTTACTACGCAGAAGGTGTTCCACCAAACTGGATGGAGCCTTGTAAATTCTGACATGCAGCAGAGATTTCAGGGCTGGGATTTATTTGGTCGTTGACGCATGACCTTATCCCAGCCGTCCACGTGACAGCTTATGTGTCAGTGCGTGTCCTGATCTGGACACACAGTCAGTGCCACAGTTTTGGATCAGTTTGAATGACAGCATCAGGATTATTGCCTTCTCCTTGACCTGTGGCGTTCTTTCCATCGTCAGTTTCCTCTGCCTTCACTTGCCTCGTTTTGGAGAATCCTCCATTTTGTGCTCTGATAAATTGCTCTATTTTTGTTGGAAAATATGAATGATCACCTAAGAATATTTCGCCTAGACTGAGGAGAGCTCCTGTTAGTGTGGTTTTGCTTTGTGTATATACATCATATCTTCTATGTATATACTGCAAAACCACTTGCTGTCTATACTATAGTCTTTGTTCCGAGATTCTACATTCTGTTCCTTTGAGTCCGTGATGTATATCCTGCGAATACTCGATGTGCTTATCCAGCATATGCTCACCTGTGTGTATAAATCCTGCAAAATCTCGCTGTGAAAGGAATTCTTTCATAGCTGGACATTATACACAGTACACTTTGATGGTTTTATTGGTAAAAATCTCTCCTTGTATATCAGAGAGCAATTTGCACTCAAGAATATAAGAAATCATGTGGAATCTCAGTCTAAAACTTTCAATCGGGACATATAATTTACCTATCGTTCATATGACCAACTCATATGACCAACTGCTGGAGGTGCTCAATTATCAATGATTGTTCTTACTTCGCCCATTTTCCTGCAATTACTCAAGCTTAAAACTGGAAAGGAGGGCTACAAAGTGCAACAAGAAGCAAGCATCTTCATGCTTACACGGCCATTGTCACCTCTTTTTTAATTTTTACCTGACGGGTCTCCTTATTTCTTCAAGTTTGGGTCAAGTTCAGGCCTTCATGCCTTTCTCGTGGGCTTGTTTTCACCAATCACTCCATTGAAAATTCAGAAGAATGCAACTCGCCTCTGGTATACATTGTTGAGCTTCAAGACCGTTCGAATGATTCCCTCTTCACACTCAGACTTAAATGATTCAATAACAGTTTAGGCTAGAAATAACATCTACTTATGCAATCATGCCTTCTTCATTTTCTTCCACGTGGACTTTATGCATGTCAGATCAAGAATTGGTAGTGTTCGGGAATTAGACATTTTAAAAATTTTGTTTAGAGAAGTGTTTAAAATCCCACCGACTAGTACCATGTATAAGTTTTAGCTCATGGTGGATTTTCCCATTTGGATTGTGTTTGAAGTTCATTCGTTTTTACCGATTATTAGACATGTGGAGTTATTTAAAAGATGCTGAATTCTTGTGGAGTTCAAACATTTTGGGAGGAGGATAGTCAAAGGTATGGAAAATCCCATGCTCCCTTTGGTCAACAAGTTTCAAGCAATAGGGAATAATGAGGTTTAATTGTAAAGTGGATTGGATTTTCCCCATTTTTATTTTGGCCCCTTTAAGCGCAAATTGCACTTAGGTCAATAATGCGAGCGAGATTGAGACGTTAAAGTGGAGAACCTATATTAAATATTATATGGATAGGAACAAAGTTGTGGAATAGTTGTGGGGCATGCATGCATTTAACTCCCACCTTTTTATTTGCAACTTTCCATCCATATCTTTGTCCTATCTAACAAAAAAAATGCCGTCTAATTGAAAACCTTGATGTCGTAAAAAAGAAGTAAAGCCTTGGTGTTCTAGACAACAAAATTGAAGATGGGGATGGGAACGGGAATGGCGTGCCGCAGCCTCGCATCATCCTATAATACAACTTGCATTTATGCTTTGTCCTTTTTGTTGCATTTCTTGCAAAATTGGGTTACCTTTCATTTCCCTATCTACTTTTCATTGTACATATTTATTGGGAGTGTGTAATGTCCCCTTTTCCAATCGAAGACCTTTGGCCCATTTTGTCAACCCGACGGCCAAAGGAAAAATATAAGGGTGACTTAAGTTAAAATAAATTATTATAAAGTGCTATAAAAAATAAAATAAAATAATTAAAGCACTTATATTATTTATTTAGCTTAATAAAACTAAATTGTAATCCCTATGGAAAATACGATTTACCTTAAGGGGCAAACGTCATCGTAAAGGGATTTATTATATTTTAATCCTCCTAGAAAGGACAATGGCGACTTGGGCCAAAGGGGAGTAATGAAGCCTAGGGAAGATAAAAACATAATTAATTTATTTATTTTCCTAGAGAAATGCGACTTGCACTAGGAGGGAAATATTGTTGGGAAAAACATTTAATATGGGAAAATATTAAATGTTTGCATAGGAAAGATCATGTGAGCTCATTGGCTGATTTGGAGGTTGGTTGTTAGCTCTTTTCCTTTAAAAGGAAAGTTGACTTGCCTCTTCTATATTCCAGATTTTTATATGATATTTCTCTTGCATTTGAGCTTTGAGCTTTTGCAAATTATATTCTAAGGACGAAAAACCTTAGTTTATACCTCTTGTGGACGAAAACCCCAAGAGTTCTCTTGTGGACGAAAACCCCAAGGGATTGAGAGGGTTTTTCACTCAGAAATTCCCATTGATTGTAATTAGATTTTCAGTGTTATTTTCAGTCATTTCCAGCAGTGTAATTTGAAGGCATTTGAGGAATAAAATTACAGCAGTTCATCTTCTATTGGATCGACCCAGTTGGGGCAGATTTGGCTTTGTATTTTGGAGGTATTTAGATCTGATTTTAATTGCTAAACCATCTACATATTTTTGGGAAATAAGCCAATTAGTTTCATAATTTTTCAAAGGGTTTTTTACCAGTTTTATAATCAGATTTCAGATCTGATTTTAGAGTTGATTTGGCATTCACAAATTCTGATTTTTATATGAATGAGTTCCTAAAAATATAAACAATCATCCGGGATAGAGAATAATTTTTGGGGCTCATTTGATGCCCTAAATGTGTGGGCCGAAATAGTAGGAGGGTCAGATCTGCATGTTTGGTAGTTGTTATAATTTGGTTTACATCATCTTGTTCCTTGTTATTTTCCAAGTTCGGGCATATGTCATTTGCCTAGATCGGAGTTGTGTAGAGAAAGTTATGCTATCTTGAAGATTGCAGCATTAAGGTTTCAAATATAAATGATTTTCCAAAGCGGTTGAAAAATTTGATTTTTGCCATAATAGTCATAAATCCGCGTTTGGTGTTTTTAATTGATCTAAAATTTTTGGAGAACAAGAGAGACCCATTTGGGGATCTTACAGAGTGCTCTAATCTTACAAGCCAACGGATTGCAAAGATGGTTAAAACCATAGTTACCTAAGACTCGGGACGTCGGGATGTAGGGACGAGGATTTCGGGACGGCAAAAGATTCCCAAATTTTGGGGACGGCTATTAAAATAATATATAAATAGTAAAAATATACAAAGGGTCCCCTAACCCTGAAAAAATCACGAAAGGTTATAATTTCAACACCATAGCTAGTAATGTTACCAAGGGGCCTGTAACATGCCAACATCTCTTTATCATGTCACTTATATGATTATATCCTCGAATTAAAAAAAAAGCTTTTTGGAATAGTGGAGGCCATGCAAACTACATGGTAAGCCATCCATAGACAAAACCAACAAAGGTAACTGAAAAACACTAAAAAATTAAATACAAAGTTGACCTCTAGAACATCCTAATATCCCGGTAAAGCCTCCAATATCATACAAAAAGAGGTAGAAAGACTTGCACAACAAATTTTGAAACCAAAGAAATCCTTAAAAATATGCATGTGAATTTATCGATCCTATCGCTATGAATAAGAAAGGCTTTAAAATGTAAAATAACAACAACCTCTCAATAGAATATCTTCTTTTGGAACCTACATAAAACAACAAAATTCCATTTCTTGGGAAGGTAAGTTTGCATGGGAAAAGGATTAGTTTTCATTTTCCTCTTTTCAAAGTCATAATCCTTTATGTTTTTAATATATTTTTATTTTTTTGGGACTCCGGGGACTTCGGGACGTCCCCTAGCCGTCCCCTAGCCGTCTTGGGGACTTCATGGCGTCCCCGTTGGAGTCCCCAAAGTCTCGAAGCACCCGAGATGTCTCGGGTGCATTCCCTAAAGTTAGGGATGTCCCCTTCATTTTTGCATTTGGGGGTGCGTGGGGGGACGTTTCATCCCCGTCCCCAAGCATTCGGGACGTCTTAGATGTCTGGGACGACTTGGGAATGGGGGTGCGCATCCTCGCGTAACTTTGGTTAAAACAACCCTCCTTGGTCTTCTTTGCCACTCTCCTCTCTTAGTCATTTGGAATACTAATTGGCTTGTCATACTCTTTCCAAATTTGGAAAATCGATGCAAACAATTGCACAATAGAAACAATTCTACTTTATGTAATTGACAAACTCATCTCTACACTTCGCCCGTTTTCCTGCAATTACTCAAGCTTAAAGCTGAAAAGGGGAGATACAAAGTGCAACAAGAAGCAAACATCTTCGTGCTTACTTGGCCATCGTCGCCTCTATTTTACTTGGTGGGTATCCTTATTTCTTCAAGTTTGGGTCAAGTTCAGGTCTTCATGCCTTTCTTGTGGGCTTGTTTTGCACCAATCGCTCCGCCAAAAATTCAGAAGCATGCAACTCGCCTCGGTGACCGATCAAATGATTCCCTCTTCACACTTGGACTAAAATGATTCGATAACAATTTAGGCTAGAAATAACATCTCTGCTTATGCAATGGTGCCATCTTCATTTTCTTCCACGTGGACTCTATGCATGTTAGATCAAGAATTGGTAGTGTTAGGGAACTAGACATTTTTTTTAAATTTTGGGGAAGTGTTTAAATCCCACCGACTAGTAACACATAAGTTTTAGCTCATGGTGGATTTTCCATTTAGGCTGTGTTTGGAGGTCATTCATTTTTCCCGATTAGTAGACATGTGGAGATATTTAAAAGATGCTGAATTCTTGTGGAGTTCAAACATTTTGGGAGGATAGTAAAAGGAATGGAAAATCCCGTACTCCCTTTGGTCAACAAGTGTCAAGCAATAGGGAATTATGAGGTTTAATTGTAAAGTAGATTGGATTTTCCCCATTTTTATTTTGGCCCCTTTAACTACAAATAGCATTCACGTCAATAATGTGAGTGAGATTATGGGAATGTATTCTTGTAAAGTGTATCAGACCACCAATCAAATTCTTGAACTACTCACTCCAGCTGATCTTGAAGCTGTGCCATATGAAATGAAAATTGAAAAGGCCCTTGGATTGGACTAGCTCCCCATTGAATTTTTCCAAGCTATGCGGCCTAATCCCAAGACATGTTTGTTCAATATCTATAAAGAGGTGAATGCTTATGCTTCTTTAGGAGGCCATTATTAATCGAAGAATGATCAAACTTATTCTGAAAGCTGGAAATAGGGACAAGGTTAGTAACTGGCACCCCATTGTATCATACAACTTTATTGCCAAGGTTATTACTATGAACTCTAAGGGAGTTTTCTTTTGGCATTACAACAAAATATTTCAAGAAGAGCATTACTTCAATGTTTATGTATCCTTTTGGAAGATTGGTTATGGGAATGTATTCCTGTAAGGTGTATCAGACCACCAATCAAATTCTTGAACAACTCACTCCAGCTGATCTTGAAGCTGTGCCATATGAAATGAAAATTGAAAAGACCCTTGGATTGGACTAGCTCACCATTGAATTTTTCCAAGCTATGTGGCCTAATCCCAAGACGTATTTGTTCAATATCTATAAACTTAAAGAGGTGAATCCTATTGCTTCTTTAGGAGGCCATCATCAATCGAAGACTGATCAAACTTATTCTGAAATCTAAAAATAGGGTGCTATTGCTTCTTTAGGAGGCCATCATCAATCGAAGATTGATCAAACTTATTCTGAAATCTAAAAATAGGGACAAGGTTAGTAGCTGGCACCCCATTACTTTACTTAATGTATCATACAACCTTATTGACAAGGTTATTACTATGAAGCTTGAAACTATTGGTTGATATATAGTTTAACCTAAACAAACCATATTCCTTAAATGCATATCTATATTGATAATCTCCTCTATGCATGGAAAACCACTCAATAGGTTGAAGACACTGACCAAGATGCATTATTGCTCAAGCATAGACTGATAAAGCTCATGATCGGATCTGATGGAACTTCATACTCATAATGCTTGTGGTTGGGATTCAATCCTCACTTCATGAAGTGAATTCAAACACTTTTCGCTGAAGCGCAAACTCAAGTCATGTTCAATGGTAGCTCCCCAACATCCTTTGAAATACCCTCCCACAGGCGCCTATGCTCTTAACTCTCATATCATCCGTGCTATTTTTACAATACATTGATCGATATATTGCTAATACTTGAGCAATTCTTGGTGTTTATCGTGAAGTTTCTGGTTCCAACATGTGTGCTCACAAAATTGAGGTCATACTCGTCAAAGGTGCTTCTAAAGCTTCTTGGATACCTTCGGCCTAGCACATCATCTCCCATGAAATTACTCATTACCGTATATGATAGCTGCGTGCTGCCCTCAAGTGAAACGACATTTTGCTTATTCAACTGATTCCTCTGGAAGTCCTTAAGCTCACCACCAATCATACTTCCCATGGAAAGATTGGCATTGGGCTAACCGATTAATTAAGACCTCCGCCACACCAAGACATTTGTATCAGCTCATACAACCTCCACTTCCACTGAAAAACTCTCTCTTAATTTTAAGTGGTCAATTTTACCACCCGACTCTTAGTGGTAGCGCACAACTTGTAAGTTGTAATATTTGATAGTCTCTCCGAAACCAAATGCCAATTATTGGGTTGGCGTATTCTTCATATGAAGCTGCTTGTTGGTCACACATTATCCAAATTGGGGCTTTACACATGCAAATGCCTTTTCTGCCCTGCTCTTGAAACTATTCCTCGTTTTTTTTTCTGGCATTGCCCTTCCTCCTTTCAGCTGTGCTATGCTCTTCTCTTCTCACTTCATGATCAATTTCCTACCGATTTTAATACAAAAAACCCTTTTTGGTCTTCTTTGCCCCTCCTCTCTTAGTCGTTTGAAATACTAAACGATTTGTCATGCTCTTCCAAATTTGAAAAAATTGATGCAAGCAATTGTACGATGGAAACAATTCTACTTTAGGTAATTGACAAGCTCATATCTGCAGTTGCATTTCTCTAGATTTGAAACAGTTCAAGACACCAAAGCCAAACCACAATTGTGGTTATTGATAAGATCAAGGATCTCCTCAAACAATGACAACATCTGGTTACGCAGACCACCTCTCATTAGTATTATGTTTTACTTGTATCATTCAAATTATAATTGTTAATTAAATGGGTTGTAGTCCAATGGTGTGTATAATGGTGTAAAGGTGTTGCCTAGCCATCCACCAAGGTTCAAATCCTAGGAGATACCAAGTAATAAGGGATGAGGCCAGGATCATTGCCCAGGTGAATTTGGCAGAATGGAAACCTCTAAGCCCTTGACAAATAAGCCTAAAAATTTTGTGCACCTAACCTGTGCAAATATTTGGATTCAATAAAAAGAAAACTTATAATTGACAATTGTTAATTCCTTATTCCCAATGGCACCTAACCTTTGCAATTTTCGGATTCAATAAAAAGAAAAATTATAATAGTTAATAACTTATTCCAGATGGCTTGTTCCCATCATGGGGTTCCACCAAAACCATTGACTCTTTTTGATTTCTTATTTTTTTAATAAAAACATCATCTTCAAATTAAAAATAAAATAAAAATTGAATGCCATATCCATCAACCATTCTCCTTCGTACAAAACCTTTTTATTGTAATTACTTTTTCTATCTCTTAAAACTAGCTAATTACTTCTGAGACCGAGAGGGTTTTCATTCCTCATGTACACCTTATTCCATTTTATTGGGCAAGGAGAAAATCAAACAGGAAAGTAACAAACTCTCCTCTGCTCTTACTGAGGTATCATCTTATCTTTATCAAAATGTAAGCTTCTCTGGTTTTTTTAATTTTTGCTGGGAAGGAGGGGCTTGGAATCAATAATAGTGCACATATGAGATCCGGATGTTCTTCCTTATTTATGATTATGTTTTTATTCATTCGTATGCCATTGATTCAGGAAGTAGATCAATGCAAGACTAGATAATTTTTTCGATGCAGATTTCATATTTGTTCTAATTAGTGGAAGAATTTGAGAAAAGTAATATTAAAACACAGCTCTTTCCCAAATTTAGTTTGATCTACAAGAACAAATTTGGTCGAGAGAAACCCAGCTTGGGTGTAAAGCATTTGGTAGTCCCATAATACCCAGATATAAATGGCCCCAAGAGTGAAAGGATTCCCGTGTCTTTGTGATCGCATGCAGTTGGGCGAGATGACAGTAGTAGCCGTACCGCACACTAGGGACGTTAAATTGTGGTGGCAGCATAAGGCACCCCCTGGTGGCAAGGTTCGAGGCTGGAGGATTTTAACCTCCAAACTTCACAAAAATGATATTCAAATAGGAAAATAGTAGGGGGAGGTAAAGGGGGTGGACGGAGTTTGGGGACACATACCTGTAGAACATTGGTATATAGGAAGCACTATGCACCTGACTTTCCATATCACACAATTAAACTCCAAAATCCTTTTGTCTACGAAGCTACAAGTCTAGGGATTTTTACTATGTTGAAATTCACGTGGTATTTGCACCCATCTTCACCCAGTGGGGCTTCCTTCTTCACATGGGAGCATAATTAGCTGGGAACAAGCACCATGGAGTTTGAAATGGGGTTCATCAAAATGGAAGACACTCTCACCTTACCACTAGATCATGGACATGTCTTATTTTAATCAAACAAAACTTTTTTCTGTTTTTTGGATCTCGGATATAATTGTCAGAATTGGTTTTCATGATGAGTTTTGGCACAATGAATAAATGAACTGGCAACTCAAAGTATCATTGCAGAATAATTGAAAAGATGGCCATAAGCACTTCGTAGTAGGGATATCTCATACTGGTATGCAAAATAAAAACAAGCCTTTGATGGAATTTTTATGATGTCACATAAGACTCAAGATTATATTGAGCTTCTCCATCAAGTATAAATTCAAGTAGCATTGATCTAGTTTTTGCAGGGTTTGGTGTCTTGTTAAGAACATTACGTTTGCATTCTTTGATCCTTCTGTGAAAACCATCTTGTTTTAGTTTTAGGCATGGATATCAACAGTTAGAAAAAGGCTCATAGTCAAATTCTTTCTGATGTTTTCTTCCCAGGGTTTATGATTGGATTTTTATCTAAAAGTAAAAACTATCTTTGATTCAAAGACAACTAAAGTTTTCACGTTGGGGACTGTAGTGGCTCCCATCTTTACTGCTTTCTTCTTGTATTTTTTTGTTTATAAAATGATTAAAAATCAATAAATATGAAATATCATATTATGAAATCTTTGTCAATTCAATGATAAATGTGAACTGATGATCTTTTTGTTTGTTTCTAGTAGAAGGCATGAATATATGTTCAAAGCATTGATAATATATGTTTGCTAAATTTTCTGTTGTCTACAAGGTAATTTTAGGTACATTTGGAACTTAGGATGGCAGCGACGTTTCGGGCCTTTTTGAATAGTCCTGTAGGCCCCAAAACAACCCACTTCTGGGGTCCCATTGCCAACTGGGGGTTTGTCGTTGCAGTAAGTCTCTATTTCTCTTACCAATGGCTCATTAAGGATCTAAACACAGTTTTGTTCTCACTATGTGTCTCTAATTCATCTTTTTAAAATACAAAAGCAGTAAAGTGTTTCTTCTAAACAAAATTACATCAATGATTTTTTCTTTTCAAATTTAGTCAACATTGTTGAAACAATTGTTTACATTTTCGGGCTTGATAAATTGCAGAATACTTCCTTTGAGATTAGATATTACCAATACCTTCATTGAAATATACAATTGTGGTGTTTTAAAGTTGCTTCAATTGAAGTTTTTATTCTTAGAAACTTGAACTAATTGAAACTATATTTATTTAATTTTTTGTGTGTGTTGAAAACCACCAATATTTACAACTTTTACAAACAATAATGCCATCATCTAAGATTGGAAGCAAATATTATTTTAAAGAAAATGTTTGCATGACTGGAAATAAACAGGCTTGACATTAGATGAATCCATATTTCAATTGTAAATTAGTCTAACCATTCCTAACCATGGAGTATATAATAGGATGTTAGGGTCTGGTTTAGAAAATGTTTGTATGGCTCTGGAACTAAACGGGTTTGTTTGTAGCCAAATCTATATTTCAATTTTAAATTAGTGAACTGTGTATACAGTTTTTCACCCATTTTTAACTATGGAGCACATAATAGGATGTTAGGTACATTCTATAAAATGATTATATGTCTCTGGCTATAAACAAGTTTGGCATTAAGTGAATCTAAATTTGAATTGTATTAATCAACCATGCATTTTCATCCTTTTCTAACTCTGGATTATGTTATTTGATGTCAGGGATAAGTCTTCTTGTCCGTATGACACATGAAAATCAGACAACTAGCATAAAGGAATCAGCATGCATTGCACGTACTCAGTCACGTTTTTTTGTTGAAAGGCTAGGAGAGGAGCATGGCTATCGCCAAACCTGTCATGGAAATCCTCAATAAACACCATCTGATGCTTATTGCCAGCATCTTATTGGGAATGGGGTCAACTTGTTCATGGTTCCAATCAACTCCCTCATATCCTTCCCAGCAAATAGTGGTCAGTGTGCCGACTTTACCTTTTAGAGAGCTACATGGGTGCATAGTTGCCTTTGTCAAGCGAGATTGATGAACTTGCAAGTGTTGTTTCTCAAGAGAGATTAATGGGCGCACAAGTGCCTTCATCCAAGAAATATTAATGTGGCTTAATGGCCGGGACACCAATTTTTTTATCTCAAGATTAAATAGGCTTATAAGCTAGTATGGCTCTTAAACAGTGGTCGGGGTGCCAAGGTGGCAACAATCTTTATGATTTCATGCAAACAGGATTTTCAAAGCTTAGAACATATACCATCCTAGACCATGCATATATGTCAAGCATTCTTGTATTCATAATAGAAATCTGATATAGCATAAAGAATGCTGGAATTGTTATACGAAAGTGACAATACAGTAAAATTTGGTCAGAGATTAAACAATGCAAATACACAGGAATAAAACACTGTAAGACTCGTGGAATTGTCATACGAAAGCAACAATGCTGCAAGATTTGGTCAGAGTTTAAACAAGGCAAATACGCAGGAATAAAACACTATAAGACTTGACACTAATTTATTCATGTACAATAGGGATATTTATACATTAGATTGGTCCTATTTTCTGGGACTTTTTCGTATCACTCTCACATATCCCTCCATCCATTCTATCCTAGTTCTATTTTATGAAACCAGTGCTCTAACCACCCAAAAACCTTTCTAATTAACTTCTAATCAAACTATATATTATATGACCGAACCAACTGTCTATACTATAATACACCAAGCATAGTATAACCTATACTATGGTGTAATAATTCTCAATACTTTAAAGACAGAGAGAATATAATAGTTGCCTATACATATGAATGGGGATATGCCCATACCATTTGCCATTCATAGTTGTGGGAATTGGCCTCAAGACACTTGCAAACATACGGTGAATGAGAACATACTCAAGGTTCATTGAGAATCATCATATAAGCATGGACTAGGACATACTCAAAGTCCATACACACATAGCTATGGGAACAAGGATACACCCAATTGTCCATAACAACAATGTTGCTAGCAGGTTTGGCCACACTACATTCTTATGCAGAAATGAGACTCACCTCAACTGCTCTTTGGGTGGGACTGTGCCTCATTGAACAGTACCAATTTCATATCTTGTGCAATAAAAATACAGTCTTCATCATCACCTTCATTTGTTGATTTTTAAACCTAGGAGATATGAATTTAACCAAAAATGAGCTAATTCAGATCATATAAGTAATGGCAATAAATTATTCTTGAATTTAAACACAATAATAGATGTTGTGATTACTTGATCTAGAAATCAAAACAATAGAAGGATGAGTTACGTAGCTGATTCTGATTGTCTTTCACTTGCAGAAGGTGTTATAGGACCTGGAACTGATTTGGAAATGCTTTTTCTGGTTCTCGGATTAAGAACAGGGCCTTGTTAGAATTAGAAGCATAAAGAAATACAGCAAGAAGACAGATTTGCACAAAACTGCACTGATTCAAATGACTCAGGCAGGGTGTATTTATTATTAGGAGAAGTAGTTACATGATCTTTAGTTACAACTGTTTTACAACCTCCTAACTGTTTAGAACCGTACAGGTTCATTATATATATTCAACACCCCCCTTAATGACAAACCTCGAAACAACACCAAGTTTATCTCTAAACTTGACAAACAACAAAGGACCAAGAGGTTTAGTCATTACATCAGCAGGCTGATCTGCAGAAGGACAAAAATGCAGAGAGATTTCACCAGAATCAACCAACTGGCGAATATAATGATGATGAATCTCAATATGTTTAGTGCGGGCATGATAGATAGGATTCTTCACCATTTTTAGAACACCTTGATTATCACAAAAGAGTGAAAGAGGTGTTGCAGCAGCCTGGGGAAACTGAAAATCAGTCAGAATCCGACGAAGCCATATTGCTTCGCAACTGGCACTAACAACAACCTTGTATTCTGCTTCCGTAGAAGAGATGGCAACAGTAGGCTGAAGTTTACTTTGCCAAGAAACAACTCCTGAACCAAAAGAGAAGATATATCCTGTGGTAGATCGTCGAGTATCTACAGATCCTCCCCAATCAGAGTCAGTATAGCCAATCAACCTGAAATCTGCAACTCTCTGATATAGAATGCCAAAGTCAAGAGTTCCTTTGACATATCGTAGAACTCGTTTTGCGTTGCTCCCCAGTGAATGAGTTTCGGTTTAGATAAAAACTAAGAGAGATAGTTGATGGTAAAACATAGATCCGGTTGTGTAGTTGTTAGATCAAACTACCCACCAACTGTTTGTATAATGATTCATTGACCGGTGTTGAATCATCACGAGCTGAGAGTTTCACCGACCTCCATAGGTGTAGAAGAAGAATTACAATCATACATTTGAAATTTCGTAGCAAGTTAGTGGCATACTTAACTTGAGAAATGAAAATCAAGTGATCAAGTTGCCAAAATTCTACACCAAGAAAATAGTGAAGGAGGCCTAAATCAGTCATGTCAAAAGCAACACATAAATCTGATTTTACCTTATGAATTGCAGCATCTCCATTGCTTGTGATGGCAAGGTCATCAACATACACAATAAGAATCACAATGTCATCATCATTGCTTTTGACATAGAGATTCGGATCAGAATGACTCCGTGTGAAGCCTGAATCTCTGAGATGTTTATCTATTTTTATGTACCAGGCTCGAGGAGCCTGCTTAAGTCCATACAAGGACTTAATCAATTTGCATACCAGATGCTCACGACCACGAGCCCGAAAACCCTCAGGCTGTGTCATATACACTTCTTCCTCCAAATCCCCATTTAGGAAAACACTTTTGACATCCATCTGATATACTTTCCAACCAAACTGAGCTGCAAAAGAAAGAAGAAGCCGAAAAGTGACCATCTTTGCAGTAGGAGCAAATGTTTCTTCATAATCTATCCCCTCCTGTTGCGAAAATCCTTTCGCAACGAGTCGAGCCTTGTACTTATCCAAAGTACCATTTGCTTTACACTTGATTTTATACACCCATTTACAGCCAATGGTGTGTTTCCTGGAGGTAATGGCACCAACTTCCAGGTATTATTTTTAATCAAGGCATCATACTCTAGTTGCATGGCAGTTTCCCATTCGGTATGCCTCGTGCTTTAGAGTATTTCTGTGGCTCATGAATATGAAGAAGATCAGAAGCAAGAGCAAATTGAGCGTGCTTAGAATAATCAATTTGCTTACCAGTTCGTTGAGACCTTCCATCTAAGAGAGGAGACAATTCTTCCTTCCTCAAATCCTGAATAGTGGAGTAAAACCACTTAGGCCTCCGCTAAATTGAAGATGTGGTGGCTGGTTGTGGTGCTTCTGGAAGAGAAACCAATGGAAGTTTCGGAGGAGAAACCAACGCAAGTTGATTTCCCAAAGACTCCACAATCTCAGTGGGAGATTATGCAGAGGCTGTCCTGGAGTGCAGCGTGGAGGAGTATGAGAAGAACCGAGTCATGATCAGGCAAGGAAAGAGTACCAAACTCTGTTATGACCCCTTGCTGATCGCTGCCCCTTGGCTGGTCCCCTTGCTGATTACAACCAAAGAAAGACTCTGTTTCTTTTACATCAACATCTCAACTAATAATGATCTTATTAGTGGAAGTATCAATCAACCTATAGGCTTTAGATTGATCACTATAACCAACAAAAAAATATCTAGAACATTTGGAATCTAATTTACTCCTCTTATTTGCAGGAACCAAAGTATAAGCAACTGAACCAAAAATACGAAATGTTGATACCTCTAGTTTGATGGTGGACCAAGTCTCTTCGGTGTGATGTCCTACAAAGCTTTGCAAGGACTCGATTGAGTATATAAACAAGCTGTGTTAACAATTTCTCCCCAATACTTATAGGGCACTCCTCGACTGTGCATCATGCATCTTGCCATTTCCATGATGGTTCTGCTGTTCCTGCTTCTACCACCCCATTACTGCATGGGGTATAAGGGTTCACAATCAGTGGCGTTGAATCCCTTCTTTATTGCAGAAATCTGCAAACTGTTTAGAGGTAAACTCACCCCCATTATCGGATCTCAAAGTCTTGATCTGTCGGCTGGTTTGATTCTCCACCAAGGCCTTGAACTTGACAAAAGAAGCAAAGCAATCAGACTTCTTCAAAAAATAGACCCACATCTTTCGAGAATGATCATTCACTAGCAAGAGAAAGTACCGTGCACCAAGGACTGTGAGAGTCTTCCACAATGGCTCACATAGATCTGCATTTACAAGATCTAAGAGCCCCTTTGCACGCCAAACACCTTCAGAGGAAAAAGGCTTCCGCTTTTGTTTTCTGCAAAACAACCAACACACATGTCCTGTTTCTTTTGAATAGGAGGCAAACCAACAACCATGTTGGCTCTATGAAGGTGGGCTAAATATTGAAGGTTGAGATGGCCATATCTTTCGTGCCATAAAACACTGGTATTGCCTTCCACAACTAAGGCATGCAAGTTGACCGTGGCAGGATCAACAAGTCTATATAGACCACCATGCCCAATCCCAGGGCAACAACCTTATTTTGCTTGATGTCAGACACAATACATTGTTTACCAGAAAAGTTTATAGAGAATTTGGGATTTTCAGTTAGTTGACTGATAGATAACAAGTTCTTATTCATGTTAGGCACATATCTAACATTTTTTACAAGCAATTTGGTATTATTATTTAGCATAATATGAACATCCCCAATACCTTCTACAACATGTGATCTTCCATCTCCTAAAGTAACTGAATCAGAAGAACAAGAATTAAAATTGACATACCAGTCTTTTTGACATGTGAAATGCCGTGATGCTCCAGAATCAAAGAACCAACATCGAGTAGGGCTGCCATTACCCGTGCAAGATGCCATGAGAGCATATTCTTCTTCTGACTCGTGTTCAATTGTAGCCACATGTGCCTGCCCTTTTGCTTCTTCAGGGCATTGAGTCATTTCGACAATCCTTCACATGACCAAGTTTGTGACAATAATAACATTTCACTTGATATTTAGGAGAGGAAGAGGATGTCTCAGCCTGTCGTTTACACTTTCCTTTAGACTCGAGCAACATAACAAGAAGAAGACAGATTTCTCAAATTGCACTGATTCGAATGACTCTTAAGGTGTATTTATTATTAGGAGTAGTTACATGATCTTTAGTTCTGACTTGAGTTCTTACTCATGCAAAGGAACGTATACACATTGAATCGGCTCAAGAGTCTGTCTTAATCAGACAATTTGAGATTTTGTTGCTTAGTCTAAAGGAAAGTGTAAGCGACAAGTTGAGACATCCTCTTCCTCTCCTAAATATCAAGTAAAATATTATTGCTGTCACAAACTTGGTCATGTGAAGGATTGTCGGAAACGACTCAATGCCCTGAAGAAGAAGCGAAGAAGGCGAGGCACATGTGGCTACATTTGAACACGAGTCGCATATTCTTCTTTTGACTCGTGTTCAACTGTAGCCACATGTGCCTGCCCCTTCTGCTTCTTCAGGGCATTGAGTCGTTTCCGACAGTCCTTCACATGACCAAGTTTGTGACAATAATAACATTTCACTTGATATTTAGGAGAGGAAGAGGATGTCTCAGCTTGTCGTTTACACTTTCCTTTAGATTGAGCAACAAAAGTGCTCTCAAATTGTCCAAAACTAGACTCTTGAGCCTGTGTCTGTCTTCATTCCTTTTGCAACAGGTAGGAACTCACCTTGTCAAACGTAAGAGTTTGACTCTCCGCCATTAAATGAAGTGCCTCCACAAATGACTCATACGAAGAAGGCAAGCTATTTAGAACCAAAGCCACCATATCATCATTGTCCACCTTTTTATTTATGGAAGATAACTGGTCTCGAAGGTCTTTCATCCGAAGTAGGTGCTCAGATAGTGATCCACCTTGTAATTTTACGGAAAAAAGCATATTTTTTAGGTATACAACCCGACTCTTTTTTGATGTCTGATATTTATCCTTCAGACTGGTTCACAATGTGCTTGCTACAGTAGCATTCCACACTTCCGGTATCATATCATCGACACCGACAACTTGAGGAGTAATAACGCTTCCTTATGACGTTTGTCACAATCCGCAAAGTTCGTTGTTGGTCGACTTTCACTACCCATGATTATTTTATCACAATCACGAAATTCTGCAAGCGTTAAAATCTTGTGGCTCCATACATTGAAATTAGTGCCCGTTAATTTTTGTGAATCAGGCAGAATAAGATTTGAAATATTCACCATTTTATTATGCCAAATTAATGGAAATAATAAAAATGGAAATAAAGTATTTTGCCCACTTTAAAAGGAAGTTACTTTTTTGCAAATACGTGGTAGGGGAGTAAGTAAACAACAAATAGTGGCAATGAGAAAAATTACACAAACAAGTTATAAAATATTTCTCCCGACTTTATTCCTCTGCCCTATTTTTTTCTCCACAACTTTTGACAGGGCTTTCCTCTAATATTCAACACCACGATTTCTTTCACCATGTTTTCTCTGTGACAGGGCTTCTGTGACACCACATCAAACTGGGCCCTCTTCCAATAGTGACAACTCTACCTTTCTCTGAGAAATAACGAAAACCACAACTCCAGCACCACGATTTCTTCTACCCCTGCGTCGACTGTACCTTTCGTTGACCTCACCTCTCACAATGGCTTCCTCCAATGGTGACTAATCACTCTGATGCCACTGTTAGAATTAGAAGCATAAAGAAATACAACAAGAAGACAGATTTGCACAAAACTGCACTGATTCGAATGACTCAGGCAGGGTGTATTTATTATTAGGAGAAGTAGTTACATGATCTTTAGTTACAACTGTTTTACAACCTCATAACTGTTTAGAATCGTATAGGTTCATTATATATATTCAACAGGCCTGATAGGCTGTTTGAACACTTTTGGTAGACTCAAATGCTTGCGGCGAACCAAGACATTGTTGGACTTTACCGACGGCGTCTGAGAGTAGTTTGGGGGTCTCTAAATCTTGGTAGGCTTTCACCTTTGTTCGCAATTTGCCGCTGAGTGTATGCTATCTATTTGATCCTATGTAATGATGCATGTTTCTGCTCTTCCTTGTCCAAATTCTATTTTTGTGCTATTGATCACAAAGACCCTTAAAAGTGGTTAGTATTTTGGGCTGATTAACCTCATTACACCCCCGTGATGTGATGAGTGTTGCTCATATACCTATACTTTGAAGAGGGATCAAGCTGCATGTAGTTCTTCCTTCTATGTGTATGTGTGAATGTGCAAAATCATAAACAATGTAGAATGTAGCCCTTAATAAGAATGCCACCACTCGGATTCGAACCGAGATGCTCTAGCACTGCTTCCTAAGAGCAGCGTGTCTACCAATTTCACCATGGCGGCTTGATATTGTCTAGTCAGTAGATTATACTATTTTTCCGAGATTGTCAATGGGAATATGTAGATAAGAGTAATTGGTAGTATAAAAGAGTAATTGGTATCAGCAATGTCTGAATGTCATTCGGCACCATGCAACTTTGGCCTCTTTGTATTCTTTTTTGGTTCTACGAACTCAGATATGCTTATTCCCTTTGATAACAATCCTCCATGTAGTGAGATGAGGTGTCTAATAGGTGAAGTTGTCTCTAATAACTGTAGCAATGATTTGTATATATAGGTGACTCTTTTGTTAATATCCTGCCATAGCCGACCCATGAAACTGTAAACTTGTCTAGAATGACCTAATAGAGAATTCCCAATTTGAGAAATAGGCATTGAGAGCCCCTGGGCACTGCCGGCAGAAGGCAATGCTTGCGGTAACTGATACTGTCCAATTTTACTAGCAGTGTCCTAGGAGTGCAAATGAGGATTTGAATGGAGAATGTTTGTCTGGGGTTTTGAAGGTGTTTTTTTATAGACTAATATGATCCTGAATGATTTTAACTAGCTGGTATAGGTGGCAAAGATAGTGGATGAGTATAGTGATAGATAAAAAGTGTGCTCAAGAGTTAGATACATGTGGATTGTCCAAGTATGTCAAAGTGTCAAAATTGATGCTGCTAGAGTGCGAAAGACTAAATTTAGGTGTCTATACTTCACTAGTGATCACCATCTTGGATTTCTAATCTTTTGTGCATTGGCTTGCCACTAAAGCAATAATCTAATTTTTGAGCTAGCAATGAACTTGAGATTGTTAGCTATCCTCCATCCTCTAGAACTTGGCTCACTTAGTCATGGTAATCATGAAGGTCATACATGAAGCTTTTTGACTCTTTTGGCAACATTTTTCAAGGTATTTGTCTCCTCCAAGGGAATAGGATTACCCCCACAATCAAAAAACTTGTAAGTGTGTTGGGTCCTACCAACAATGCAATTATATACAAAAATTTCCGACCTAAGGGTTCAAACTATAGACAAATGTTTTTAGTACAGGTTTTGCGGAAAAACAAATATATCTTACAAGATATAATGGATGAAGTAAAACCCTTTTGCCACAAGGTTTAGAATATGTTTTTACATAGGCTGAGAAGTTTTCATCAAAATTTGTCTCCGGATAAAAAGATATAGAATTAATACTACTTTTCTTGACCACTATGCATGAAAAATATAATTCTACAATAAAACAATTCTAAAAAATTATAGGAGCTATAGAGAAACACTTCTAGGGGATTTTAGAGATTGGTATTTTAATTTGACACAAACTGGCAAAATCTTGTGGAAATTTCTGATCTGGTGAATGAGAAATGGAATCAATTTGATTCTAGGCAATTTTATAGAAAAATAATGAATTGGGGAAGTCTGTAGGAGCTGAAGCAAAAAGCTTTTGAAGAATGATTTATAATGTTATTTTTCTTTTAGACAAAGTCTCTGTAAACAATTCCTCCTGTGTTCGAGATATCAAATTAATATGAATTCAGGCAATTAGGCTGAAATATTTATGGAATTTATAAAGTTTGTAATTTTTAAAAATAAAAAATTAGGAGGGTGTCCTAAGTAAATATAAAGTTAAAAACTTAAAGCTTTATACTAAAAACCTTTATAGCTGTGTATTTTTTGCGGCAGTTGCTTGTGGACCATGAATACCAACTGGCTACCCTTATTGTAGACCATCCATGCACCTTATTTCTATATTTTTGGTTAATTGATATGGTGGTGTTTCCAACTTAAAAAAATACCCTTATAGCTTGCTGTTCTTTTCTGCGTATGCTCTGCTGTGTGGAACTTTTCACGCCTTCACACCTTCATTTGATAGAATCTTACAAAAGTGCGATGCCATCTTGGTGTTGTTTTGGAAATGGATGCCTCTTTGCAGCCAACAACGGCTTTTAGGCACAATGATTTAATCGCCCTCTAAAACATGTGAAGTTGATTTCACGCTTTTATTTTTGTTTCTTCTTCGCGCCTCTCAGGCACGAAAAGCTCCTGCTGGTTTGAATGCTCTCTTCAGCACACATGCTTAGCAAAGGCACTTTTAAATACTCCAAAAATTAGAAATTTGGATCTCACTAACTCTAATCACGACGTGGCTGCCCACTCCAACACTTACACAAAACACACATAAAAAATACTTTTACTAATGGCAAAACTACAACAAATAAACATAAAAGACTGTCATTAATCGGGGCAATGAAAATTGTGAAGCAGCCCCTTGATCACCCATCAAAACTCCATTTAAACTCTTCCTCACATTCTTCGGCTGTCATAGGCACTAGAGCAAAGAATGCTGTGATAACAAATGTAAGACTTTGTCAGAGATTAACCAATGGAAATACATACGCATAAAACACTACAAGATTCGACATTAATTTGTTCATAGTCAATAGGGATAATTATACAGTAGATTGGTCCTATATTCTAGGACATACTCTTATGAGTTCTACATATCGCTCAAATCATTCTATCATAATTCTTTCTACGACGCTGGTGTTATGGCCACCTAATAAACATATTTAATTAACTTTTAACCAAACTATATATTCAGTGCCCAAACCAGCTAACTATAACACACCAAACATAGTATAATGTATCGTATGGGAATAATAATTCCCAACAAATACTAGTAAAACTATACCTGAAATGTATGGGACTAGAAATATATGTTTAATATGGCAAGTGACTACAATTTTGCTTTATAGTCCACACTACTTGCACAGTAAATCAAATTTGATGCTGTGTCAAACGAGCTCCCAAAGTAGTGCCTTTATCCATGTCTTAGGAGCAATCACCATATCTCTTGCCTGTATTTGAATTGATAATATATATTTAGGGGAGGAGAGGCAATTAATGGTAAGAGTATGAACATAAATTGTTCATATTTTCTTATTAGTGAGGAGAATAGCTGTCAAGACTTACTCACACCCTCTTCACGAGTACAGTTAAACAGCCTCATAAGGACGAGGATGAATGTTGGTGAGATAAGACCAAGTACATGCAAGGTACCTGAGTATCAGACATGCAAATAGACATAGGTACATGCAAATAGCCGTAGGTACGTGCAAAGGCACCTTAATTAGTTATTTGTACATGCAGTTAGAAAGGCTCAAACAAACCGTTTGAGAGTAAATAAAATTCCTCTCATCATGCTCATTGAGTTACCAATTTTGTGGTATACCCTTGGGATACACATCAGCAATGTATTCCATGGAGTGTTAACCCTTCCTACATCATCATAGGAATAGGTGTATAAATAAAGGGCTTTGCCTCTGCTATCATTTCATTCACATTCATTTTCTCTTTTTCTATATTGAGTAAATTTGTGTTTGGGTGCCCTGAAAGGCACTTTCCATGCTTGTGTTGGGTTTTCTTTTTGTTTATCATGGGGCTTTCCACCCTATTTTCACATGTTACCATAACTTAGACTTAAAACAGCCCGACCTTTGGTCATTTGTAGTTGCTTGGTTCCATGAGGCTTGGTGATAATGCAAGGATGTTTGGTTGCATTTTGGCATTTTGTAGGGGCTGCTTTTCCTAAAGAGGAGAAGAGATTAACTAGTTAGTGGAGTGAAGGAATTTTTTCGGTGGTGGATTTGGGATTCTTCTGATTTTTAAGGGAGTGCTTGTTTGGAGAGTAGCGACTTCCTTCGGGTCTGCTAGTGCAAGAATTTTGTTTGTTAGGAGATCCAGGGTTTGCACTTCTCGAGATTCATCTGTTTTGACCCCCAAATAAAAAACCGAAGATGGAAAAGTCTCCAGCGAGGGTTGGGAGTAAAATCCAGCAGAGGCGGCGTTTCTTAGAGGATCCTTAGATTGAGTAGAGTGTGGACAATGGAAGGAGGAGGAATTGCAAGCGGAGTGGCATAAAGGTGGTTTCTGTTGGTGCTAGGCACTACAGTTGTGTCAAAGAAGCCATACCCTACTTAAAGGTATTGACTAGCTTTTCTTTAAGAGACATACATGCTCTTATAGGGCTTACGCGTGGGTGTAGCCTTCTCACCATATTTGTGCATGGTGAGCTTCAAATCTTCAAAAGCTCTAGCCTTCTCACCATAAGTGCGTCTTCTAGATATTCCTTGCATGTACCTATAACTGCTTAGCCAAGTCAATGTTGATGCAGTGATACTTGTTGCTAGGGTTTATGCAAACATTAACTTTCTCCTTTTGAATGCATCCTTAAACCTGCAATATTGAAGCATTTTTTGTTGTAAATACTAAAATAGAACACCTGGATCTCTTAGAAATTTGAGATTTCTAGAGGTGAACATTTTGTTAAATTTATTAAGATACAATTGTGTTGAACCCTCTTTTTCTCTTCCAACATCGTGTGTCTTTACTCCCACACCTCTCTTCAGGTAATTGGATCTTTTATGATAGATATGCTAATTTCAATAAGTTTAATTTATATGTATTACAAGAGAGTTCTTGTAACGTGCGATGCCAAGTTGGCCAAATGTGCATTCTTTTCATATGTTATGATTGCCTACCTCAATATTATTGATGTTTTAAATTATGCATTTCCTGGCTTTGCTTATGTACAAATAAAATCAATGTTGATGTTATTCCCATGTTTAATTTTTTTCCTTGCCTTAGATGTTGTTTTGTGTAATGATCTTCCCTCGCCACAACCTTTTTTCCAATGCAAATGTGATGTTTTGTCCTTACGGGAGTCATCAATTAGTACAAAATTTTCAATTTGGGTGTGTTGAATATCTCCATAGTGTTATTTAATTCTGGTTTGGATTGATCTGCCCTGATTCCCAATATGATCAAGGAATCGAGTATACACCATTGCAACATGTCTTTTGTTGATCTGAACTTGTACTTAATAATAGGTAAGAAGGTTGTCTAAATGCCTTTCCTTTATAGGATGAGTCTTTTGTTGATAGGACCTTTTGGCCTTCTTTTTCCGTGTAAAATACTGGGATGAGTTTATCTTTTAGCATTCTGGAAGGCTTCTCTGAATTGTTCGTTTGAGTGACCTTTTTCTTTAGAATGCCCTTTCTTGTTTGAAATGGTTATTGTTCATAATTCTAATGGCTTTGGTTGAAAATGTTTTAAGGACACTAGCCTTTTTCGTTATGGTTGATGATGTGAATCTGTTTGTAATTAAAGATTAGGGTGAGTTTTCTTTTGGTAAAACTAGTCGTGCAAAAGTATAATAATCCTTTTCTTTAAGAGAACATCAAGAAAAGAGAGACAATTGCCTTCCTTAGATTCCAGATTGAATTTAATATATTTTGATAGACAATTGCCTTGGATTCCACATTGATGTTAATTTATCTTGATAGATAATTGAGTTGAATAAGGAAGTATACAATGTTGTCTTTTTCATGATACCAAATTTTTAATCACTGTGGATGCTATCTGTAGTGGATGACAACTCTAGCTCTACCAAGGGGTGTAAAAGCATAAAAAATTGAAATCAAATAATGATTTGTCTACCAAGGGATTAAAAAAGCATCAAAAATTGAAATCGAGGAGCGATCATTCTACCAAGGGATTTAAAAAGCATAAAAATTAAATTTAAAGAAGGATCATTCTATCTAGGCATTTTGGTGTAAGGCAAGAGGCTAGCAATCGAGGCTGATGCAGTCTCAAAATAGCTACAATACTATTAAAGTGTTCGTTACCTGATTTCTTCTCGTTTAAGAAACATGCCGCATTTCTGCCCTTGGAAAGCCAGGAGCTAGCTGCAGTTTTGGCAGCTTGTACTTAATATTCCAATTATGAATATTTAATGCCATTTCTCGATGCACCGATTTATTCACTTTTTTGTTATTCTCTTTGTTTATTTCCCAAACTACACCAGGGAATTTTGATTTCTTTTGTTGTACTTATGTGAAATTCGTTAGCAATTTTTTCGCGGACTACACCTTTGCTAGCGTGTTTCATTTTCCCCACCAACCAGTTTTTTTGGGTATGATTCAATCGATTTCTTTTGAAACTCTTTCATGAACAACTTTGCTACCATTTTTGATAGGGCACATTGCAACTTATTCTAGTAGTTAATTAGGATTTTTATGGGCAGAATTTAGCGAAATGGTGAATTTCTAGGAATAATTTTGAAGATGGGGTGAACATTTTCAATAGAGAATATTTCTAAGGTACAACCTAATTTTTTAACATACAATATCAAACCATAAAGCATAGAGCTAAAAGTATATATGTTGAGGGGGCTAAACGCACAATGACTTCATAAGCATGCTAAGTTGATTCATAATGTTTGCCAAAAAAATCCTTCAATAAACATTTGTGGAGAAACTTTCACCATGATTGTTTGCATATGCAAGGATTTGGGGTAGAATTTAGAGGGATAGTTTTCCATAGAGACCTTCTAACAACGAATGCTTGCATGGATATGGTGATCAAACAAATCTTCACAATGCCATGTTAGAACTATGAGCAACAATGGAGGAAATTGTTTTTAGTAGTTATCTCCTTAGGACAAAAAGCTTCTCCTCCTTTTTGCATAATAAATTTTCTTTTCCATGGAATGAATGGTAAAGAAATAAGTTTTACAATTGTGGGCATAAAATTAATTAAGGGTTTTGTCTTCACTTAAAGTTAGAAGCAGGCTTTGGTGTGAGGGTTTGATATGTAAACTCCTAATTTTGCTTACTTGTAGAATTCACCGAGGATACCGATATGGCTTGCTCTAAGGCCAGATATGGATACAGGACATAAAGCGAACAGGATATGGGATGTCTCCTGCTTGTCACCCCCTTATCCTGGCCGTTGTTGGGTTGTATCCATGACAAAAAACGCTTTTTTATGTTTTAATTTATTCCAGCTTTAAACACAAAGTGCAAAAAAAACATTCAAAACACAAAAGAAACCCTAAAAATTCAAAATTAAATTTAATATTTATCATGACATTTGTGACTTGTCATTTTGCATTTGGTTGGATTTATACAATTTATGAGTAGTGTTTTGTGGTTATTTAGCTTATTTTGATTTTTATATGCTTAATATGTGGTTAATTCCTATTTATTAGGCTAATTTTTTTTTTTTTTTTTTTCTATGGCCGTATCCAAAGCTGCATCCAGGACTCAAAAAAATTGCCATATCTGGTATTAGATACTTTGTATCCATATCCTTATCCAAAAGGTATCGGCAACTTAGGAATTCACAGAAATGCTATATGCTGTTCTACTTTGAATTCACTTCAAAATGACATTTTAAATGCTTAGAATTAGTGCATTAGAGTGAGACTTGTACTTGCAAACCATGAACAACAAGAAAGAAATGGAAACAAACTTGACACAAAGGTTTTGAGCTCCCCAAGATGGGGAAAAACCAGCTGAATGTGGCAACTATGCATCTTCCTCTTCTTCCTTCAATGAAATGGGTCAATGCAAAGAACTCATAGTGCATATCACTCACTCTCTGCTTTATCCTATCTTCTTTAGGGTGTGATGGAAGAATTACAAGCAACTTAGAATAGCCAACTGACTACTCATTGCTACCCTTTCATAAAGTTCACCAATTCACTCTTACAATCATGTAGATCATGCTTTCTTGGTCACGGTTCCCCTTCCTCTGCCCATGGTCCCTCTCATGTCAGAGAAAATGAGCCTCACCCAAACCGTAACTAGGAGCCTGTCAAAAGCCCGGTCATAAAAGGGTCGGTAGCTTAGTGATAGAGCACCCAAGCATGCGTAAGGGAGGTCATAGGTTCGAATCCTTTCTGGTCCATGGGAAATAACATGGTATCAGAGCCAAATCAGAAATCCCCAAGCACCAAAGTGTGGCTCAAGGTGGGGTATTGGAGAAAATGAATCACACTCGAAAAGTAACAAGGAACCTACCAAAAAGCCTGCCATAAAGGGGTCAGTAGCTTAGTGGTAAAACACCCAAGCATGCACAAGGGAGGTCCTAGTCTTGAGTCCTAGGTGGTCTATGGAAAATAACATGTTATATATTCCTGAATTGTCTTTTTGAAGAACTAAGTACCTGAAATGCCCAAGATGAGAAGATCAATCGATTCTTGTTCTTAAATTGAGCTGATGTGAGTGAACCTGCTAGTTTTTTCAGACTGGCAGTTGCAAAACTTCTGCTTAAGGCTTGCAAAACTGCCCCAATGGTTTCACCACTGAAAATGTTCCTTACCTTGATGAAGTAGATAACTGTCTTTGTCTGGAGCTGCAATACGCAACCTTGCTACTCAATATTCCACATTTTGTTGATCCTGACATGTCCTTGGATTCTTTTGCAGTTATTAATGAATTTCATAGATCATTACGGATCAGGATTAATGCTAGGTAAGTATGTTCTCTATATTTTTGTAAAAATATCTCTCATTAGAGTAAGGAGTTTGAATTTAAGCCGGTTTTTAAAATGTCTATACGGCACATATTTTTGATGAGTCAAGGCATCTTCTTTTGGAATAAAAGTTATTATGAAAAATACTTTGCAGAGATGGCAATCTATAGGGACTTTACTGCAGTTTCCTTCCTTTGTTTATTTTTGGGCCTTTTTAGTTTTACATTATCTTGAGGCAAAATTAAGACTAACTGAAACACGAACTAGAAATAATGTCATTCAGGACGCAGGTCTTTAGACCAGGATTCTCTTTTACCTTGGCTTCTGCAAATGAATTTTTCTGTAGATTTGTTATTTACTTTGTTTTTTCTTTTACCCTGCTCCATCCTGATCTTTTCGCCCACCACCTTGTTGATAATATTTTAACAATGGTTCCTGGCAAGGACCTTTCTATATAAATAGAATCCATTTTTCCTCATCAAAGAACCTGTTCCTAGGAATACCTAATGGGAACCGATATTTTTTCTCTCCATATCAGCAGATAAATTAATATGATTCCCGAAAAAGAAGTTACCAGGGCCTCACATCAATCCACAATAAGAAGTAGATATTTGGGAGCACCTTGAACTCATTGAATTATTTGTTCACTTTTTCAGGGGATACAAGTCATGGAAATTTTTATACATGGTTTGAGATTTTAATAATGATTAAAGCATTTAACTGGAATGCCTCCTCAAGCCGTTATTCAAATGCCCACAGCTCTCCCCAAAATTTCCCCCAGCTTCTTCTTATGCTCTGCATCCAAGTAAAGTATCTAATAATGGATTGGATGAATTGTGAATTTAGTGGCAACAACATCAAGGTGTATGAATAACTTCCAGGGCTTTTTGAGACAAACTTGTAATTTTGGTATATCTCTTTGTGAAAATATATCCTAAAGAGTGACTATGAGGAGCCTCACATCAATTCACAATAAGCAATATATATTTGGGAGCACCTGGAACTCATTGAATTTATTCAATCACTTTTTCAGGGGATACGAGTCATGGAAAATTTAATACATGATTTTCAAACTTTATTGGAGGAGTTAGCTGGAATGCATCCTCTAGCCGTTGTTGAAATGTCCACGACTCTCATCAAAAATTTCTCCAACTTCTTTTTATGCTCTGCATCTAAGTAAAGTATCTAATCATGGATGTGATGAATTGTGAATTTAGCTTCAGCAACATCAATGTGTATGTATAACTTACAGTGCTTTTTTAGACAAGCTTGTAATTTTGGTATATTATCTTTGTGAAAAATATTCTAAAGAGCAGCTTATAATTGACAATCATTTTCTTCCCTGAAACCTTGGCATCGATTACGGTATTTAAATAAACTCCTTTATGTGAAACCAAATTTGTCATCTCTAATATTTGCCAAAAAGCTTTACAAATTGTTTTTAATTGTTCTATAAGCTGACCTATAAGATTATTCATGTTTCAAGGTTGTCTGGATGCTTCTCAAGACTCAGTGCAATAAGAATGAAAGTTTCATATCCATCAATATTTCATCTCAAGTAAATCCAAGGACAGTGCTTAAAATAATTAAAAGAGGAGGGTTACCTGTTACACTTTAGCAGTCATTTTCATTGCATATGCCATTACAATATTAAATATTTTCGTCGCTTTGAGCATCACGAGTGAATTTTCCAGTCTTATTATTTGCATCACGGATATTTTTTGAGTTTCATACTCACGGTTACCTTAACAAAATTTCTGCTAGTCTAGGCATGCAAGGCCGTGATGTCTTAGATGCTACACTGTCATTGTTTGAAGTCCACGAAAATGTTAACCTGAATGAGAAATTTCAATACATATAAGAGTCGGTTTACTCTTGAACTTTCTTGTGATGAAAAATCCTGGGGTGTAAAATTTGAACAATATGTTAAGCAAATGAAAAGAAATCCTATAGTGGGCTTCCAGGAGGGGGTCTCATATGTCAAATTTGCATCCTGACTTGGCCATGACTTGTGAATACACACACACACACATCCTAAATAGGATTTTTTTAAATCTAGCAATCAGCTTAGAATGTTGACTTTCCTTGATTGTAGTCTTTGTTTCCCTTCCATTTCTTTAATTAGAGTTTATTTATAAATATTGTTTCGCTGTTACGTGGTTTATTATAAATATTTCATTTTCTTTGTGCTTTGTCTACCTTGTAATTTCTTCCTCTTTTTGGGTAAAACCAATATAGGGAACACTTGATTTATAGAGTGCATTACTGAGAAGTTTTCCTTCAGAAAATCTCCATTTATAACATCTGTATATTGAGAGTTTGAACATGGAAACTTATTTCTTTTTTATTTAGATAAGCGATTAACCTCTGAGAAGATTGAATTTTCTTATCATGGTGAAATATAGGAGCGAGACTCTATATCGCACTTCAAACCCAATTTTCTTGTTGTGATGAAATATAAGAGCGAGATTCTATATTGCTCATCAAACCCTATGAGATAATTGTTTTTTTCAAAATAGAATAAACTTGGAAGGTGAATTTATTCATGAATTACTACCTCACATATCAGTATATTAATTGTAAATCTACATCGAGTCCAACAAGGAAATTTCTAGTTAGCCTTAACTGCAAATATTTATAGGAAAGGTCCTTTTAAGATCCATGATGTGCTGATGTATATGAGACCATCTCGTACTCCCTATATTCCCACTTTTTTAAGTTCAAAAGTTATTGAGGCCCAATGTTATGGAAAGACAATTTTTCCAACTTTGAGTAGTTTTGACCGCAAGGTATAACTGAACATACTTTTATAACTTTGAGTAGTAATAATATGGAATCAGTAGCTTGAGTTCAAAAATGCTTCAGGAAATTAAGGCAATTTACAATAAAGCTTTTAGTCGTAGATTCTCACAATAAACATTCCTCTTTTTACTAAAAATCCTCAGGATAAAATTTGGATATATGTTTGAGGATTGTAGAATTTACAGTCTTCAGACCCCTCTTTTTTGAAATAACCGGAGATAAAATATAATTTGAAGACACACGGTAGCGATCTTTGAAGTTAAAAACTCTCTTTAATTATATTTTGAATGAAATGCAATCTGCTTGGTAGACATCTTCTCGAGACAGAATTCAAATTCTACTTGCAAGTACTTGGAAACAGAGGTTGATCCTTAGACTTTGGAATACAAACTTGGAAACCTTTGTCAAAATAGGAGTTACTAGAAATGCTACCCACACAAAATTTGAACTCAATCCTATAGCATTGATTTGTATCCCAAGGTCTTTGAGAACAAGATTAACACACGGAGAAAAAACCGAAAAAATAATTGAGATCTTGAAACACCACCTACTTGGAAACAGAGGTTGATCTTTTAGGCTTTGAAATACAAACTCGGAAACCTTTCTTAAAATAGGAGTTGATTTGGGTCTCAAGGTTTTGAGAGTAAGAATAATACCAGGGGAAACAATGAAAAGAAATTGAGATCTAGGAACCTACCTGTCATTCCTCAAGAATATTAGAGTCATAACTTGTGCGAGACTCTTTTACCGTGATTGTTTGAACAAAATTTAAAAATCAAACCTAAAATAGAATTGGTTGTGAAATTCCACTTGGGAATTTTAGCTAAGGTACCTTCCATTTGGTGGAAAATGAAAATAACCTAAGTTACCAAACGTTTTGGATACGGGAGCGGGAGCGGGGTATCCGATCAATCTGTGAAGCGACAAATTTTTTTGACCCCGGATACAGTACAAAAACTATATAAAAATTAAAAATATATAAATTTCAGCCTTCTAAATAGGAATTTAATTATTAACCACATATTATGCATATGAAAGACAAGTTATAAGCTAAATAAGTGAATAACCACAACAAACAAGCTAGGATACCGATAAAACTTAGAAACTTAAAAGTTTAAAAGTTAAATTAAAATTTAAAATACTTAAATCAAACACAATGTGAATGTCATGAATCTCATGATATATTAAATTCAATCATAGATCAATATTCAAAGCTCAAACTATCTTTCATCATCAATATTCATCATATTCCTCTTCATCAAGAGGATCAAAACCACTTACATCATTATGTGGTTCATTAGAACCACATGGGCTCGAACCACTCGCACTAGGGCCACTGCCAGTTGCACCCCCTTGTGCATGTAGGTCTCGTGGTGCCACAAAACTCGTCTCATCATCATATGCTCCATGGTGGGAAATGGAAGCATCCAAGTCAACTATCTCTGGATCAATGTCCCAATGTTTTGTTGACCCTTCCTTGTACTCCGGCTGCTTGTGGGATAAAAGGCGCAAGTTGGAATGTATGTATACCAAATCTTCAGCCCTTTTAGCCCCCATCTATTGCGCTTCTGTGAGTGGATGAAATTATACGTACTCCAGTTGCGCTCAGAGGAAGATGAACTTGCAACCTATTAAGGCAACCCAAACTTCAAAGTCAATGCAAAGTTCAACTTCAGATTTAAACACTCAAACTTAAATTTTAAAAACTAAAAGAAAAGAGAATAAAAAAATCAAAAACTTACCCGTGCAAGACCTTGATTCGCAGAGGTTGCAAGTAAGCCGATGAAGTACCACCACATATGTGCATCCATCTTGTATTTGCTCAAGAGCGAGAAGGCTATGACCCGTTTTTATGAAATTGCCAAACTCTACCATAACCTGGTCTTGGGCCTCAGGATCAAGGAAGAGCCTAGCTAATGCCACCATATATCCCTCACTGACTTCCGCATCCCTGTATGGTGCTACCCTCCCTGGCAAGGAAAGGATCTCTGTGCTATAAAATCTAGGAGTCAATGCAAAAGCTAGTAGATGTAATGGGGTGGTCATTTTGTTCCACCGCTCAATGAGGATTGACTTCACTTGTTTGAAAAATATTTCCTCGGGATCTTGTTCTTTTGCATTTATGACGGCTTTTATCTTCTCAATCATTGAGTCGATGCCGTCATATATCTCTCCTAGACATGGTTGATCCGTGTCAGTAAACCGGATCATGCTCATAATGGGCTCCGTAAATCTCAACAGATAACCCACTCTATCCCACCAAGAGTCCTCTAAGATCAAGTTCTTCACTTTTTGAGCCCCTTGGTGTTTGATTGCCTCCATACTACCCAAAGATTGGATGTTACCATCCTCATGAGTGCCTCTCGCACCTTCACTAGTCGTCTCAAGACGATTGTGTGTGATCAAACCGAGTCTCAAAGAACCTAATAAGAACGAGGAACAAAAATTAAAAATAAAATTTAAATTATAAAATTGAAAGCTAAAAGAATACTAAAAAACTTATATTAAATATTAAATTAAAAAGAAAGAAAGAAATAAAGCTTGTCCTTACCTTCAGTAGCTCCAACTGCGAGAATGATCTAAAAATGCCCTGTGACATGTGGTGGTTGGTGACAAACATTTGGATTTCTTCAGCTTCTGCATACACTTGCCGGATCCACTCTATTTTGTTTGCCATTTTCTTTAGCATTAAATTCAATGAATGCACAGCACAAGGTGTCCAAAAAATATGCCCATACCGTGCCTCAACTAACATCCCTGCAGCTTTGCAATTTTTGGCATTGTCCGTTATCACTTGGACAACATTTTCAGGCCCCACTGCCTCAATGGACTCAAAGAGAATGTTGGCTATGAATTGGGCATCCTTCACTTGCCCCTCACAATCAACCGCTTTCAAAAACATTGCCCTTTAGGGCATACTGCAATCACATTGATTAAAGGGCGGTTTCTTGCATCTTTCCATCCATCAAAAACAATGGACACACCAGTTTTGGCCCATGAGTCCCTAATTGGTTGTAAGGGGTTTCGCATATTTTTTTGTCTATCCAAAAGGGTGGTGCGGATCTTCTCAAATCCTGGTGGTTTATACCCTTTTGGTGCCTCATTGATGGCTTTCACCATCTCATGCCAATAAGGTGATCTCACAACATTAAAAGAAAGACCATTAGCATATACACACCTTGCAATGCATTCATCTGCAATCTCCCTGTACTCATTCTGAAAGGCCTTTTCCAATGGCCCTTTTGTCTTACTTTTCTTTTCAGTGTAAGGGAAACATCCTCATTTGTGGAGATAGGAGCCACAAATGGATGTGGCATGGCCACAATTGGGGATCCACTAGGTGATGGAGCAACTGGAGGCCTTGCTGAACGAGATGAACCTCCTCTTTTGGCCAATGGATGACCCACTCTCAGAGCCACTCTAGCCTCTGCATCCTCCTGCTCTTTGATAAATGCCAAAACATTTTCTTTTGGCACCCCAGATTATTCCTCCCCTACATACTCTTATACCATTACCCGTTATGGCACACAAATGGCTTTTCACCCTACTGTAAGAGCCTTTGAATATTCCATCGCACTCATTGCATTTCCATTCAAAACAACCACCACTGCAAGTTGTTGAACTATTGTTACGATGCCTCCATAACGGTGAATTTGGGTCAAAGTCTTTGGCCAAAGATTGCCCTGAAGAAGCGAACTTGTTGCCATTGAGAAATACCTACAAGGTTTAAAAACAAATTAAGCAAAGAAAACAATGGCATGCAATCGCATTGTGATTGAACAATGAAAATTAAAAAATTAAATGGAAAGAGCAAAATAAAAAGGAACATAAGCAAAAAAATGTAATGTGTGAAAGATTAAATAATAAAAAAAATAGAGGAACAAGGCTAGAAATTAAAAAAACTTAACTTCACTTAGTAAACCACAAATCAAATCCTTCACAAATCCTCCTTTTCGCAGCTCCTCACACTCCTCCAAGCTTAGCAATAGCTCCTCACACTCCTCAAAACCCTAGACAAGCACAATGCAATTTTGGAGAGCCATAATGTGAGTTTGTTTGCTTTATGTTATGTTTGTGTGTTGTTCTTTTGTTTTATTGTTTAGATGTAGCTTTTAGGTTTTAGATTAGAAGAATTTATTATTTTTTATTGATTTGCGCCTTTAAAAAAGTGGAAAAAATTAAAAAAATTTAAAAACGCTGGCACAGGCCGTACCCGGCCGTTTCCACGAAGGCCGGGCCGCTCCGTGGCCGCTCCGCGTGCTTTCGCGCTCGCAAGGCCTCGCTCCAGCCCGCAAACCCGCGCTGTAACATAGAAAATAACCTATTTGTTTCTTTCTCGGAACAAAAAGAATAAAATATTCGGATAGATTCAGCCTACATAAGAGTTCAATATTTTTACTCATTTTGGTTTAAAATATTCTAAATTGAGTTGTGCCTAACTAAAGTCATGCTGGTAAATCAAATTTTGTTCATATATAATTAATTTTTTTATAATTCTGACTTTGTTCTTGACCAATTTAACTTATCCCCAATTACTAGGAAATGATCTAAGAAAGCATTTCCTAGCCAGAAGTTTAATTAATTTGCAACGAGTAAAATATGTCAATAGGATCCATGCAGGGATCTCACATTAATATCAGAAGCCATCGAGGATTGTATTTAGAGAACATTATTATACTTGGATTTAGATTTGGTCAGGTAGCATTTAGGATTTGTTGAATTGAAGCAGAGTTTAAAACTAGCAGATAACATTAAAACATTGAACTCAAACCAAACCTAGTAACATAAAAGAGTGGTAAATGATAGCCTTACTTCATGTTGGCAATATTAAAAACTCTTACTCTTCATTTACAACAGTATGAACCTACCAATCTATTATTTTCAATAGCCCAATTAAGGTGAAGAGTTTTAAACGCTATTGCACAGACTTCATAGAAATCTTTGAGAACCCCTAAAAAAAAAAAGTTTTTGGTAAGTGGCAGTGGCTTCAATCTGTCAAGTTGGAGTACCATAGCTCAGAAGGTTTATACAACTATAAAATAAACGGCTACTATGGAAAACATTTGCAAACACTTTGATTCCAGCCTTATTTAGAGAAAAACAATAACTTATTGAGGGGTTTTATAATGCTCTAGACTAGAGCAAAGCTTGGTCTGGGAGGTTCAGAGTAGCAGTCTTGATTATATTACATACATGCCCTCAGTAGGACTTAACATAAAAGTACTCATCAGGATATTCAGGGAGGAGGGAGTGGATCAATATTTTTGTAGATGGAGCTCATCCAATTGGGAACTTGGATATGGATATGCAAAACATCTTCATCAACTAGCTGTTTCTAGTTAATATGGAATTTGTTTGGCTATACATTAGTTTCTAGGTGGATAGCAATCACTTTAGTTTACCGTTCTTTGTGCCCGTTGTTGCGGGTTTATTGATCAATTTGAAGGTGGTATTGAAGGTATCAAAAGAAAGAACCATGTCAGTGTTGTTCATGACAAAAATTAGCCAAGGCCTGGGATATCCATTTATATGCCTCTTTAGAATTGTGCTCATGGGTGGCAATGGTAGGTTTACCATCCCGTTTAAAGACTGACTTAAAAACTATGCTATGGATTTGAGGACCCTCTTGAGAAATAAGTTTGGATTTTATGACATAATTTAGAGTTTGGCTGATTATTATATAAATAAACTTGCAATGTAAATTTTTATTTCCACCATATGTCAGATACCATTGCATTTAACCTGAATTAGAGAGTTCTTTTACGGGGTCATCTATAAACATTGCAAACAAATAATAAAACATTATATCCATTGGGACTTAATATATTCTTTTTATAAATATGGGATTTTATGCATATTTCATCCTGGGAATCCTCTCCATATAATTCTTACTTCTTGCAAATGGTATTGTGTAAGTTATAATGTAAGTATTTTTGTGAAATGGGTGGTTCTACTTTTAGCCTTCAAGATTGTCTATAAACATTTTTTTAAGACCTTTGCTGGAAATCTTCTTGCTACAATATGATATAAGAATTTCTTCTTCAGGGCTTGGTGGATATGCAGAAGCCACCAGATATGATCTCAGGGAACATGACTGCAGGTATATTGCCTTCGGGATTTCACTCTGTAAATTCAAGAATATATAAGTGCCGTGGTGTTCTAATCTTTTCATTTAGATCAACAATGTTTGTGTTAGCTCTACAAAGTGGTCACACCATGGGTAGATGTTTTTGTTTAAGACCACTGGAGTACAGGTTATTATATTGTCTATCGTTCTTGAATGGTGTGTACGTTGTCAGTTAATAAGGTTTTGGGGTGGCTGGATGAGTAATTTTGTTAGTGCCTACATAATCTGGATTGTAGTTGACTGGCTGGCCTAGATTCAACTTAACGAGAGTTGATATTTCAACAATACATGATGTCCAAAGGTGATGGGAAAGATTAACTCCAAGGACAGGAGAAGTAAATGAATTGGTATAGATACATATGTACTTGTACAATGCTTTTACACCATAGTGGTATTTTATTTATGTAGTTGAACTCCTAGCTATTGGTATCTCCTAGCTATTGTATCTCCTATTAAAAATAAATTTAATTGGTATTTACACGTCTTCGATGTCTAAAATAAACGTTAATATTCTAACACCTCCTTTAATGTTTATTTTTACTACACCCAACACTTATCTAAATTTTTCAACCCCATCTTTGATGAATACTTTAGTAAAGTGTGTTGATTGATCTTCTTTGTGACAGTAAATTAACTTGATATCTTTATTTCAAAAGTATTCCAAGATATAATGATGATTTACTTTGTACTTTGTCTATTAATGAAATAGTGAATTCTTTATCAATTTGATGGTTCCATAGTGATCTGGAAATGGAGTTGGATATGCCAATATTTTGAAAAATAGGACATGTTGGGTCGAAGAAATGCCAAAATAAAAAATATATCTATATATAAAGTTTAGAATTTTATTTACAAGATTTAAAAATGAATTTAATGATTTGAAATATTTTATAAATATATAACAATAAACGCGCAATACATACTGATGTCTAAGTTGCCAGGAAACGGAGCAGATCCGAAACGTGAAAACACTGATATTTGAAAAACCCTTGGAAATGAAATGGCACAGAAACATCCGTACAATAAATTATAAAAAAATATAACTACATAAAAAATACAGAATACTCATTTTCAGTCCATAAAAGATAAAAACTTGAAAAGTACAGTATCTACAAAATTTCAAAACATTCAACATGCTCTTGTTTTGTGTTTGACTATGGTTATGGGGTGGGTGATTGTTTTTAAAAGTGTATTTTTGGTTGAAAAACTGCTGACAGAAACGTGCCAGAAACAGCAGTGCTGTTTCAGCACGTGCCTTGGCGTATCCAGATATCTCCCAACAGTTTTGGCTCCACATTTTGATTCTTAAGCATTACCTTTGCAAAACATGGGGGCCCTATAGGAATTCCTGTATCTTAGACTGATCTTGAAGGGAACTGATTGAAAGGCCAAGAGACATTAAAAAACAAGCCGATACAAGAGCTCTTAAAGAAGATCAAACTAAAACCCTTAGCCTCCATAAAGTTCCTTGGGAAATAGTTCTATTTCAGTGGATTACAGATTACATACCTGAAAATGTCCAAAATAATTATTGCTCCTATGCTTCATTGTATGTGGCTCTTATTTTATCTCAATTGTCATTAATGGCTGATTAATATTGAAGTTATTTTTGCAGATTCTAATGACTATAAAGATTTTTTTCATGTCATTTCCAAAAGTTTGAAGATGAAGAGCAGGATTGGATCCGTCATAAGAGATGGTTGGAGAGACCCCCCAGTGACTATGGAAGAGATGTAAGGGGATAAAGGTTCATTTTATAATATCTGCTAAACCTTTTCTCAGATTGGAGGTTGGGGGATTGGGTTCTCATGAGTATCCAAAAGCAAGGGTGGGGATGGAAAATTATTGGGAGGTCCCATAATGAGTTGTTGAGGTTGAGATGCCATTTGCAAAATTTGGTTTTGCATTTGGTTCATTTTATTAGTGGTATTAGCTTGTATAGGAGCCATTTGATCCAACAACTTGATAATCACTAGATTATTATCAATCGGTGGATTTTGGCTAGAAGTGGGAAGAGGATTGTTGGTTTGGTATTATTGGTAGGAGGATTATTTGGAGCATTTGAAGCTGATATAGTTGGTGTTGTTTCCATGGTGTTATTTTCTTTCGGGACTTGGATATATGAGCCATCCTTGTTAGGATTGACATACACATTATTATCCATGTCCTTAAAGACGAGTTCGGGGTTTTCTTGGGTGATCTCAACCATATTGCATTGAATAAATAGGAAGAAGGTAGTAGGTAGTAAGGAGATGCTAGGGCGATGCATGCATGACGAATCTCTCACTAAATATTGGCAACCAACCCAAGCTAGATCTTGATATGCCCCTTAAAGTACACACTCAAGGAGCTTAGTGTGCCAATAATCTGCAAAGAGAAATCATTAATAAGATTGAAAATAAGGTGTATAAAAGATGCCTTAACCCAAGCAACCAATCAGGATGCTTATCAAAACCAATAAAAATGGCCATGTTATTGTCTTTGACACCGAGGATCATAGCTTCACTTCCAAAAGAACCATACATGCAATCATTTACTAACACCTCCCAAAATGTGGTGCCTTCCCAACCTATGGGGAGGGTGGGGATGAGTGTCTATTTCAACTGCATCCTAAACCGGGAGATTGCAAACACCAACCTCTAGCTAAAGAAGAATTTAAAAGCAATTTCCTAGACCTCAACATAGAGAACTAGATCCGTCAAAACCAATCCCCCAATGGTACGACACCCAAAATGTTTGTTGGTTCCATTCCGATTAGGGTCACTCACGAAAAATTTCAATCCCTTAGAGGTCTTGTATATTCCGCCCTTCTTAGACACAACTTGTATGATGATGCCATGCCCAAGGAAATCCTTAATGCTTCAAATCCTAATGAAAATAACAATAATTGTGATGTTATTCATCAAGCTAATGCCCACTTGGGTATTTATAAAAATCCTTTGTTGAATCATTCCAAGAATGCCAATCAAGATCCCCAAAGTGATGCCAACACTTTAAAACCTCAAAACACTGCTTCATCAACTAATACAATTGAAACATTTCTACTGTCTCAACCATTGAGGAAAACTTAGCTCACACGCATGGCATGAAGCACACCATTGCATGTATAAATTTGGGTTATCAGTACCTGACATCTTCCTACAACCAATCACAAGACTTACAAGACTGTCCAGGCCTATCCTACAAATTAGATACCCTCTGAAATCCCTTGAAGGGCAGAAACATCAGAATAATTACCCAAATGTGATGTCATTGGCCCTGCCGATAATGTTGGAAAATCAGAGAATTCTTCCCCAACATCATCAGCATTGGCAGGGCAATGACATTGCTAAAGTCAAACTGCATCATCGACAGGGCCAATGAAGTTGATGAAGATCAAAAATAAAATCCTTGATCAAGCCCTTCTTCAGGCCACCCGTGATATCATTTTGATTGCATCTTCTCAGATTTAGTCCTAATCAAAATAGCCTATCCCTAAAGAATGGGATCTCGTAGTAGAGCTTTCTAATCTCCCAAGCAAATTACCTTCCTCGAGCTCATGCGATTTCCCTAAACACCATAAGCGTGTTATAAAAACATTCTTTGACATGAACATTCTTTAACAAATCACTTTGGGATGAGAGGTTCCATCGCATGGGTCCAATGAAAGCATCATCCAACATTGCAAGTAGTTGTTGATTGAAATATACTAAACCATTGACCAAGCACTATCACTCAAATTTTCTATCCATTCCATGATGCTAGACGAACACTTGTTTCGTTTTGAGAATCCTCCACTCTTTATCCACATGAAATTGACAAGATGTAGGCAAAGACGAGCTTGATTGATGAAGGTTCTCGCATATGCGTTGTGTGTTTGGATTTTATCAAATCCCTTGGATACTCCACTAGTAACCTCAAAGCAATGTGAAGCCTTGAGGGTATGACCTAAGACAAATGTCCCCCATTTTGTTGCCCATCACAGTGCCTCCTAGAGTGGTTAGGTTTCAAAGTAATGATTTTGAACTTTCCTCTCTCACATAATGTTGTCCTTGATTGTCAATGGCTCATCAAGTGAGTGCCATTGCCTCCCCGCATGCTATGTGTAAAACTGCCCTACCTAGGTGTTATTTACTAGTTCCAAGGCGACACGAACCCTTGGAACTTTGAGCAATTTCAACAAAAAAGTGTCTATAAACTTTCCACCCTTGAAGTGCTCTCAAGTGTGCCGTTTGGAGAGTAAGAAGGCTTGATTAACTAGTTGATTCCATCTAAGGTTATGGTGGTCATCTCAAACTTGTTGGTAGAATCCTAACAAACCTCCTTGACTTAGAGAATGATGTCTTATATGAGCTCAATCTTAAGATCAAAACATCTTAACTTCCCCTAGCAATTATGGATCAATTGCCTCCCAGCTTGTGACCTCGATCTCGTAATAAGGTAGTCAATGAAATACCCGTAAAGCTTCCTTTGAGAAGACTTACCCTAAAGAAATCCTTTCTTCCAGAGAAACCGTCTTTGGATCACTCGATATAGACCTCATTACTATTGAATATGATGATGGATACATGTTAGATGATCCCTATTCGTTTAGTTACACCCAATCAAAGAACACAAAAATTCTACACTATCAAGAATCCCTTAAAACACTAACAAATTACTTTTAACTCGAGCATTAACTTATTCAACTTCACTTCTTGTTTGGATGTAAATGAAGATAATTTACTTTGAGTCACTAGCACTCTCAACGATTTATTTCTTGATCCTAATCGCTTTGGTCCCTTTCATGAAGTCCATCGGTATGGAGTCTACCTCTTCCAATGTCACACCAACATCTCAGTTTCTCCTAAAAAAGGAGCCCATCCTCATACAAACACACTCAAAATTACATATGGCACAATGCTCTTGGATATCTCTTCGAGCATTGTTGATCATGCCAAAGATACATTGAATGCCTCGAAGCACAAGAGTGAAGCCTTGTTGAATAACAAAGACAAATACCGATGTCTACCCTCCGACATTTATGTGAATTTCATGGTACTACTACACGTTTTATAGAACTTATCGAGCAAATAAACATCAACAAAAATACAACCTTAGTTACCTCCTCATCATTTAGTCACTTGTGTCTTGCAGCAAGCTTCTTCACATACCCCCATGCGGGGAGTGCTTTTGTCACTACCATGGTACATATGCACATTCAACAAACGAGTGTATATCCTACCGGTAACATCTTAGGTGAGTGAAGGAACAACCTCATGTTCCTCATCCACAATTGGAGGAATAGCCTCCCATTCGAGATGACACCAACGTTTTTGATCAAAGGTATTTGCTAGGAGGTTCTTTCGAGGATCTCGTAAAAAGTAGAAGAAACTATGGTAGCGTGCATCATGAGATACACTAGAAAATTGTAAGTGCCTATAAACATTGAGGACACCTTGATAACAACATGCTATGATATTCAAAAGGAAATCTACATAGTCATAAAGGATGTTTACACGTTCTATGAACCAATTATTACTTCATCATACCACCGATACTTTCATACTATCACATTCATTTATTTAATATTCACGTCACTTGTTCTTGCTCTTACTTGTATTTTCCCCTCTTGGATATATCTCGGTAATTGCTCTGTTGAGTCTTTGGTAGTTTTGTTGTTACTTACATGTCTTCACCCTAGGGTTTATTTGGCCATTGCTCCCTTTCGTGTCCTTAAATATATTTAGTTTTATTTCTTGTGTATCTCCCCTCTTGGGTTTATCTAGCCATTGATCATGTGGTTGTTTTAATTTACTTTACACGCCTCCCCTCTTGGGTTAATTTGGGCATTGCTCCTTCGGGTCCTTTGGTAGTCTATTTTGACAAACATTCCCTTCTTGGGTTTTATCTTACACTTATTCCTCGCCCCCTTGGGTTTACCTATATCTCTGCTTGTGCTAGACCTATTCTAGGTTTAGAATTCTCTCTAATGACACTACTTTTTTTCTCTCACATTTATTACATTACCTAATGCACATTTGTATGTCATTCATGTTCTATCATTCTAGTCTCTTATTAATCAGAAACTCTCTTGTGGCCAACCAATAACATATAATATTCACGGATTTTTTTGTAACATTTTAAAATTCTATCTTATTTTTCAGTGTCTGCAAGACCATTTTATTCACCTTATATCTTTTTGGGTCTTTCAGACCTAGCTTAGCCTCTCCTTTATAGTCTACCCAAACCTAACCCGATACCTTATTTTGTTTTGGGTCTTCTCGGATCTAATAACCTAGTACCTTATTTCCTTTTTTGGTAATTTGGACCTAATTTAGCCTTTCCTTTATAGTCTACCCAAACTTGACCCAAGATATACTTGTTTTTAACACTAATCTATGTATGTTTGCTTTACATTTTTCCATGTAGTCCGGTATCACTAGGGTTAACATAAACAACTCAGTCAAGATGAAAGATCATGCAAGCATTCAATTTTGTGGAAACATAAGATGAAGCAAAACTTCTCAATTTTTTCATTGTCATTCCCTTTAATTTTGGTATTATGTTCATTTCTGAAGCACCATCATGCGTTACTCTATTGTGACATGTGATTGAATTGAGTGGGGCATATGTATACACCAAAATATCGCTTACTAACAATTGCTTTTTAGGTTTTGTTAACACACTAATATCCTTGAATGTATGTCCTAAGGAGGACATTCGGGATTAGGGGTGGTGGGCGGCAGAATAACTTAATGAGAGATCATTGTGGTATTTTCCTTCCTACTACCACCTTTTACACCACCTTCACATCAACATTAGTTTGCCTTCTTAGGTTTCCATTCCCCTTATTGACTCTTCTTCCTCATCCTCCATTTGCTTATACATACCGACGTTACGACCTTGTCGATGTCTTGTAGAACCCCTTATTTTAGTCGGCGTCATTAGTCAAAGCTAATGTCATCGACTAAAATTGAGGAGTGAATTCTAGGGCCCAAGACCACATTTATTGGGTTTCCATATGTCATTTCTCAATATATCATTGAACAATTCGTGCTCACAAATCCGGTTGATGACGTTGGCTTAAAACTTTGTGACTTCTAGAGTGTAAATCTGTATTTATAGGTTCCCATGCCCATGAAGTTGGTTAAAATTGAATTGTGACTTCTAGGTGTAAGTCCTCATTTATAGGGTTCCCATTCGTCATTTCTCAAGATATAATCAAACAATCTGCTTTGCTTGGACTTGCAAATTTGCTTGTTGATGTTGTTTAAATTGAGTTGTGACTTATAGGGTGTAAGTTTGTATTTATAGGTTCGCATTTGTCATTTATCAATATATCATCAAACAATTTGCTCTTCTCATGTTATAGATCAACGTTAAGAAGAAAAAGAGGGCTCAGGGTTTAGAGGAACTTACATCAAGGAATGTAAGTTGAAGCTTTCGGCCATTGAAGACTAAGAATGGAAGCCGAATCAACAAGGTCTCCTTAGTCTTTGGAGTCCTCAACTTGAGGTTTAATTAGGTCTTCTACCCATTCATCTTAGCTTCAACCACAACAGTCTCTCACAAGGTGCGAAAAGCCAAAGGGGAGATTAATGCGCCACAAGTTAACCTCGGGTAAGTAGCCCCTACCATAAACTCTTTCTTTTGTACTTCGGTTGATTTTTTTTTTTTTGTATCATGTATTAGATTGGATAGAATAGTATATAGTATATACATGCCCTCTTATTGCCATCTTTACATTATCGTCATTCATTTATAGCTCTTGCTTTTGCCTAGTGGCAACCGTTATACAACCTTTATATTAAATAGCTCTTGTATACCATCTAATGACACCCTGGATCTAGTAAGGTCCTACACCTTATGTATTCTTAGTGATTGTGTGTAGATTCCCCTTTTAGATCCATTACAACCAGCAGTGCTCAAGACCCTTGTCTAGAGCCCCAAACCATTGTGGACCGACAATTTGTGTGTGTTGGCTTTAGAATGGTTTTCTACCTTTCCTAATGTAGATGATCCTTTGTATGTCATTTTCAGCTTAAATACATTCTAGAAATTTTGCCTTTTGGGAGTGATATTGATAGTCTTCATGTTCACCCCACTCTCTAAATCCTTGGTAGGTAGAAGTGGTTGACTAGTTATAGATCTAGTGGCAACCTTAGTAGGAGGATTACATTCCCAGGTGTTGGAGGAAGTGATGTTGCAATCCTTTTCGGAGAAGGGTTGAGCTTGAGAGAAAAGGGGAAGGCGGTGGGATTTGGTGCTCTCCATTTGGGTGTTATAAAGTTATTCCATTAAAGGGACGAGAAAGTAATCTTTAGGGTAGTTACAGGAAGAATTTATTTTATTGGAAGCAAGGTATACTTGTCAAATCGGTAACACTACAAAGTGAGAAAAAGATAAACATGAACAGAAATATATATCCCAATCAGCGGCGAGTTAGAATTTGCTTCAGATTCACTAGAATGTATGTAGGCCGAGAATGAAGTTCGAAGGATCCTCTAAATTAGGAAAAGGTAGAAGACCATTCTCGAGCCAACACACACACAAATTGCTAGTCCACAAAATGGTTCAGGGCTGTTGATAAGGGCTGTGAGTACAAGAGCTTGTAATGGATCTAAAAGGAGAATCTGCACACAATCACTAAGGATATATAAGGTGTAGGTCCTTAGTAGATCTAGGGTGTCGGTAAACAGTAAACAAGAGCTATCTAATCTAAAGGTTGTATAAAGGGGTGCCACTAGGCAAAAGAAAGAGCTGTAAATGAATGACAACAATGTAAAAATAGCAACAAAAGAATGCATATATGCTACTCTATCCTATCTAATATATGATATAAAAACAATCATCAAAGTACAAAAGGAGGTTCGGGTTAAGGATACTTACCCAAGGTCAAATTGTTGGCACATTAATCGTCCTATTCTTGGTATCTTCAATGACCCAATTCTCCAACTTACCTTTCTTCTTGTAAGCTCTTTTGAACCCTAAGTCCTCTCCTTCTTAAGGTGGATTTGCGAGCGTGAGAAGAGAGGACTGTTCACGAGCGTGAGAAGAGAGGATTGTTCGGTGATATGTTGAGAAATGACAAAAGGGAACCATACCAATACAAATTCATACCCTAGAAGTCACTGGCTAAAACATGGGTAATTACAAGATTTCATTGGTTGGCTATTTGGAAGCAAATGGAGGAAGAGGAAAGAAGAGAGTCAATTGGGGGAACAGAAACCTAAAAGACAAATTGAAGTTGATGTGAAGGTGTAAGGTGTAAGTAGAAAGGGAAGTGCCACAACAATCTCTCATGATGTGCTACAAGTCGGCCCACACCGATCACAAATGTACTCCTTAGGATTTATATTTAGGGAGAGATTAATGTGCTGACAAGTCCTACGAAATAAATTATTAGTAAGCCTTCACGGTTTCAACTTTCATAACAACTCTTTAGCCTTCATGACTCTTAACATAACAAATCTAGATGCCCATTTAGAGTGTTGTTTCCTGAATAAATACTGGAGAACAAAGGTAGTGTCTAACACCTTGCAGAGAATGGGGAAGGCACTAAAGTGAGACTCTATACCTTTGTAACCTATGCAACGACACAAAATTTTTGAAGAGACGTGGCCTGAACTTTATGTGCCCATTCAAGAAACCAGGGTGTTCCTAACAATGTAGATACATCATTGTAGCAACAAAGAACCTAGTAAGTAGAAGCTCGCATCATTTTATGACAAAGTACAATTCAGCTGCAAGCACAACCAAGTTACTGCACTTGCAGATTCTAATCCACTTTGAAATAAGCCTCGTCCCCAAGTGAGAAAAGGGTGCAGTTTATCATTCAACACTTGTTGAACAAATCCAAGATTTTTCACTAATATTCCAGCCCTTGCTATCCCCACAGCCAATGGTCATGCAGGGTTGACTAATACGATTCTTGTCTCTCGTATAGAAATCTTTGGGCATAGAGAGGAATGTCTGGGAAGAGCGACTCCCTATTGGTATGCAAGACAACCTACAAGGTGACAATCAAGTAAACACTTTTCCAACTTAAGTAGGGTTAGGAGATCTTAGTTCTGCTTGAATTTTTGTTCCCAGTTGGAGGATATCAACAAGTAATAAGCTTGATGATTAGGAGAGTGTACATTCTCAATTTGTAGAGCTTAGCAAATTGGATGAGAAAAGACTAAGGGCTGAGGGGTCGATTTAATTGACAAAAACATAGAAGCAGCATTGGCATTTGACACAACCACCATGCAAAGAGTGAATTTCAACCTGGGCAGTTTAGGACTCAAGTATGATGAACACATTTTTTTAAGAGCCAATGGTTGGTTTTGTGCAGAGTGCATGAGGTGAAGGAAAATAGAGCAATTGTTTGAGAGATCCGGACATAGAATTGGTGAAGAATCAACAATGCCAAACTCGAACTCTGTAGAACTTGTGACTGAGAGCTTGACAAAGAAACTAATTGCAATGCATTACAAGAATTGTACATTGACAAAAAGAAAATCAAAGAGACCAAAAAAATTCTAGTTCCTCAGAGAAATCATGAGGTCGTAATTGTTGTCCAAGTAGATGCCATATGTTGCAGTACTTGAAGAAAAAGATATATAGAGGGCAAGGCTTAGATTGCTAAAAATAGGGTGCGTTGCATATTTTAAAAAATAGAAAGACCAGGAAGTATTACACAAGATATTTTGTTGAGTGACTCTATCTTGAAAGTGAAGCAAATTATGGAGAAACTAAGTTTTATATGGTACTTTAATCACGAAAAATTAAAAATTCAGCTAAGTGTCCTTTAAAGAAGGAAAATAGATTTGTATGATTTTAGAAAACAACCACTCTAACCATTCCAACCACCCTTCAACACTATCTTTTATATGGCCAACAAGCATTTAAGGAAGTAACAGGGATGGATCAAAGCACAACAAAGAAAAAAAGAGCATTTGATGATTGAAGAATGATAAAGACAACAATAAAAACAAAGAGATGAAGGATTTTGACGAGGAGCAGCAACAGACAAACACATCAGCAAAAATATAACATTAGAGATGCCATTGATGGAAGAAAGAAAAGACCTCCATTTGGGCACACCACTCCTCCAGCAGAGGCTTCTGCTGATGCAAGGAATCCACTTTGTTGATACATCTCGACATGCCGATTTGGTGCCAAGGGTCAAGGTTTCTGCCTGCTGATGGGATTCATTATTCATCTTGACACATGTTTGTTTGGGAATGGAGCAGGTGTCTGGGAGAAGGAAGAAAGGTTGTTTTCCTTGGGATGATTCATCCATCTGTACATATCAAACCATCTGTACGAGTTTGAGAGGCTGTTTGTGGACCATTAGTCTCAGACAATCCTTCTCTCTGCAGACAACTCACCATTTTGCTTGCCAGTGACAAAGCAATGTTATTAAGGTTTCTCTTCACTCTGAGCTATCCGAAAGATCATCTTTTAATATTTTTCTGATGAAAAATTTCAAGTTTTTTTAATGTTCATGAAAGAATTTCCTGATGTCTCTCTTTGTTTTTTCTATAGTAGCTAGTATCTACTTTTTAATGTAATGGATTAAACATTGTCCGATAGTATAGTAAAAACAAGGCTTTTATAAACTACTTTTATTTTTAGCAAGCGGGAGTTATCATTCTAGTATTTGTAATATTTGTCTGTCTGTCTTCTCCCCCATCAGTACAAGTGCCCTTGTCCATCTGTATGGAGTTTCCTGTTTGTGAGGGTTTGGCTTGGGTCTAAGGGGTTTGTTCTTGCAATAGGGGCCATCAGTTTGACTTAGTTCATCCAAGAGTGGCTACCCTGTGTGACCAATCATCTGACTCTGAGATTGTGTTGTCTTGCACTCTTGCTGTACTGTCAGGTGCAATTGTTCATCTGACCGACCCCTTTGGGAATTGAGTGAATTTTCTGATAAAGGTTTTGATTTGCACAAGTAGAGATTAAGTTAGTTGAGAGGTGTTTTAAATCAGCACTTGTATCCACTTGTGAAGGAACCTTTACATTTTGGACTCAGAAATGGCTACTGCTGCATCACAAATCCTTATTTCAGTGCCTTTGCTGTATGCGTTCCACCTCTTCACGGATCATAGATACACATGGATCCTCCCAGGTTTATAGGAAGCTGTAGAGTTTGTTTGGCTGGCATCTGAAAATTTTGGTTTAAATTATGATCTATCTGGGGAGGCGTTAGGATGTCCTAGAAAGATTGTTGTCTTTCCAAGATATTTAGGCATTAAATAGACATTAGCTAGTTATATAGGTGATGTTACAGATTTCATATGTATATATTTCCAGGTTTTCTTTACTAGCTATTTGCAGATTTCTTTGCCAGCAATATACTGGTTAGGAAGAGATTGTGTGTAAGTTGGACATTAAAAATGGTGTGTTTCAAAATTTTGGAATTAGAGTCATACATGCTAGTGTTGAAAATTTTGGAGAGAATTCCAGTAAGAAATAATAATTAAGAGAGATAGCTGCAGTACTCTTAGAACTGAGAACTTTTCTGTCACACGAGAGATTTGATTTTGCTGTTGCTGATATTTCTCTCTCTCTCTCTCTCTCATAAAAGGAAAAGATTTATATTATGGAAAAATCAAAAGATACATATTCTATTGTGCCAGGCATAAAAACTATTAGTCCAGACCTGGGCATTAGACACAGAAGCATGTTTATGCATAACAATCATTGATACAAATCTAACTCAATAATCTAAGGTCTTGTTGAAGCTTAGCAGACCACCATAGCGGTGAAGGACCAAAACAAGCTATATTCCCATTGTCAAGGGCCCAATTGGCTAATGCATCTGCCACTCTGTTGAGCTCTCTTGGAATATGATGGAAGGTGACTTCCTGAAACCTGTCTTTCAGACATTGAATTTTGCCTCTCTCTACACAGTTTCGATTTCTCCCCTGATATGCTGCAGAGGTGGAAAGCAATCTCACTATAATCATAGAGTCAAATTCAACCTGAATTCTCTGCCATCCAAGTTTCAGGGCTTCTTGTAGGCCCCGTGATATAGCTCTTATTTCAGCTAAATTATTTGTGGCATACCCAAGATTTTCTGAAAAGAAAAAAGCCACAGAACCATCAGAGAGTCTTCCAATTCCACCCATACTTGCTTTCCCTGGATTGCCCCTAGAAGCACCATCTGTATTCAGCTTACCAATTCCAGGAGGAGGTGGAGACCACTTACTTTCAGTCTGATTTTTCTTTCTTAGTTTAGAGACAACCACTGTAGCGCTTGAAGGGCATATCTGAAGCTTTTTTAGAAGATTATGCCATTGTGGAGATAGAGAGTGAGGCAGCCGAATTTGGTGCTTGATAGATTCAGCTACATTCAACCTGATCTTCTCCCAAACCCAAGAGATGTCCCTACTCTCCTGCTGAAATAGTCTCCTATTTCTTTCTTTCCAATTGTTCCATAACAATAGAGTAATTCCACTCCATAGAGTCTGCCTCAAGATTATGACTGTCTTTAGTGTATTTAGGGTTTACCCCATTCCCTGAAGGGTTGCTCAATAGTTTGCAAACCATTCCAAGGAAATCCAACTGTCTGTTTTTTTGTTGTTTTAAGGAGCAAGTTCAGGACAGGAGTTGTAGCAGTCGATAAAAGATTGCTCCTTTTTGAGTAAAATGTCAGCTTCAAATCTCTGTTGTTGTAAGGAGCACGTTCAGATCAGAGTATTGGCATAAGCTGTAGAAGATCCCAATCACATTAATGCACTCATCTTTATGGTTATTGGAGTAATCTCTAGAATTTTTCTTTGATATAAGTTGAAGAATATGCCATTCTGATGGATGCAACGGTTTCCGTTGTTCTTGGAATAATCTAGTATTAGATAAAACTATATGCTTGCTCTTGGAAATCATCTACTCTATAAACATGCTCTAATCATTCTAGGCTGACTATTTTGCAATAGTATTTATGTAATAAAACATATCTCCATTTTAATTTGTAAAAATATTTTTCATTCAATGGAAAAAATTCAATTTTGATATTCATTTCTCTATAAATGTCTGATATGGTCTTCTATTTTATTTCCTGCAGCAATGTGTGTGTATTCTGGATTGTTCATGAGATTTGCTTGGATGGTACAGCCACGTAATTATCTGCTTTTGGTTTGCCACGCCTCAAATGAAACTGTGCAACTTTATCAGCTTTCTCGATGGGCTTCTGCTAATGGGTATGAAATTACTTGTTTTGAGACTCTCTTGGACTGCCATAGGGTGGTATCTCTTTTGTATAATCAGATAAATTCTTTCCCAACGATCTTCATCTACATATATCTATATATACGTATATATTTTGCTAGAGATAACTAGGGGTAGGTCCTAGACCGCAATTTGTTTAATCAAGAGTAGACCCAGGGATCATCCATAACGGGTAGAAAGTGAAGGGTACAGAAGTACCAGATGAAGGAAAGAAACAGCTAACTAATCAGGTAATAAAAGACCAATTGTGAAGTAGCTCAACATCTTCAGAGAGAATGTAAGAATATTATAATTCAAAGATCAATTTTAGCCAGGAACCAGGATCCTGTCAACTGCAGGAGTTCCAAAAATCAGCTAAGCAACAAGTTTTGCAAGCCCAAATCAGCAATCCTTCGAGCATGGTGAGCTCAACCATCTAACTGCTTTAGTACAGAGCTGTAGACAAGCTCAATACACGACAATTTCTGTATACAACTGGATAGTCCATTGAAGATCTTCTTAACTGTGAGTGCAAACAAAGCTGACAACCCAGACTGGGAAAACAAAGAAAACCATCGAGCAAACTAATCAATAAGATCAGCATATGCAAAAGGCCTAGCTGCTACCACGATAACCAAATGACCAGTACAACCAGAAAAATCACATCACGAAGAGAACCCAAAGGACATTTATGTCCAAACATCACTTGTTAGAGGTGATCAGGCACCTAACATTGCAGGAAAAATACTCAGAGAAGTGGAGTGGGGGTTTCCACTTTTCCCATCCTGGGACTGAGGAAATTATTCATGAAGATTTGTTTCCCTGTAACAATAGAAACTTTTGCAACGACTGATCTGTCTTCCTTCCTCTCTTACCAACGGGATCATAAGATGCAATTTTGATATGGCTATTAGGCTACGGTCCTATATAAGGGGCAAGCTAAATTTTTTGAGCAGGTGCGAGAGAGAAAAAATAGGATATTTTAGCATTAATAGGGTCCCATGATTTTTTTTCTTTGCAGAGACAAAATATGAGTCTTTAGCACTAGCAGAAGTATGGTCCCATGAATCCTGAATAAACTATTGGAAGGAAAAATTGGGAGGGAAGCTTAAACATAAATGCCAGGTGGTGGAAAAACTACCTAAATTTTTTAAGCAGCTGATGATTTTTGTTCCCCTCATTGCTTTATAGGGTTGGAAATCCTCTCCCTAAAGTATAGTTGCTGAGAAATTTTAGGAACTTTGTTGGGTTTTTAGCAGCAACAATACTTTTTTGTTATATGGGATTACATTTCCCAGATAAAGAGGAGCAGTAGCCCCCAACATGGGACAGTGCTCTTCGTTTCAGAGTTTGGCAACTCCTCCAAAATACTTAGATCTTCATGATCCACAGTCAAGACACCAACATAATGACAGTCATCTTTCTCACAATCCTGAGTTTTATCACATTCTTCAGATTCCCTGATTATGCTACTTTGAATAAGGGCTGCAATCTCACTGGACTCTTTGGATAAGGGCCACAATCTCACTGTACTCTTTGGCTATGTTTTCACTTTATTTGCGCATGGTTGTTGGAGTAAGAGGCAGGAGGGGATCATTTTCTTGGCCCTGATTCATAACAGTGGTATTCTGGCACTGAAAGACAGGAGAAGAAGTGGTCATCCCATCATTAGAAGCAGGTTTAACATAGCAGTTTTTTCTACCACCCAAGGAATTAGAGGGAGACCCTAGTTTGGGTTTCCATATCTATTTTGGAAGCTTTGAAGGAAGAGTGTGGCAATTTTTTTGATGCGACCCACCAGATGACAAAGGTAGCACCAAAAAGGCAATGTTCTAATTCAACCGGTTGTTTCAAACACCCACCCAGCGATTGGTTGTGAATAACTTGAGGAATAGGTTTAGCCAAATCCATCAAAACACAGATCCTAGCATAATATACCACAGAGGAACAGTTTTCAACTGCTAACACTTGCCCCAAGCAGTTGCCAATTTTTGAAGCTCTTACCCTGGAATTCTATCAGTAGAACAAAAATTCTAAACAAAGGAGGCAGAACCAAATAGGTGTAAGCAAACTGATGGTAAAAACAGCCATTGCCCACATACGTTGAAACAAAAGCTCAACCAGAACCACAGATGCGTCAAGGAAAAACAAAAAACAAGATGTTGTAACAGTCATGATAGGAAGCAAAACACATAACAGCAAGGGTAGAGGTCATCAAGAGGACACCCAAGAAGGTGAGGAAACTTATGGCCCTACAATGATCACACTCATTTGATCATCAAAACTATATGTACAAGAGCTAATGAGTTTGAAAGAGAGGATATAAAGTATAGAGATAAGGAGAAAATAAATTATATTAAAATGGAAGAGTTGTTAAGCACCAAGTGAAGGCTGGAAGAAGACGACAACATGTTCAAAGCACAAGTGGGTAAAGGTGAAGGCAGCTAGGAACAAATGGAAATGGGCACACCTAAACAACGGGAAAGCCTGTATCACATCTCGTCAAACCCGAAATATGCAAAATACAGACAAATTGCAGCCAAACAGAAATATGATTTTTGCAGAAAATTAAATCTAGGGCAGTGAACAGAAAATAATGGATAACTCCAAAAATACTTGCTCAAATCTCTTGAAATTTTAAATGGAGCTTGCTAATACAATAACAGATATTATAGAACTGTTTTTGGAATTTTTGAATAACAAAATGCTGCCAGAAAATTACAGCGTGCCCTAAACAGTTGAAAACTTCTAAAATTAATATCTTCCGAATATAGATGCAAAAATTATGAAACCTTGGAAATATTATCTATAAATATAGGAGATGATATCCCAACCTTCAAATCAGAATTTGAGGAAGTGGAAACCCTCCAAAACAGATCTGCAATCTTCAAAACAAGTCGCCCCACCTAGGAGATGGCTGGAAACCCTTGCAAATGCCTTCAAACTGATGCTAGACCTTGCCAAAGAGGTTGCCGTAGATCTGCCCTGAAAAACCAGAAATCTCTCCTCCAAAAATGCCCAAAATCCTCCAAAACCCTTCACTGAAACCCTCTGAAAATATCTCTAAAGAACAACCTGATTTCAGCTCCAAAATGACAAACTAGGGTGGATCTCTCACCACCGAAGAGTGCCCTACTAGCTAGGGATGGATCTCTCACCACCGAAGCTAGGGTTCCGTGGGATCTTACTCCACAAGCTGGATATTTGCAAACAACAGTTGCACATGAAAGGAAATATAAGTGTATGCATGAATGATCTTCTTTTCACCCCTCCACTCCTTTTATAACTTTTCCCATGCCAAGGAAACCCTAAAAAGCCCAAGTCGCACTTTCCCCTAGGGAAGACCAAATTAATAAAGTAACTTAAAGTTACTTTTTCCCTTTCAAGTCGCCATGGTCCAAAAGGTGACCCCCAACGCAAAATTAGAACACTAGGGGTTAAGTGGCCCCTTCCAACGATAAAACATAACATCTAGTCCCTTCGAAAGCACTTTATATTCCTGTCAACGGAAAATTATAACAACTGGACTAGATATTCATACCCAATAGCTCACAACGTCCATAACCCCTTGGGTATGACCAAGGCCTGGACTCGAGTTGGCCCCTAGGCCTATGGCGTAGGAAAGGGGACATTACAGTCCTCCCTTCCGAGAAATGCTTGACCCCAAGCATTTCTGTCATGTTGCAGAAGTTGAATACCACAAAGTAAGTTTCTCCATCTCACCCTGCAGTCAACCAAAGATCGGTGTAATCCAACATAACCAAGAAACCCCATGTGGTCATCATGACCTCCATGTTGTATAGAGAACCATGTTGTTCGTGAAGTAGAATGATACCCACACCGACTCTCCACTGGTACCCACACCGAAATTGCCAATCTGTCCAATCCCTGCCAATGCAAGGTTGTCATCATGTGATCACTCGTTGCCTCTCCAATCAACTCTCGGTATGAAAATCCACTCTGAATCCTGTAGAATCCCCTGGATCAACCTGTGAAACAACTTGTATGCGCACAAATGGTGCTAACTCTCCCACATGACCTGCGCTCGTGTGACAAACCGTACATGCTTGTATAAAGTTGAGGATATCCTCCCTCAACCTATGCCATATGAACCTCTCTGACATGAACCTGTAGGTCTCATCGCAGCTCAAATGCCCAGTCACGGAAGAACAATGCACATGTCGCAATATCTCCATCCTCAACCATGAATCCGACACAAGGTACAATCTACCCTGATAGAAGATCATCTCATCCTCCAATCTGTAGTTGTCATCCTGTATGTGACCATCCAGAATCTCACAAGTGTGTCGGTTCTTGGAGTACTCAACAAGCAAATGAGATCTCCAGTCTACTGAAACCTCAGATAACCAACATAATGATAAACTCGGATGATTTGAACCTGTAATCCCAATCTCTGTAACTGTCTCATGCGCAACACTACTGGTCACATCCACATCCATCATACTCCGCATCGATCGCATAATAATAAAACCCCTCATCATGCCGGAAAGTCCTCTCCATCCCCTCAGCTGTAACCACCCTAGGTGCTCCTGTAGATAATCCCCTCAAAATCACATTCCTGCCCTCGGACTTAAACTTCAGCTCCATCGTCTGAAAGTTAGTCCGAAACTCACCAAGAGAGTGAAGCCACTGCACTCCCAGCACTATGTTGGTCACTCCCATACCAACAATGTGGAAATCATCGGTAACTGTATAGTTACCCATCGTGATGCTCAATTGGGGTACCCGCCGTGTACACCTCATAGACTCTCCATTAGCTACAACCACGTTGAAGCCCTCAAAGTCCTCTGTCTGTAATCCTCGCCTCTCAACCAATGAGGCATCAATAAAGTTGTGGGTGGCCCCACTATCAATGAGGACCACTACTCGTGACCCTGCATAATTCCTCTAATCCTAAATGCCTTGTACATCAGTGTACTAGACAATGTGGCTATAATCTCCGAGGAAAAGTCTCCTCCTGCACCGCATCAGCACTATCCAACGCAACTCCATCTCCATCATCCATCTCGCGAGTCTCTATCTCCTCACCTCCGTCACTCTCACTCTCCTCGAAGACCTCAATGAATTGGGCCTTCCCTCTACCTCTGCAATCATGTCCTGGAACCCAAGGTGTGCGGCAATCGAAACATAGTTTCTTTCGCCTCAACTCATCTCTGTCCTCTCGGGAAATGAATGGCTTCTTAGCCACCTCCTGCCTCGGTGGAGGCTCCCTCTGCTGAAGTTCGTCTGATCCAGATGGAGGTTCCCTTTGTTGAATGCGAGGTGGAACCCTCGACTTTGGAGTGGATAACTCCAAGTCTCGAGATCTCCTAATAGCCTCATGCAAAGAAGAAGGCTCAAATGCCTTCACAAATCCTGCTAAAACGTCAGTCAACCCTGCCATGAAGAGTGAAGTCAACCTCATCTCTGAAACATCAGATACCATAACTGATAACCTCTGAAAATCTGCAATGTACTGGTCTAGAGAACATGTTTGCCTCAAGTGAGTCAACTCTCTGAAGTGCCTATCTGGGTCCCTCCTGTCGAATCTGCTCATCAACCTCTGTGTAAAATCTGCATAAGTAGTGATATGCATGTGTCCCTGTGTAATCAATCCATGATGCCACCAATCATGAGCATCTCCCTCGAGGTGTAGGATAGCAAACTTAATTGCATCCTCTTCATGCATGGGATTCAAGTCGAAGTAAGTCTTCAACTTTTGAATCCAAGAGGCGTGGTACACTTCTTAGAACCATCGAAGTGTGGAATAGAGATTTGTCCTAATCTCCTCTGAAACTCAGTACTGTGTCTGATGGTCTCTCCTGGGCCTGCTACCAATCTTCATTTTACAATACTCCTGAAATGGCATGTTATCCGGAAACCCTCACTCAATGTCGGTACCTCTCCCAACAAGATTCCTCATCCACAATGTCTGTGGGTTGTTGTGTCTGTGAAACTTCCGGATCCTTCAAAAAAGAAGGCTCGTGGAGTCCCAAGGGTCTGGTAGAAGCATGAGGGGACCCCTGTCCTGAATGTCCACTCTCACCTCTATTACCATGTTGTCCCATATTGCTAGCTTCTCCTCTCTCCGTATGAGCATCAATCCTACCCTGTGCTAACCTCTTAGTGAGTTGGCTCAAATAGAGATTGGTAGTCTCCTGTTGCTTCACCATATTGGTGAACAATTGTTTCATCAGATCCACTCCCATCTCTTCACTCTCTCTGTCTCTGTCTCCCATCTTTCAACCCCAACAGGTTGGAGAAACAACAACTGATACCACTGAAATATCCCTTATAGGATACCACTTTAAAATATGCAAAATACAGACAAATTGCAGCCAAACAGAAATCTGATTTTTGCAGAAAATTAAATCTAGGGCAGCGAACAGAAAATAATGGATAACTCCAAAAATACTTGCTCAAATCTCTTGAAATTTTAAATGGAGCTTGCTAATACAATAACAAATATTATAGAACTGTTTTTGGAATTTTGAATAACAGAATGCTGCTAGAAAATTACAGCGTGCCCTAAACAGCTGAAAACTTCTAAAATTAATATCTTCCGAATATAGATGCAAAAATTATGAAACCTTGGAAATATTATCTATAAATATAGGAGATGATATCCCAACCTTCAAATCAGAATTTGAGGAAGTGGAAACCCTCCAAAACAGATCTGCAATCTTCAAAACAAGTCGCCCCACCTAGGAGATGGCTGGAAACCCTTGCAAATGCCTTCAAACTGATGCTAGACCTTGCCAAAAAGGTTGCCGTAGATCTGCCTTGAAAAACCCAAAAATCTCTCCTCCAAAAATGCCCAAAATCCTCCAAAACCCTTCACTGAAACCCTCTGAAAATATCTCTAAAGAACAGCCCTGATTTCAGCTCCAAAATGACAAACTAGGGTGGATCTCTCACCACCGAAGAGTGCCCTACTAGCTAGGGATGGATCTCTCACCACCGAAGCTAGGGTTCCCGTGGGATCTTACTCCACAAGTTGGATATTTGCAAACAGCAGTTGCACATGAAAGGAAATATAAGTGTATGCATGAATGATCTTCTTTTCACCCCTCCACTCCTTTTATAACTTTTCCCATGCCAAGGAACCCTAAAAAGCCCAAGTCGCACTTTCCCCTAGGGAAGACCAAATTAATAAAGTAACTTAAAGTTACTTTTTCCCTTTCAAGTCGCCATGGTCCAAAAGGTGACCCCCAACGCAAAATTAGAACACTAGGGTTAAGTGGCCCCTTTCAACGATAAAACATAACATCTAGTCCCTTTGAAAGCACTTTATATTCCTGTCAACGGAAAATTATAACAATTGGACTAGATATTCATACCCAATAGCTCACAGCGTCCATAACCCCTTGGGTATGACCAAGGCCTGGACTCGAGTTGGCCCTTAGGCCTATGGCGTAGGAAAGGGGACATTACAACTATTTTATGCCCAAGAATTCCAAATTCTATAAGAAGTGCGATCTAGATCATGGAGACCCATTCTTATCTTTAAAGAGGGACATTTCAGCCTATTGTAAGATTGGAGAGATGTTGCCAAAAGGGGACTTTAATGCAAGGAACAAACAAGCTAACAGTTTGGAAGTAATGTGGATCTAGATACCCTCTTTGGATGGCAGAATAAGAAAATCAGCAATGGAACAATACCTCAAACTATATTCTTGGGGCTATCACACACTTTGGGGAAGCTCGCTAGGTTTATGCAACATACATAGCTTGATTATTTGTAATGGCACGAGTGAATGGAATAATCAAGAAATTACATATGCAAGATTTACAAAGGGTAGAGCGTAATCGACTACTTATTTTCTCGTGAAATTCTATAGCAAGAATTGAAGTGCAAGAATAGAAGATTCTTTGGTGGAACTTAATTTTGATCACAACCTTATCGTTATAAAACTCCAATTGCAAAGAAACAAGCAACATGATGAGCGCATTGGGGTCAACCAAAGTAAATTGACACTTAAAGGAAACATCCTATTGATAGAGGAAAATCGACAAGCCTTTAGGGCAGCATTGGATAATAAGTCAAGGAAAGCGAAAGTAAGAGTGCATAAAAATGGAACATATTACACTAAAAGTGAGAGGTTAATGCACAACATTCAAGAGGCACTAAAATCTTGCAAGAGAGCTAAAACCAAAAGAAAGAAAGAAATAGCTTCTGGACAAACGCATAGTATGAGCCGAGAATAGTTGTGCGCAGGCAAAGCCTTCTGTGAGGGGAGTTTACCATAAGGCCTCCGTATGGTTGAGTGGAGTCCAATAACTTTCACCAAGAGCATTCCCTGGAGATTCTAACCGTAATTGGCGCGATCAATATCGTTGGAGTTGTCGCTAGGAGGTTTCAACTAGTGATGGCTCTACCAGGCTTGAACTTGGGGTCAAGGGGTGACTCGAAGACTGCGCTTGCCCTTGCCCTTGAGCCGACCTGTTAATGGGACTCTTCCAATTTAGGAAAATCAATATGATGAAGAATGTAAGGAAACACAAAGATTGCTAAAAAAACCAATAGGTAGAACAAAGGAAAACAGGAAAAAATATAAGCAAATGCTGAGGGCAAAAAAAAAAGATTACACGAGAACTAGGAAGAAAGAGCTGATTTACCTAGGGAAACATGAACCCAAAAGATTTTGGAGGGAAGTTTGCAAGAAAAATTGAGATGGAAAACAATAGGAAAGTGGTTGGAGTACTCAAAACAGTTGTATGGGCAGGAAAGTGAGTAAGAAACACCACCAACAATTAGTGTTAATGAAGAGCTTTTCACGACATAAATGATAAGACATCATGCAAGGGATTAAAAAGCGAGCAATAGGTAAAGATCGAGATAGACAATCTTCAAGAAGAGCATTTAAGATGGGGAGAAAATATCCTAGCACTTCAAATAAATAAAATCTTCTACGAGGTCATCTAAAATGGCTTCTCGATAGAGCAGACAACCAACCTAACCATGCCTCAGTTTAAAACCGGAGATATAGATAACCCCTCAAATTACCGAACTATCATGGTCAACCCTCTTTTTGCAAAGTTGTTTGGGAGTATGATAGAGTGCAAAATTAGCAGTTGGGAAGAAGAAGATGGATAGAGGGAAAAAGGTCAAACATGTTTTAGACCCAAGCACTTCACTATTGTTCACCATGTCTCACATAGACACCTAGTTGAAAAGGTTTGGGATACAAAAGGGGATGCATATTGTTGCTTTGTAGACTTCAAAAAGGCATTCAACACAGTTCCAAGGAGCAAATTATGGAGCAGAATGGAGGAACTAGGGGTCCCAATGCACTATAGGGTAGTAGTTCATAGATTGTATGACCAAGTCAAGGCTAAAATCAAACACACAGGTCCGAGTGTTTCGGAGGTGATATAAGTGTCAAACAAGGCTGCCCTCTATCCCCAACTTTATTTCAACTATACATTGATAAGTTAGAAGATTGGATAAACATATTTGGGGAAGAGGGGGTCCACTTGGCCAAGTATGTGGTGAAGCTTTTGTTGTATGCCAAAACTGAATTCAAATAGCAGAAATAATACAAGATTTGAGAGACCATTTTCAGGCTCTAGAGCTCTTTTGTAAAGAAGCAGGGATGCAGGTGAATACTGACAAAACCAAAATCATGCTTTTTTCAAGAAAAAGGGAGGTTCAAAATCCCGATTTTCAGTTTGTAGGAGGGTCTCTTGAAGTGGTATCAAAATACAAGTATTTGGGTGTTGACTTTTGTAGAAAGCTTAGCTAGGATACGTGTAGACTGAAAAGAATACAGGGTGGTTGGAGAACTTTTTATGCACTTCAAAATAGATGTAGGAATGCTGAGTTATGGGATTGGAAGACCACTGGGGTCTTTCTTGGGTTACTTGATGCTCCGGTGGTATTAGATGGCTGCGAAGTGTGGTCTAGTGGTACAACGAGTTTCAAATGGAAGCGAATAGAAAATATCCAAAAACATCTAATCAAAACAATTTCAGAATTAAGGATTTAGTTCCCTATGAAATCATCCTTGCTGAGACAAGTACTTTTCCTTTAGAGGCAACTGCTATGACCAGGCTATTATGTTATTTGAAAAAAACAGAAAATATGACTAATAGATGGCCTATCGCTGCAAAAAGACGAAGAGTTGCACTGAAGGAAGAATACTTGGATGAAGCCGAACCACAAGTGAATGAGGAGATGGATATCAGTTTAGCTGAATGCCCAAATTGTAACGAAGACATTAAAAACTATGTGAATGAAAGGTTTAGAACAGCAATGTAGAGGAAAGAAACAAGCAAGAAAAGACAACACTATATTTTGGTTTTCAACATGATATGAGCATAGTGAAAAAGTGCATATAGGGGCTGAAATTAAATGGAGAGAAAAATCCTCATTGCTCAATTGAGGACTAGCTCTCATAGGCTTAGATGTGAGACATGGAGATGGACGACTCCTAAGGAGTAGTGGGAAGAGAGGGTTTGTGTTTTTTGCACCATAGGGGCGGTCGAAATGGAGGAGCACTTCATCCTCAAATGTCCTCAATACACGAACATACGGGCCAAGTATGTGGAAACATTAAGAGTGGGCTCCATGGTAGAGCTATTTGAGGAAAAAAGAATAAAAGGGTTTGGGGCGATGCTAACTCAAATCAGTAAAAGGAGCAGCCTTGTAAAGGATATCATGGGCCTTAGGAATCTTTGAGCGGTGGAAGCAAATAGTGTAATCGGTGGTCCCATAGACTGTTGGGTCTCATGGACGTAATTAAAACCATTTTATTTCAATTCATTCATTTCAAAAGCCTTCCCCACATGGGTGATGCCCATAGAATAGAAGAGGGATGAAGGTGGAGATTACCGCTGTAGAAAGAGCCCAATACCAGCAATCAACCAAGCAGACTCTAAAATCTCATCTCTTTCAGCTTCGCTTGGTAAGATGGCAGTTAAAAAGCCTTTTGGTAAGAATATTAGGATAATTTCATGTCCCCAAAATTCCTTCACCTAACACTTCACTGCAGTGATGGGATGCCATTTACCCACAAATTTCCCACTTACAGCCCTGTATTTTAGGGCATCGATCTTTGAGGACAGGAAAAGCTCAATCAGATTCACCTCGACAGAGTGAGGATCTAGATTAACTTCCAAATTTACTCTCTCAAGATTAGAGGAGAGAAGCCCTGAAACCTGTGCAGGGCCATAGTTCCCGATCCAATGGGAAAGAGATGGTATCCACAGCTGTGCAAGCCATCAACCAATTACAGATGCATGGCTTCCCACTGAGATCATCAGGGATGCCCCCTGGTATCTCTGTTCGCAGAAACTGTGCTTCCCCATGCATAACCTCAGCCTGACTGCAGTTGCCCATGTATCTCTTAACAAAAAGACTCCTGCCACCACTCTTGCAGCTGCAGCAGATCCGTGTCTCCTTCCTTTGCTGTTGTCACCAATGCCACCTGCAGATTGATGTTCGCCTTCGCCTTCACCTAATGGAGTCCTAGGAAATGTGCTTACCTCTAGCTGGTTCATTGCAAAAAGGCCCTTGACACTTTTATCCAGCCCCCAAATTCACAATCTACAGTTATTCTTCTGCACGATCTGGATATATTAATGTTCTGTAACCCCTATGGATATTTACAACGTGGTTAGGTGGTTTTTATTGTGCTTGTATAAGTTCAATCTATTAATAGTGCTCTTTCAGTCACCTTGTTTTGTAAGCTTGCTGCTCCCCAAGCATTGTAGTTAATTGTTTAATGCTATTTGTAGTTTAGCATCCTTGTTGTATTCTTTCTATTTTACAGGAAGGCCTTTGGTTATTAATTTGACCATTAGTGAATCTTCATATCCCCTCATTTGTCTTGATTCTTTGTATAGCTATTGTTTTTATATTTTCAATCCAGTTATGTTTGAGAAATATCTATAAAACATCAACAATGAACACTTGTATCCATAAGTTGAAAGGAAGAATTTGCATTACACTGGCAGCCATGGGATAAATATTGGCCAACTTATAGACCTTCAGCTTTAGGTCCTAGGCGTTTCTCTGGAGACATATAATTTCTGTCATCTATTCGGTTTGGTGTATTCAAACAAGAAAGCTTTGAAGGTGGGAAAATTAGAGTTCAAAGTCACAAGAGTGTGTTTTGTGAAGTTGCGTTATTAATCATTTTATCATGATACATAGATTGACGCCTATTTATATTCCTGTTCTTGCAGGTACCTGCCAAAGAAAGAGGAACCTGAGAAACAATAGAAATGACTAAAGTTTGTTTCCCTATTTGGGCTAGAAGTTGAATTGTGGTTAAATGTGGCCTTTTTAAATTTTGGATTCAATAGTATTTACACGCTATGACTAAAATGTTGGGATTTGTGCTGAAATACCAACGCCATCTGATAAAATTCCAATGATTAAAAAATACAAGTTTGTGTGGTCACAAATAATATGGCAATATACTCAATTCAGCTTCTTTTGGCATTTTTATTTTGGATTGAATAGTATTGATGATAATGATGAAAATTGTCAGTGATCGTTAACCTTTTTCAGAGTAACAAAATTTGGATAGAAGTTTCACTATGAGCAACATAGTTTTTTCTTTTGGATTCAATAACATTGATAATAATGATGAAAATTGCCAGTGTCCATTGTCAACCTTTTTCATAGTAGCAAAATTTGGCTAGAAGTTTCACTATTGGCAATGTAGTTTTTCTTTTGGATTCAATAGCATTGATAATAATGATGACGTTGGGATGGTACCATAGCCATCTGAAGAATCCCAGTATTCGTGAAATGGAAGTAGCAGGATGCTTATTTTAATATTATCTTAGTATTTGTGTTGAAAGGCTTTGAATACAATTTTAGAGTAGATCAAGGAATCGTGAACCAAGTTATGCCTTTAGGGAATCATTTTTCTACTCTCTTTATCACTCACGGGCCTTGATTGTATTCTCTTCCATTGATTATTAAGGGTTCAATTCAGTAGTAAACCAGCACATGCTGGTGTGTTATTTGATGTAACATGAAGGGCCAAACAATTTCCATTCATGTCTAAACACCAGTTTGATGCCAACTTCAATCGATGGCGGTAAGATTTTAGAAAAAATTACATATCGTGGATTCCATAATGTATGAGATTGCATTCATTGCTTAAGATTGTCGGATACAAGGAGCTTCAACAGTTCCTCACAATATAGCCAGTAGATCATAAATGATTATAATTGAAGTTAAATAAATCCATGCCCATCTATTTCTCTTAATTTCAAAGATGCGGATAAGGTGCTTGAGGAATGTGAAATTCCTCATAAATTATATTTGTTCCAGAGCATTCACGTTGTATCAAGATGACTCTCAAGAGTATTTCGGCTTTGGTGGCTGTGGGTTTGAATCTTTCTGGTTGTAGATCTGACCTATTGGATTGAATGCATTGTGAGCAGACAAAAGCCCCTAGGCATCTGTTCCAGTCATGGTTCACATACTCGGACTTGGCGGACCAAAAATTTCCAGACTTGGCAAAAACTTGGAAACTCTGCAACTTAAAAAATAATTAACTTTCTTAAATAAACTTAATTTTTCCGATTTGGCAAAGACTCTTTGAGGCAAGACTTGCGATTTAAAACTATTAATTATAAAGCTTCGTCAGCAATTTTTTTTTGCGAGTACTTGGCAACTGGCTGAGTAGTTGAACTATGGTTTCAGCCACTGCAGATGCTGCTGCTTTTGGGCTTATCCACCATCATTGGATGTTGTTTTTCAATTTGCTTGTGTAGCCTCCATTCTCATGCATAGGAATCTCCTTTGTGAAGTTTTTCCTTAATACGCAAGAGCATAGAGGCACACAAATCTTTTTAAAGCCCCTTGAATGAGCTGATGACTGAAAAGTCCTGTGAAGTCTCAAATTGTATTATATCCTGTTAAAAAAGCGAGCACCAATCAAGATGTAAAATTATTCTTGTATAAAACAGGAATTTCTGTTCTTCCTCTTTTGGAACCGTCTTTGTGGCGTGATATGGCAACTCTGGGGATGATAGTGAATCACCGTCCTGCCCAAAGGGTCTTTGTTGTTCCATTTTCTCAACAAAACTGTCACCATAGATATGGTGGTTTGCAAGGAATGGGTTTTGGCTTTGGAGTTAAGATCTTGGTGTTTGTCACCTAACTATTTTCCTCTTGCGTATGGGCATCATACTTTATCCTCTTCTTTATATGGATATATGGGTGCACTCTAAAACTATGTAGAGATTTTTTGGTCCTTCAGGGAAGCTGCAACTTATGATTTGGAATGTGGGTACTGCTGTCTTTGTCAGACCAACACTAGTTTTCAGCATGAAAAGCTGTATGACAGAATCTGTACAAATGGCTTTATTTCACTATTTTGTCATATTCTTGGTTCATATAAATAGAGCCTGAACACTATTTCAAGGTTCTGAACTTTTATTCTTTTGAGAATTGATCTTGGGATCAGATCTTTTGCTTTGTCTATTTTAGGAATTGCAGCCTCAACTTTGCTTTCTGGATCTGATATTAGTCTCTGAGCTGAATGCTTAAGTAATTTCTGAAGCACTTAATAAAGTTTTCGTGGCAATAATTCTGCCCTTAGTCTAAATTATGCACGAATGGTTTAGCTTGCTTGCAGAGTCAATTTTTTTGCCTTCTGCACAAGTTTATGAACAATTTTTAACATTAGATTTATATGATTCCTTTTATGTGTACTCATTTTTTTACCAATCCAAACACCTTTGTAGATGGTGCCAGTATAGTGAGAAGCTGACCATATTTGTAGGTTTCCTTGGGGTTAAAATGACCATTAGGACCTTCTCATTGTTGATTGCACCAATTGTGGGTGCGCGGTCTAGACCTTCGCAATTGGTCCATTTTGAATATCAACAATTTTTGGCACACTTTGAGGAACATACTAACAAATCTCAAATATAATTGTCTAAAGGATGCGAACTGTTGGATGCTAGTACTTTTATTATTGGAATCTTCATTGAAAGACAGCCTCTTTTCACAAATCTGTTTCTAGAAATTAGTTTTACAAGACTGGGCAAAACTACTGAAAGATCTGGCCTAGGAAGAACATGAACCATATTCCGCAGGCAACTACAAATAGTGAACCCAAATCCTGAAAATATCTCAAGAACATCATTGTAAAAGTTGAACCGTTTGTTTCATAAGACTCGAGAAGACCGCTAAAAATTGTGTGATGATATCATAGTTCCCTCCTTAGCCCAAAAGGGTCTTATATATTTCATTAGAGACTATGTTATGACACCCATATATCACATTCAGGATTGTGGTCAACCTTTGTGTTGTGCATCATATTATTGAGTCCGATGTAGCCTTTGAATAGTTCAAAAGCTTAACATATAGTTCCATCCATAGGACGAATTGGGGCATGCCCTATACAATTAGTTAAAAGAAATGGAGATAATCTGCCTTTGATAGAACAATTGACTACCATCACGAGAGTTTCACTAGAATCAAATCTCATATCTAGGAAAATGTAAGAAAGTACCTGCCGAAGTTTGTTCTTTGATGGGTATGGTCTTGTATTATTTGAAATCTTTGTAGTTTGAGATTTCTATGGTAATCTAGTGTATGAGGGGGACATACTCTACCAACAACACATGGTGTTGTTACCTAGCTGAAAATAGCTTGATTCAGCTTGGAAACGATAGTACCTTTATGTTTTTAGTACCTCTTATTTTTTAAGACTTGTGATACCCCATCGATTCTAATAGCTATAATCTCCCTTGAGCCTATTGTTCCCACAAGGAGTGAGACCCTTACCTATCAAGATTCAAGGGACACAAATAAGGTGTTGCTATCCTAGCCGAAAATAGCTTGATTCGGGCTTGGAAACTTGCCCCTAGACTTGTAGTACCTCTCATTTTTTAAGACTTGTGATACCCCATCGATTCTAATAGTTATAATCTCGCTTGAGCCTATTGTTCCCACAAAGAGTGAGACCCTTACCTTTTAAGATTCAAGGGACACAAATAAGGTGTTCTTATCCTAGCTGAAAATAACTTGATTTAGGCTTGGAAACTAGCCCCTAGACTTGTAGTACCTTTATCTTTTTAGTACCTCTTATTTTTTAAGACTTGTGATACCCCATCGATTCTAATAGCTATGATCTCCCTTGAGCCTATTGTTCCCACAAGGAGTGAGACCCGTACCTTTCAAGATTCAAGGGACACAAATAAGGTGAAAAATTTATTGAAAGAAGTCTATAACGAGCTCATGGTCATTAAGTAGTATGCCCTTAAACCCTCGTAACTTTGGAATTAATTTTTCAAACCATCCTCCATGTGTTTCCCAAAATTGACAAACCATTTCAGTTATGTGGACTGCAATGACTCAAGGATCGTGTCTACCAAAATAACCTTGACAAAGCAATAGTCCTCGTATACAAAATTATGACAAAAGGACATGAATTTTGGTATTTTTCTTATATGTCAAGTGACTCAAACAATTGCCTTATAGGCTATTATGAAAAATACTTGCGGTACCTAATGCTTTGAGCCAACAACCTTGAAATAGACACCCAAGAAGATACAAATACATCATGTGAGGGCACCCTAACCTATAAGAAGGAATATGAATTTCATGGTCATAATAAATGTCTATAGGGCCCTATAGAGATATGTGTAAGGGCTAGTCCATTGGTACTCGAGAAGAAACACCTACCCTTCTATGTCACAATAAGTGCATGCAACCATTCAATTCATAATTGCACGATAGGATTTAGTGCTAGCAATAGAATAATGCTTTGAAAGCAATAACATCTATCACCGGGGGAACATATGGTTCTTTTGAGTGAATCTGTGAGCAATTGGATGGCATGATCATGAAAATGATTGGTATTGTCATGGAGTTTCATTTTGTTCGTTAATGTCTATTCGAATGTTAGAATCCTACAAGAATTCAATATAATAGACTTTTAAGGCGTGTTTGGGATTTTCTTGTTAAGAGATGTCACTTTGCCAAAATTGGTGGATATATCTCTCTTGATTGGAAACATATGTATTTGAATATTTGATACAATACTCAAATGAGGTTTGACTTGAAGTTGATCTCTACGTTCAATGTGAAAACCTACTAAGAAACACATTAAGGAGATTAATTGTGTTCTTGTTGGGGATGAGGATTGTGAATAGTTTAGTGTGAAGACCATTGAAGATACTTCAAATTATGTTGATATCAAACATGATCAATGGGGCATAGATAAGTGGTTACTTAACCCTTTTAGTGAGCTCGAAAAAGTTGAGGAATACACTTATAACCCAAATAACTACATGATCCAAATCCCCACTACCCATAATGAGGAAGAGACGAACAATGTTGTGTCTTTCCAGTACAAAGTCCAATAGTGTATATAGGCTTATGCAAGCATTGATACTCATCTTCTCCATGCAAAGACCACTAGGATCTTGTTAATTTTGTACAATTACAACAATTCTCCGAACATTTATGCTATAGAACCGAGATTGAGATATTTATTCAAAGATAGTGTGAAGAACCATGCTCCGGATCTAGCAGAGCAATATACATGCCTCTTCAAGAGGATTTGATATCGAGAATAAATAAAGGAGAACAAGACTCTATCAATCATGAAGCATGCAGACTAGATTGGAATATTCCCTACAAGACATGTAGGGAGAACTTCTAGATGACAAATACTAGGACCTATGGAAGACCATAAAAATGGTTGTGTTTATAAAATAGCTTTTGGCATCATATGAGGAGTTCATGTTCCCAAAAGTTCAAAATCATAAGGAGGGTTTCTTAACATTAAGCAACACAAATGATTCTCAAGAGAGACAACAGTTCATGCTCATTGAGGCATCCTAAAAGAAGCCAAAAGGTTTATCGATATAGAGTCAATTGATACAAATCAAACATTTTGAAAGGATTGTTGGAGGAACTTATAGAAATTATCAAAAGGAATGAATAATGGGAGATACTTCTAAAAATCTTCTCGTGCATGAATAAGGAAGAGAAACTTGTGGAAAACCTTCATAAGAATGTTGTGCCATGAAGCAAGGTGATCAATAAAGAGCAAGATGTTCTTGGTCTAGAGGATTCAAACAAAATTAGAGCTAAGCTAAAAAAATGTAAAATACTAGGGAACAATGTGTTTTTTAAGCCAAATTTGAGGATTCCCTATCATCAATGTTTGATTATGAACATACTTCGGGGTTACTCAAAATGGTAACTTGCCTAAAACCTACCAACATGCATATAATGATGATAATTATGCAAAAGTATGATGACAACCTCACAAAAGAAAACAAGAATGTGAAAATGTTTGAATCTCCTTACTCTATTCCTTATTTCTATGTGTGGCTAACTATTGGCACATTCAAGTGTTTTGTGTTTTTAAGCATGACAACTTAAATTACAAAAACAAGGTATTTGTATATACCTACATTTGGGCAATTAATCCTTGGCATTTATCTCAACCCATAAATCAAAGTACACTAAATTGATTAATTTCTACACATCCCTTTCTCAATTAGCAAAGATATCGTCGACCAAGGCACACATGCTATCGATCATTGACTAGTAAAAATCTCAATCTTAGAATATGTGACACATTTACAAACATTTGGCCACCATCCACAATTGGGAATTTGCATTGTGCACAATGCCCAAATGAAGTTGGTCATGAACAAACAAAGTTGTATGGGCGATTTTGTCATAAGTCGATGACTTAGTCCTCCAAAGCTCTAAAAATCATATTTTCAAATTCACAAGTTACCCAAGTTAGTATAATGTTATTTGAGTGGTAAGCCTTGTCATAACAATCACCTATAAAAACATACACGACTCATTTTAAGCGCCTCACATCCCACATGTTTGAGTTACATAAGAGATCATAACAAAGCACTCAATTGCTATATTAGTCATCAACAATATTTAACTAGCTTTAAGTTTGGACACATCTCACACAAATGCCCTAAGCCATTACAAAGCATCATACACACCAAAGATAATTCTTTGAGTGATCGAGGTCCTATTAGGGTCTTCATTGCCAAACACATTACGATGTGCATTTTCCACACATACATTGGTTTCGGAACTACGAGGGTTTGATGCCTCTTCAGAGTATTTCTACGTAGGTGTGGTAAGGGCCATTCAACCCTAAAGTGCTAACCCCTTTTAGGTCCCCAAGGAAATAAGAAGAAGAATCTCTAACTATGATTGCACTACAATTGCATAATTTCAACCATGAAGGTGAACATACATATGCAGAGGAACACAACGCCGTATGTAAGATCCAAATCATAACTATGAAGGACAAAGCCATTTATACAAGATAGTTTCTAAGGTGACTCTGTCCGCATGTAAAGTCACACTTCTAGATTTCCAAGATGACTTGACAACATCCTACACAACTTGCATATTTTAAAATCACACTCATTTCATCAGTCTGAAATTGGTGCAATCCTCTCTAACTCTAGTTTTTACTATTGGATTTGAACCAATGACTCTCGCCGTATGAAAGCGATACTCTAACCACTGAGTTAAGTGGGTTATTTATAATCATAGATAGAGTCGTAAACGATTATAGGTAGAATTAAACATATTAAACAATATGCCCCTACTCGTCCTGCATGTAGAGTCACACTTCTAGATTTCCAAGACGACTTGACAACATCCTACACAACTTACATATTTTAAGATCACACTCATTTCATCGATCTCGAAATTGGTGCGATCCTCTCTAACTCTAGCTTGTACTTTCCTTAGTTAGCTCATCTATGCTATTATAATTTCTTTGACATGATTTTGGATTTGTATGTTTGATGTAATTTATTATAACATGATCTTATTTCATCTTTACAAAATTATTTAATGCTTTAATTAGATTAACCCTAATATTTGCATTACATTTTCGTGAATCCAACTTATTTAATTTACACGCAACCTACAGTTTCCTTGTTTTCCTAAGGGTTTCATATCTAAACCTTGTTTGCTGATTTTAGGGCTAATAGTCATCCTCTTAGTTTTTTCCAAAACCCTAGTTCATATGCGATGTAAGCAAGCTAAATCCACGACTCCAACACGTCATAGTGGCCAATTAGGTGGTACTCCAATCAATCACATCCAAATACCTCTTGTTCCCAGAGCCATAAGAAAATAGCCCATATATTTGAGGCTCCTTTGTCTTCTCCTATTGAGGTTACTCTTAACACAACCGATGGTAATGTTTTCACAAAAGTACTTAGCCACAAACCACACCATCTTGATCATATTCATATTATGTTACAAGCCACCCAATAACAAAATGTGCAACCCTTAAGTGTTGCAAATCCACCATCTAGAGATCTCCTTCTCCTTTAGGTATTACTACTCCAACATTCAACCCACCATCACATACACCTAATGTGCCAACCACACATGAATCACATATGGCTCCTCAAGCTACTATATATACACATCATATGACTTGTACACAAGGATCTAGCCCATCATTTATGGCTAATATTTCTCATGTTTATCTTCAACAACTACAAGCTATGTAAGCACAAATAACCTTATTATCGCAAAACTAATCATAGCTCACCATGAGCTCCATTGGGTTACTCAATAACTGATTAACACTTGAAGTTCTCAATTATCCTCTACCTCATTGGATTTAATCCATCGATTAACACCGGAAGTTAACACCTTCTTCACCTAGTTCTTAACTAGTTTATTACCCGATGATGCATCACATTTCATGGCCAATGTGATTGTTGAGGAAAATTTCTATCGAGGACCCCATTGTTTTTTGACATTACAACATATTTAGAAGTCCATTGTGATTGTTGAGAGACCAATTTACTCGAACCCCATCACTACCCACCGATGCAACACACCCTCACGGTTTGATGTGATTGTTGAACTTGAGGGAACAATACTTACCCAAGACCACACCTCACATTTTTCATCATTTCTAATTATTTCCTTAGGGCCATTAGTCTCATATTTACATTTCATGTATCTTATTCCACAAACACAAAATAATATAGCATTACGAAAATACAAAAACAGGACCTACATGGTTCATGGTTCTAGCTAGCTTTGAGCATTTTGATCATTCAAACTTAACACTCTACGTTGCCTTAATGCGTGTGCTTTATGGAACACACTAAGTAGTTAAAATTTGTGAATGCTATACACATGCCACCTTGGGGGCATATCCATGTCATGGGACATTTTATGGCCCGAGTTTACTTCGATCACATCTTTTTGCATTTTATGACTTCCTACAATCTTCTATTATGGGGATGCCTACCATGATAGAGGCATACCTACACTAGGGACATCTATACACATGAATTTATCATGATCACCTCTCTACACTAGTCCATTGCGTGCACCATACTACTTTACTACTTATGACACATGTTATACCACAATTTTATCCAATGAACACATTACTTTCTTCTAGACACACAATTGACTATGATTTATGCTTACTTGCTTTACTACTATTGGGCTTGGGATCTTGTTTGTATATCCTTGCTTGTTTACACACTACACTTGCTTACATTGTTTCTTCCTCACATTGGTTCACTATATGACACTACTTTGCATAGAGCATTGTTTGCTTTATACTACACCGCTTACACAATATTACTTGCTTAGATAATTTCTTTCTCATAGTACATTGATTTCTTTCACCATTGATTGATATATGACATTATTTGAATTGAATCCTATGTGCATTTGTGTATTGTATTCCTTACTTGCTATATGACATTGAACGGATTTGACTACTATGTGCATTTGCATATTGTATTCCTTGCTTCATGCCATTGATTGATCTCAATTGTTATGTGCATTTGGGTGTTATCTTCCTTGATTGTTGTATGCCATTGATTGATATTGACTACTATATGATGATCTTTGTCTACCTTTCTTAAGTTAGACACTTGTTTGAGTTGTGATGGTTTCTATTTTGATTGCTCAGTGAAATTGTATGCTTTTTGTTGTGTTTCGTCTTGCTTGTATGTTGTATACCATGTTTGTCTTGTACACTTGTGTTTGCTTGATACACTTGTACACATTATACTCTATTTTTTCATATAGAAGGATATTTATGTGTGATTTATATTTCTTGTTTGTTTTATGCCCATTCACATTGGGGCATACTCCTCGTATTTCCTATGATACATCACTTATTATATCTTTAGAGTGGAAAAAGCATCCTATAACACATTACTTACTACATATTCAACATGATCAAACATCCTATGACATATTGTTTTCTTGCTTGAGTTATTGACGTTAGACACACATTGTTATGACATGCTTAGCTTATAACGTATATTATTTTTCTATACATTGTGTATTGTATACATTACCGACACACTTGGATTATTCACATATTTGTTTGACACACATTGTTTGGTTACATTTTTGGCTCTAGGATTTACAATTGATTTACACTATAATTATTGCTTCTTCACATCATTTAGTACACATTGGTTTTTAGCATCTTGATTGTTAGATCATTGTTTTTTACACATTTCTCATGGTACTTTGGATGGTTACACATTATAATTATGAAATTTCTTATTACACATTTCTCCGCACACATTGATTAATGTAGTACACGACTTTGACATTGCTTATTACATATTTATCGCACACTTAATTGCTACATTTTATGACTATGACATTATGTGTTACATGTTGGTTATTTCTTTCATGGCTAGCTACACGTTGAGTATCATTTCTTATTACACACTTGCTTCATATCATTGTTTGTTTCATGCTTGGTCTTACGCACACAAATTAACAAACATTGGTCAAGTGTGTCATCTTGTTAAACATGCCTCTTTATCATGAGTTTGTCATGTTGTGTCTTACGTCATTATGGGTCTATTAGGTGTTGAGTCATGTGTTGTCATGTTGCTTACCCTCCATTGCACTGCTATGCTATCTTGTTGAATAGTTTTAGAGCACTTTTATGGTATGTTTCATTCTTTTGATGATACATAAATAAAAATGAGCTTACACCATTCTTATCTTACGAATTCTACACATTACTTATGCTTGAATAATAAATCTATCACAAACAATATATTGACATGTTTTCTCCTATGATCATACACATTACTGGATATGACATTGTTTTATCTTAGGAATGCTACACATGTACTTGTGCTAACAATCGTTTTATCTTATAACATATACACATTATACCATTTTACTTGATACATTAATTTTAGTTTATATCATTGATCATATTAACACTTTATCTTTTGAGCTAAGTTATTCTTTGCATTATCCCTTATCTCAAAATGGAGCATATTATGTTTTTAACACAATCATGTAGATTTTATATACAATGCTTCATATCACATCTTATGTGGAAATGCACAGAGTTAAATTACACCATAACAAAATGACTATTACATCATGAAATTTACATGAATATTACATCATGAAATTTGCATGCCTTCACTTAGTAGGCTTAGTTCTTGTGGATGGTTTACGACTTCAATCAATAGAGCCAATTGTTGAGGATGGTTCATACACAACTTCACTCAGTGGATCCAATTGTTTTGGATGGTTTGCATGGCTTCACATGGTTGACACAATTGTTACGGTGTTGTTTATGTTTGGTTTACTCTTCCGCCACATATAACACCAAGGAAAACAAGTGTACACATTTTATGTATTTTCACTTTTTAGTTTACTCTTCCCCTACATACAACACCAGAGGAAAACATGTGTACATGTTTCATGCTTTTACTTTTTGATTTTTATGTTATTTACCTTTTTGTATTACCATCTTGATTGGACATCAATACACGTTTTCCATGTGGAAAACATGTTCACACTGTATGACTATATACATATGAAGGAGAAGGGAACACAAATTTTAGTCTCATGCGTGCCATGTCCGAGCATGAGAGTTTTGTAATTCATTTATATTTTATTCTAACAATTTTCAGTTACTAGATTAAAATTTAGGAACATGTAGATACCTAAACTTGGATCTACAAATTTTGATTAATCCTTTAGATTTATCCTAGCTCATAAATAATCGTGCACTAAATTGTTTAATTCCTACACATTCCTTTCTCAACTCATATGGCTACCACCCATTAGGTCACACTTGTTATCCATCATTGACCAATCAAAACTCAATCTTAGAATATATAATGCATTTTTCATTCATTTGGACACCATTTACAACCGATAATTTGCATTGTGAATTACATCTAGATAAAGCGACCATGATAGACAAATATGCTTGGGTGACTTTGTTTTAAGCCGATGAATTTGTCCTCCAAATATGTAACAATCAAATTTTCAAATTCACAAGTTACCCAAGTTAGTATAATGTCATTTGAGTGGGAAACCTTGTCACAAGAATCACTTATAAAAGCATACTCATATAAATCATTTTAAGGGCCTCCCACCTCACATCTTTGGGAATACCTAAGATATCACAATAAAACACCCAATTGCTATAATAGTCTCTCAAGAAAATTCATCCAACTCTAACTTTGCAAACATCGCCTATGCTATTTGTAAAGCTATTTATTACACACCAAAGATTATTGTTGAATGAAAAGTCATGCAAGAGCATCCAATGTTCAACACGGTCTTGTACAACAATTTTGGTTAAGAAAAGGGTGCACACATAAGTTAAAGAAACATCTATGGAATAAGGAGGAACCATCACAACAATATGTATTTGAGTAAAGGATTTATGCAATAGTAATTCATGCGTGGTGAGTGCATGAAATGAAGTGAAAATAAGGTGCATGTGGGAGAGAGAGAGAGAGAGAGAGAGAGAGAGAGAGAGAGAGGAAGGGCAATGTAATGCACAGAAGGAGAGAGAGAGAGAGAGAGAGAGAGAGAGTGAGAGAGAGAGAGAGAGAGAGAGAAGAGAGAGAGAGAGAGAGAGAGAGAGAGAGAGAGAGAGAGAGAGAGAGAGAGAGAGAGAGAGAGAGAGAGAGAGAGAGAGAGAGAGAGAGAGAGAGAGAGAGAGAGAGAGAGAGAGAGAGAGAGAGAGAGAGAGAGAGAGAGAGAGAGAGAGGAGAGGAGAGAGGTTGTAAGACTCCTTCTTTTGATGGCTATAGAGAAGTTCACGGTTTGGAACAATAAAATTGGTAGGGGAAAAGGTTATGGTGGCATAATGGTGTTAATAAAAATTTTGTAGAGGGTAGGCGAGATCCAATTAGAAAAAGAAGACACAAATAAATAGTATTTATGGTTCAAAATATCAGAAAATGTGAGACACATAAGAATTGCAACTTGTTATTTTGTACATAAGAATTGCAACTTGTTATTTTGCATAATGCTAAAAATCTACAAAAAAAAGGGTTAAATGGCAAGGATCCATGTGCATCTCTAAAAAATGATATAGCTGTGTATTCTTAACTCGGAGAAGTTCTTCTTTTGGGTGATTTCAATGCTAGGACAACTAATGAACAATCTAACATTTTATGCAACATGGAGGATCACAATCCCATATGGCTCACCGAAGAAGAAACTCATCCATGGAGCAGATGTTCAGAAGATTACAAGGACACCAATCATTTTGGCGAAGAGCTAATTAATGTTTGTGGTATGTTTGATTTGATTATTTGCAATAGTGTGAATAGATGGAAAAACTCTGGAGAATTTACATGCAAAACCTACAATGGGGCAAGTGTTGTTGACTATGTCATTTGTTCCCAAAGCCTGATTGATAAGATAACAAACGTTTGGGTCGAGGAACCCATGCATGATTTGAAATCAGACCACAACTCAATTTGCACTGAGGATAAAAGGCATACTAGTCATCAATCTCCAACAAAGGGAAGAATTCTCATCACACAGGAAAATTGGGTCGTCTTCAAGAAAATTGAGAACGTCTAATGTAGACAAAAAGAGTCAATGGGCAGAACATCAAAATTTATGAGCTGAAAAACATTATTCAAGTAGCTCTTGGGAGTTGCAAGAGGTCCAAAAACAAGAGGGAAAAATCAAATGGTTTCCCAACAAATAAGTGGTTTGATGAGGAATGCAAAGTTGCAAGGAAAACTCTTAAAATTTCAGCGAAAGAGAAAACAAACATAAAGGCATACAAGCAGATTATTAAGAGAAAGAAGGATGAGTTCATGGAAAATAGGAGAGAAGAACTCATATATCTAGGGAAAAATACACTGAAGTTATTTTGGAGAGAACTTCAACAAAGAAATAAGCAAACAATAAATAACATTACAACGACTCAATGGCTAGAATATGCAAAAACTTTGTACAAACAAGAGCAAGAGGTTAAGGCTCCACCTCTAGTGTACACAACAACAAGTCTATTCACGTTACATGAGGTCAAAACAGGTATCCAAAAGTTATGTGCAGGTAAGGCCAAGGATTTAGATGAGCTACAGGCAGAATACCTAAAATGGGGATCAAATATTCTTGCTCCTCACATTTTGAATATATTCAACAACATCATTCTATGTGGTTTCCCAAATGATTGGACCACTAGTATGGTAGTACCTCTTTTTAAGAGCGGAGATGTTGACAACCCAATCAATTACAGGACCATCATGATCAATTTCTTATTTGCAAAGTTAGTTGGTAGCATGGTTGAACACAAAATCAGCAAGTGGGCAAAAGACAATGAGAAGAGAGCAAAAGGGAAAGTTGGTTTCAGACCTAAGCACTCCACCTTAGATCATGGTATTACTCTAAGACATATCATTGAAAAAGCATGGGAGGAAAAGAAAGAAGTTTTTGTTGTTTTGTTGACTTCAAGAAATCTTTTGACATGGTCCCTAGGGATAAGTTATGGTGCAGAATACAAGAGCTTGGTATACCATTACAGTTTAGAGCAGCGGTTCATAGACTTTATGAAAAGGTGCATATTAAAATCAGAACCCAAACAAGCATTTCAAGAGCTTTAGGAGCGACATTGGTGTTAAGCAGGATGTCCTCTATCACCCACACTCTTTGGTTTATATATAGACCAACTTGAAGAATTGTTAAATATGGAGGGTGGTGAAGGTATTCCATTTTAGGTGAGTATGTTATAAGGCTTCTTCTATATGTTGATGACCTTATATTGATTGCTACGTTTGCTCAAGGATTACAAAAACATTTGCTCACACTTGAAGCCTTTTGCAAAAAAGTAGGTATGCAAGTTAATATCAAGCAAGACCAAGATTATGATCTTTAGCAATAGAAGGAAAAGAAATCAACAACCATTTTTCTTTGAGGGTAGTATTCTAGAAGAAGTAACCGACTACAAATATTTGGGGATTGACTTCAACAACAAACTTACTTGGGAGACTTGCAGAAAAAAGAGAACGACAGGAGGGTGGAAAGCCCTTTATGCTTTACAAAACAAATGCAGAGAAGCAGAATTATGGGATTGGAAAACTACTCAAACCCTTTTTGAAATATTAGTTACTCTTGTTGTACTTTATGGGTGTGAAATATGGGCCAACAACATACCATTATCAAAATGGAAGCAAATTGAGAGAATTCAAAAGCATATGATTACCAACAAATTTAAGTTAAAAGTTTCGGTCCCTTATGAGATTATTTTAGCTGAAACAGGTGTAGTTCCAATTGAAGCCATTGTTATGATTTGACTTCTAAGATACCTCAACAAAATTGAACAGATGACAACAAACAGGTGGCCCAACATTGTCTTCAAAGAGCCATTATGCAAGAGGAAGAGGTCATGGATGAATCAAAACATCAAGTGGATGAAGAAATGGAATATTGAATGGAAAACATGGCCCCAAGGCAATAAAGAAATACAAGCATTTGTTATTGATAAGGTCCGCAAAACTATGTGGGACAATAGAGGCAGAAAAAAGAGATATTATCTCAAAGAATTTAATTACACTTGTGACCATCAACAAAAGGCATACATCGGGGCCCTCATTCCGTGGAGAGCTAAGATTCTCATAGCTCAACTAAGGACAAACTCCCACCAACTTAGATGTGAAACAGGTAGATGGAAAAGGCCTAAAGAAAAATGGGAAGAAAGACTTTGTGTCTTTTGTTTAGATGGGGCAGTGGAATCAGAAAAACACTTTATTATATGTTGCAGTGCCTATAATGACATTCGTTCTAGATATGCAATCAATTTCAAGACTTTGTCATTACAGGTTCTGTTTGATGAGGAGTGGATAATTGATATGGGAGACTTCATCATCAAGATTAACAAAAGAATATCTAAATTAGTGAATTCTGAAGAAAGTGGTTTTATTGTCTCATAGGCTATTTTTAGCCTCGTGGACATTACAAGTTTTATTTCTTTCTTTCTATTTTCTCTCCAAGATAAACGATGTAAATCGAGTGGTCCCAAATTTTAATCAAACTTACATAATAACCAAGGTTGCATGGTGGACTATGTCCATTTTAATATAAATTCACTTCACAACTTTTCATGGCGTGTGTTCGCTCTGTCGAAGACCTTTATTATCAAATAAACCAAATTCATTTATAATGCATGGTGTGGTCGGTCATGGACCTTAATAATTTACTTAAAACTTTGCCAAAGTTCCACAATCAACAAATTATAATGCAAATGGATATGGTCGAGGAACATCCTAACCCCTTTAAAACATTTAATCGTCACTTTGCCATGGGCTTGAACCATTTAATCTAAACATTATCCCTAATCTATTTTCCATGGTCCGTGACCTTAAATAAATTAACAATGCATTAAAATATTTAAATTAGCAAATTACTATGGTCTATAACCAAATTAAAATGATAATGCATCGACAACTTATCGCTTACCGTTCATAAAGAGGAGGTCATGGCTTACAACCATCAAAATTTGAATGTGAATCATGGTATGTGACCATTTTAAACAACAATCAAGGTACCACCATCAACTTACGCACTTATTACCATCGTCTTTGCCGAAGGTTAAAGTCAACATGTCATCAACAATAACTTACATTAATAAACATTGCAAAGTAGGATATTTCTACTATTAAACTTTTTACCCTTCGATGAACAAGAATATTTCCATAACAACAATGAAGATCATTTTAATGTCTTGCAGTCTATAACCAGAAATCACAAGAAGGTTAGTCATACCTCAATACATTAAAAATTATTTCCTAGTACCGAGATAATATAAATATAGCCATGAAACAAATTCTTCAACATTACCAATCATTACCTACTGTAAGAAGCAAGGTAAAGTACAATCATAACAAACAAGTACAACAAAAATTAGTTACAATATTAAGTAATCCATGAATGCATGACAAAGAGTTCGGTTACGATGTTGCACATGCAATTAAGCTTATGTATACATATCCTTTTGAATATACTTATGTATGTATAGCTACAAACAGGACTACGTAATAAAGACTAGTCCTCTTGCATTCATAAATTATTTCATCTATTATAGCTTATTTTTGCGCTAGAACAAAATGAAAATGTGGGATGAGACAAAAATCTTGTTCTGGGAGCCCTATGAGACCTTCATGCAAGTTTATCCTTCCTGAGTTAAACTTATAAGTGCCTTATCAACCCTACAAAATAAGCTTTCCTTTGGAAAGACAATACAAATAAGGAAAACATGGAAAATTTCAATGATATTTACAAAATATTGTATACCACCACCTCTATTCTATTAATACATTATTTAACACCATCGCAACATAGAAAAATAAGAAACTTCCTCAATTTCTTAATATTTATTCTTGAAACATATTTTTCTATGTACAAATTGCCTATCAAAGGCTTATTTTCTTAAGAAATCTCTTTTTCTCCATAATGGCCTCGCTTAAACCAAATTTTTCCATCTCTATGTATTGGTATTTTATCCTCCTAGCCTAATGGGATCGAACTCCTCCATAATAGAACAATTTACCAAAGTTATGATTTGTTGAAACAACCTCCTAAACCTTCTCACCCACTCTTACTTTGTGAACTTTTGTTTATCTAGCCTTCTCCAACATAGGTTGTCCATATTTGCGAGTTTGTTAAGGAGTATAATGACCATTTCAAATGATTGGAAATATTCCAAATCATTTTCACAAATTCTTATGACGCTATATGACTATATCCCTCATACTTTAACATTTCAAACTTCGCAAATTGGAGGAAAATGAAAATTATGCCATTACAATCTATTCAAGAGTAAATGAAGCTTTCAATGGATTCTTAGAGACTTTAGAACACCTCCTAAGCACCCTTGCACTATGAATAATACATATCATAATATTAATATCATGAATATAGGATTAGTCATGATGCTCCTGCATCAAAACATAGTCAAATTTCTAGAGTTTATTTTAATCAATTTTTAAGTTTGTTCTAACCATCTATCTACAATACACTATAAGCATTTACGTGCACATTTAAGTTGGGGAATTTTCTCACACTTCATACAATTTGTCTCTCAATTTGTCCCTCGCTCCCTCCCTCCCTCATATACACTTGTCTTATTGCATTCCTTGTAGTTATATGTTCTTGTGGTCTTCTGTTGTTGTTACCTTGCTTAGTTGATGTGTTTGGAGACATGAAATTGGCAATGACGACTTTTCCTTTATATAACCATGTTCTTCTACCTTCATCTCTCTTTGCTTTTACTTTGATCAATTCTTTTCTTGTCTCTTCAACTTGCATTGGTGTTAAATCCTCCTCTATAAAAAAGCGCGAACCTTTCAAAAGTCCCTTTTTGCTTAGAATTTGTTGTTTGTCTTCTATTTTTGCCATGTGAACTTTAATAGGTTGCATGTTCCCTTCCCTCATCTTTCCAACCCTCGTGCTTGGTATATTTGACCTTTCCATTGTATTTTGTCTCTTAGAAAATTGGTTGTAATATTGAAGGTATTTTCATTCTTTCCATATTCTTTTACTCCTTTGATAATTATGTTAGTTGCTCTTTCTGTCTTTCTTTGTCTTCCCTTTCTTGTCCTTTGCTTTGACTTGCATTTTTACTTTTGTCTGATGTGCCTTTGGTTGCTTGGGCCCATGTTTTGGTTTCTTTTGTCTGTTATCTTTGTCATTTTCTATTACCATCCAATTTTGAGTATACCCTTGTTGAAGTATTTCGTCCTTGCTTCTGCTATCTTTGAATGTAGTGTGACTGTATTCACTTTAATTGAATCTTGCATATTTTGCAATTCTGATTTCATGTTCTACCATTCTCATTTTCCTACTATTAGAGCTTCTTGTAACACTGCCATTTGCGCTTTTAATACCTTGTTATTTTTTGCTAAAGATTGGTTTGCTAATATACTTTCTTGTAGCTTGTAATTCTTTTGTCTTCCATTTTTTCCAAATACTCAACTCTGTTTTTGACATATAGGAGCTCCTGTACAAGCAATTGTGCCGACCAAGTGAGTGGCGTAGAAATGGGACTGTAGTTGCTTGTGTCTTCCTTTGCTCCGTTGTCTTGTAGCTTGGGCATTTCAAACTTGAGTGCCTTATTGCTGATCTGTTGGGTTTTGACCTTTTGAGTATGTGAAGTCTTTGTCTCTTGTTGAGATTTCTTTCTTTGTGCTTATAGCCATTTTAGATGGGAGATTTGTCGACATTAAAATTTTCTCTATGTAATTTATATTTTATTATGTATGTATTAGGAATATGATGTTGTTAATATAATTAGTAGTGGCGTCAATAGAAGATAACGGTGCCGTGTCAATACAATGCCATAATAATGTAGAGTACGGTAATAATCAAAGTACAATAGGAATGTTGTAAAAAGTAAATATTTGTCGTAAGTGGTTTGCAGTAATGTTATAATGTTAAAGTTGGGATAAGTAGAGAAGTAGGGTCTACATGATTAGGAATTAAAAATATTATATTTGTAATAAGGACAAAGAGTGATGTCATAAATATTTTGTGTATTTTATTTGTGGAAAAGTCAAAAAGGTGGAATCCATCCGAGATGATAAGGTTTATCTTATCTTGAAGATAAGCCTAGATGTAAAGGCAAGAGTTTAAGCATGGAATATGATTGGGTGGAAGAGATTTCCTATCCTATCTTAGAGATAGGGTGGATAAGCCTAAATTCCTATAAATAAAGAGGCCACCCCCTCATTTAGCATAGAGAGAAGTAGTGAGAAATATTGTATGAGTAAGTGTGTAAAGGAAGCCATTATTTTGAAGGTGTGTTAAAAAGCCATTAAGAGGTGTAATTGTGAAGTTTCTCCCATAGTTATTGTTGGAAGGCAAGTGAAAGTCAAGAACACTTGAAATACCTCATGGGTGAGATTGTAACAATTTCATGTTGATATTATAATTTACACTTATATTTCAGATTTATCATCATTCCTTCTTATCATAGTCTATGGTATTCTTGTGTTATGTTTGTTGTTGTGTTTCTAGATTACATCCACCAAACTAAAGGCTATGCATTAGTAAATAATCATAGCATGAGGAGTTCCCGGTGAAGAATTATCATAGTGCCGGATTGGTGTTGACAGATCCTGCGCCTTAAAATGCCACGATATTGTTTGACATTCATCCATATCCATTTCCCGATGTTATCTCAAGCTGCAATTTTTACTTGACCCAATTTATTTTTCTCCATCCATTCAATAGCTTCATCAATATTTGTTTGGTTGGTTTCCATTGCATAGAAAGACAATATTTGAGAGCTTCTAAAAGAACAATTCATCAAATAGACATTGTAGGCTATCCAATGCCGAGTGTAATTTCTGTGATTTTATTGCTAGGCATTTTGTCAAATAGTTAGTAGGCACTGTAGACTATCCAATGTTGTGTGTAATTTCTGTGATTTTGATGTTGGGCATTTTGTTAAATGGTTGGCAGTCGTTCCCAACACTTGTTGAGGTCCACTGAAGATTCCTAAGTTTTGACAGTGTATACTATCCAATGACGTATAAAATTTCTGTGATTTTGATGCCGGGCATTGTGTCAAATGGCTAGTTCCCAACCTATTATTGTTGCTGTTCCTGATCCTCCCTGAAACCCTATAAATATGATTGCTGGCGAAGTTCACTAGCCACTACGTGGCACCTGCAAACATTGAATGACATTTAATATAACCTGTTGTTCCCTCAAAATCTGGAAGCTTCACTACAAAGCTATTACATGCAATGAATTTCATTTTTATTTTTGTTTGGTGTGGTTCAAACTCCCTTTTTGCGAGCTATGCATGGAAAATGTGGGGGCTGTTATGTTGAGCTATTTTTTGTAGTTTGCTTTGCTAAAAATAACATGTGGCATTTATGAGTTTGATGGCATCGAATGGGTTTAAATATGTGTAAGTTTTGGGGATTTTGGCTGTTTTTTTTGTTTGGAAATCTTGGAAGGAAATAACGGGAAGAGTTTCAAAAGTCTTTACAGTTTCAGGGATGGAATATCGACTCTCTCTTCTTGTGTTCATTTCAAATATGTTGAATATTAAATGGGTCACCTCATTTCCTTTTTTTTTTTTGATTATTCATTACAAAATTGATTATAAAATAAAGGAAAACAATAATGTATGCAATTTCTTATCTGGGTGCTTATAAAATTTAAAAAGAGGAAGTTATTTTGGTATGTTTGCATATGGGTTAAAATTTTTGGTCTGTTACGACTATGTAATCTAGTTAAAAACCATAACTGCTGAAAAAATGAGATGGGTATGAGTTTATTTTAATTACCCTTGTCTAGTTTTACTCGACACGTCCCATTCATGTTCGCATGCTTAAGGTTTTAATATTCTTCGTTGATTTCTGTCAAGAACTATGACTGCGGATGAAACGGTCATTGGATGTTATTTATTTCTTGTTGTTTACAATTCTGAGGCAAAGTAAAATACCCTATGAGAATTCAAAGCATTACAGGTATATTAGATATTCTACTTTTCGGATTGTTAGCTGTATATGAGTTTATGCAACAGATATCCCTTGCGATGAATCTATATTCTCCATTACAATCTTTGTAGCAAGTGGCTAATTTTGTTAGATAAAGGTCACTGTTGATGTAATAGGATGTAGAGTCTTCTCTATAATGTTTGCAGGAGTATGAGAAGCTCCAATGTCATTTATCTTGTACCCGAATCACGGCTTAACATAATAGAAACTGTGTTCACTGCTGTAGATTGGTGAATGCTTTCTTATTTGATTTTGGGCCTTGTTTACCTTCATTGATTATTTGATTTATAGAAGTAGTCACTTAGTGAAATTTCTGTGCAAAGATATTTATATGGGTAATATAAAGTTAAAAGACCATCTGGTTCCACTATTAAATATATCATGTAGACAAACTATTAAATTTTCAGTGGGTTCTTGTTTTAGTTGTCTTAAAGGAAATTTGGCTGATTGATCACAACGGCTGGCTTATAAGTGGAATGAAGTATTTGTGGAAGTTTACTATGATACTTACGTTTATGATTGCTCTATTTATAATAATGATAGGTGTAATTAACTGTTGAATGTTGTACCAATAAGTTGAATCCTTGTCAATTATCATCTTGGGAAAGGAACTATGTTTACTTATTTTAAAAATACTCTTGGGTATAAAGATGATTATCATGGGGTAACCATTTCTGGTTACATATAGTTTTTTTATTAGTTTTAAATATTAAGACTATGTTATGTTATTACGAAGTGATTGACAACAAAGTTGTTAAGATACTATTTGTTGATTAAAATTGATCTTTGTTGAAAACTTGGTATTCATCAATAGGGGGTCGAATTAAAGGTCGGGAGCGCCTAGGCAATAGATTGGATTCAAATATTTTTATATAAATTACATTTTTAATATGGTATGATAAAAATATATTATTAAATTTCATAGAAGGATGAAAATATTATAAACTAATCTTATTATATATACAGGCCACGATTTAGCCAATGCAACAGGAACATGATAAAGAGAGTTGTTAATCCATGTAGCTCCCATGGTTTTTGAAGAGATGACCTCTACGATAAACTAACAACATTATATCATTAACCTAGAACAAATTTACATAACTGGAGCTACATGCGAGATGAAAAGTAGATAAGTGCTTATAAATATGTGATTGTACTTGATATCAAAATGTTTGTATGTGTATGCATGATTTGATCACATATTATTGATTACAAATTTGAGTCTTTAAAATTGTTAAGTTCTAAAATTTATAAAAAGAAGGTTTTTAAAGAGAAAACCTTATTTCAAGGCTTAATCCCTCTCACAATAGGTTCACTTTCATTAGATTCAAATATATATTTACACTTAATTTTTGATGAAGATATGCATTTTTCCCATATGTAAAAATATGAGAGGAAATGATTGTAATATTTATGATAAATAAGGATTCTTCCTTATTGAGTTTAATAAATACATTTATTATTTGTAATTGTAAGAGAAAACCTTATTTGTAAGTTGTAATATTGTTTTTACACTATTTTTAAATAAGGATTCTTCCTTATTGAGTTTATATACATTTATTTTGAAATTGATTACAAAATTATACTTGTAATAATTTGATGGTACTATACGACAATCATTATCATTAATTATTGGATGGAAATTAGTAAAACAATAATTATGACAATGTTATTATCAAGTTTAAATAAATGAGAACAATTAGGACAAACTATAATGGACATAATGTTGTCCTTTAAACAACAAAAAACATATATGAAGGAATTAATATACTTTATTTTGAAAAGCTAAATCTATATTAGTTGTACATTTGTAGGAAAACAATTATGTCGTTAGCAAACAAAGTACAAATGGTACATTGTATTCATTAGAAAAGTACATATGTACTTAATTAATATGATTGTACTAATATGATAAGTGAATATAGATGATCATAAGTACTATTTATCTTATCATTATGAATTGGTTTATTCTTATGCTTAACTGAGCTAATCAATGATCGTAGGTTGATATAGTTTACCTTATGACATGCGGTATGAGGTACTTACACTAGTCGGTGACTCGATGAGTTACTTGTACACCTCTATCGTGAATTGGATAACATAATGAAACTTAGTATAACCTATCCTTAGGATGAAAACATAACAAATTATCAATGAAGGGTAGGCATCATGAGATGACATTCGTGTCGTATGAACCTTGTTTGTGCCATCTTAGGATGGCTATGGGCGGGAAATGAACACGTAATGACATAAGTCACTATGTGAGCGTAACCTTTTCCAAAGGGATCCTCGATGGTACCGATAGGGTTCATGTGACCCGAATATCGAGTCATGATCCTTCACGATTCCAAACTAAAATTTAAATCTTAAAACAACGAACAAGAATCCTGATAACTATATTGAGACAATTGTGTGGTGAAGTGAAGACATGTTTCGTAGGCTAGTGTGCAGTCTCGAAATTGGCTTGCTAACACAATGCCAAATAACTATGGCCATAGTAGTGAAAATGACTGATTACATTGTTTGTTCACCATGTCTTCTTATTAGTAATGTCTAGATTCAGATGGAGGTTACTTCAATGACTTTTCGGTTGACACTAAGAAGATGTGCAGGTTATTTTAGCCTATAAAAAGGTTTAACTAAAGGTATACAATGTATGCTGGCTCGTATAGAGTGTTGAAGGGAGATCGAGAAGGATCTAGAACCCTTTGTAGTTGCACATGGTTATTGTATGTTGTCAAGATGGATTCTGGAATATTAATAATGTTGGATTACTTAGTATTGAGCTAAGTAATAATGTTATTCATTACAACATAAAAATATATATTTATAAACTTATTAGTACGTTGGATTTAATCTCTGTGTCCGAAAATCATTGAAGGCATAAAAAAGTAATTAAAGGTTTCTATAATTTTTTTCCTTAGTTTGTTGAAGTATAACATGGGTGTTATAATTTGGGTCTTGAAGAGTTAAAAAAAAGATAAGCTTATTTCTCTCTTCTCGGGCTATTACAAATCCTCATATAGGGGTTTTAAGTAAATCACTTATATCTTCGTTGTTATTGGGTCTCAAATTCTAAAATTGGGAAAAAATCGTCCTAATGGAATATTCAAGGTTGAAATAGGTTTAATGTTGTTTGGAATATTCTCATGTGATATTTTTATGATAGTCTAAGAGAATTTAAGCTGTAGATGCTAGAGACCTAATTTCTAGGAAAAAATGTTAATCGGGCAAGATTTACACAAGGTTAAATTTTGAAACTTAGAGGAAAACTAAAATAGGATAAATGGTATTGAAAAAGTTTATCAGTGAATTATAACGGTGAGTGTAGGAAAATTTACACTTAAAATGCCCTAAAACAGGGCTATAAGACAAAGTGAGACATGACATGTGTGAAAGGAGTATCTTATCAAATAAAAGTTTCATTTGATCATCTACTTGGAGATCATAGTAAAATGTCTGAAATTAGGCATGATCCATTTATCAAATTCATATTATTATCTTGAATCTCTCAACAATAGTAGTGGATGCATGATCTTGGGCTGAAATCAAGAAGAACCGAACATCTTTTCCTAAGATATTGAACTTGATAGGTTTGACATAATGTGGTAGATCTCTTAAGATATTCACAGTACAATTGAACCTTATTCAAGTACACCTATTGAATGGTTTGTATAGCTTGGCCTTTCTTGGATAAAAGTACAATCATATCTTCAAGGTTTGATAGAGAAACTAAACAAGGACTAGATATAAGTTAACATGTATGCCTAGATAGTATGGTGACCTATCTTGATAGCAGAAAATAATAATTCATGGTTGAATGAGTATCAAGAGTCATCTAGATATTAGGAAGATTTCATTATTTGCATGAAATCTCTTGTACATTGGAGGATGCATGTTTGATACTTTAGTGAAAAACTGTCCTTTTCAAAACAATGATTTATAGTTAAGTTTTTCATTCTTATTAGGACATAGGATCTCAATGGTAACGTGATTTTAAGTAGAAGGGTTACCTAAATTTCATTGATGAAAGTTTAAAAGGTGGATAAAAGAGTATAGGAAAATTTACCTTCCTTGTTGTTGGTTAAAGGAATATAAAGGACAATTAATAAAGTGAATAGAAAGTAATTAAGAAAAGTTGAATGTTGACTATACTAGGAGTAAAAACAAAGTACATGGATGTAATGGGATCTAGAGAAATTGCTACTAAATGATGTATGAGAAAGTGAATGAATGGTAATAGTGAGTACATTTTAAGAAAATATTAATGGTGCTAAGAGAAATATCTTATCAACTTGTAAATGCAACGGGAAATAACATATTATAAAGAACTCATATCTCTTCTTGTAATTGATGATGTTTTGACTAAGTAAAAAGGTGATTGTAGGTAAAGGGAACAACGATGGATCTAGAGGTGATGGGCATCGTTGGAAACATCAACCAACGGTCCTTAAGGACCTAGTTCATTGTTCAAATCATTGAGAAGAACTCACAATATTAGATGAATGCTATTCCTAGATAAGACAAAAATTGAGTTGACAAACTTGTTACAAGAATCTTGCCTTTGGAATGTTCTCATGGCTCAAGAATAGGACCGTGGGTTTGTGAAGAAAGTTATAAGTTTAAAGTTTTTATCATGTTCTTATGCACTGGGGAACTAAAAGGATGAAAAACACTAGTGATCATCATTGTTGCTACACCAAAACACTAGAAGTCACCACTATTGCATCGTCTTACCTTTATTACCATGCACTTACTGGAGTGACCTTAAACATTTTTGCACCTTTCTCTGTTCTGATTTGTGAAATCCTTTTTTAGATTGACATGATGATGTGTGAATGTATTTATATGGTGTATCCTTCAATTAAACTCCATTTTTTCTTAGTATTTTACTCAAAGAAACATGAGGGTAAAACAATAGAACCGGTCAAGGATATCTCCAATTGGAAGATTTATGCTACATATTATATATTAATCAAGGTTCGAGATAGTTCTATGTACAATAATATTATAATTTGAGAGAAGACATATCTTTTTATCTTCATGTATGCTCAAAAATGCAAACAAATGAATCATCTTATTGGCACAAAGAATATGACAACACAATGTACACGTATTTTGATATACTTCAATGACTTTTTGTAATGTTGGAATAATCTCTTGATAAATGTGTAAACAAAATTATCTCCAAGGTTATGGATAAATAGGATAGAGATGGCTACTATAGACGACCTCTAGGGTTTTTATATATATAGGTGTTCCTCAGAGGACTTCACAGTTGAGCCAACCCCAATTTTAAGTATAGGTCAATAAAAAAATATACCCAAACAAAAAAGTGACCGTTGGGAGAGGGGATCACTAATGGGCGTTACTATTGTCCATATGTCATAATGGGTGAATTCTTAGAGAAAATGGATGGATAAGGTCACAAAGGTTTAAAAATGGTCGTAATCAAGTGAAAGTGCATGTGAGGGTGTGTAATGGAAACTAGTGGTGACAAAAGTAGTGTATGATCAATTGAAAGGGATGAAAGTATACCAAAAAGAGCCTAATGTGGAATAGTGTTCATTTGTCCCAAAAATAAAAAAAAATGTTGTTTCTAAATGCCTTATCTTTGAAACTAGGTATCTACATCTATGTACCAAATTATTGAGGAAAGACAATTATTTTTCACGTATAGTAAATAAATTTGTTCAAATAGACAATTGTAAGTAAAAATGAAATACAACACTTAGTACTAATGTATTTGATCAAGGCATTTACTTTATTTGATGTTTGACATGATGAAGCTTTTTAAAGTTGAAAGAGTGATTATACCACATGGTTTTAGAAAGGAAAACAATCTTGATTGTGAGTTCAATTTATTCTCTTCCATTGGATGAGAGAAACAACAATTTAGAAAACAAGAGAATATTAAATTATCGATCATATTGACATGTTTCATTTCATATGTTGAAATCCATTAATGGTACGAATAAAGAGATGATCCACATGTTAGCTCCCAAATATACACCACTTATAGATGAGTAAAGAGAGGGATATATGCCATTGTAGAAGTATGACTCTTCTCCAATAAGGGGAATATTCAAGGAAATGAATATAAATGTGGTCAACTTATAACTCTTTAGACTCTATAAAACCTAGGGGAGTGTAGACAAAAAATCACACACTTGGGTACATTTCTAGGTCCTAAAAGCATATTTGCATTCATATGATTCATAAGCAAGAAAACTAACAATTTATATCTATATTTGGCATCTTTGCTTTGTTTCTTGTCTTATTTTTGGTCTTTTACACCCTATATCCCAATCGATGCTTCACTTGCTTATCTTTTATGACTTTGGACACCAACGCCCAACCAGGATGCCAACGCCTAGGCGCCCTCATCCCCTTTGGGTACCCCGACCTCTTTCCACCTTACTCAATCTTTTTGGGTCTCTTTTATCTTTTGGGCATCTTATTTTCTTATGGGTTGGCCTTCCAGTTGTCAATTATGAAATTCAACCAAGGGAATCATATAAATACAAAGATATGTGACCAAAATAAAGGACCAAGCTCTAAGCATCTATTATCATCACCTAAGGTTGCATCCAAAGGCATCCATCTAACACTCATACAAGGGATAAGGGACTGCATTTTATGTATAGAATTCATAGGAAAAGGAAGTTCATTTTTCCATCCACACATCTATTTACATTAGTACATCTAGCTATCTCCCATTATCACGTGCACTTGCACAAGGTCTTCCTAGGGCACAATTCTATCACATACACAAGAACTACATGGAGTCTGAGATGTAGTGCAACACTCGAATGTAACGTGCATCTTTTACTTTTGGGATTTGATGTAGTTCGAGGGTTTTGTAGGTCAACATTTCTTTACGGGTTAGAAGTGACTTCTGCTATCAAGGTGTGACATATAGGAGACCAAAAATGACTATTAACTACACTTGTGCGACAAAGAAAAATCAGGTTCGACCACTTTTACATCATGTGCACCCAAGTAGTATACTTTGCACCTCCGACCCAATCTAGGTGCCCCATTCTAGGCTTATGCGATAGCTACAGACTTTACAAGTGCACATTTACGATGGTCTACCCTTCCCTGCTCATCGCTTTTCCTAGTCCAAATCACCTTTAGGAAAGCGTAAATCAACCGAGTCATTCTCTCCATCTCTTGCACTTAGGGTTTCATATTTACCTAGCTTATTTTTGTGTCAAATATGTACTTTAGCATTTATTTTTCATACGTGAATATGTAATTTAAGGTTTAGCATTATTCTACTTTTTTAAATCATTTGGTGAACCCAACGCTCGACCTAACCTTGCTTCTAGGTATTTTGTCATCTTTTTATCATGGCTGACACTCATGCACCCTTTACCGATGAAGACCTTCGTTATCTCAATGATCATCTTGTTGAACATCTGCAAGATCTAGATTTTATCCTATTCATTGCTCGTGAGGAGGAAACCAATCTTGTTGAGGTTAATATTCCTACATCCACTTCACTTCTATTCCTATTGCTACTCAACCCCCTAATTCCACCCTTCCACCTACTTCTATTGTTCATGATCGACCCTACTCCCACCAACCACTTCATTCCACCTCTTATTTCTCACACACATCAAGTATCTTCCGTTGGCACTCAATACCTAGCCTCTCTCGATCGGGATCTCTAAGTTCAAATCATCAACTTTAGTAGGCTACTTCTTGTGCATCTCTGTCTCTTGATTCCACCTTACTTCTTCATGCTCCTTTTACACCCGCCATATCCACTTATACACTTCCTCCTAATTTCTTCACTCCTAATTTTCCCACCTTCAAGGGCCATTTTAACCCTCAAGAGCACCTTTGAGCTTTTCATGTGGCATGTCTAGATTATGCAGATGATCATACATTATTAGCTAAGCTATTTCCATGGAGTCTCCAAGACTATGTTATGCGTTGGTTCTACGACTAAAATCCATTTGTTCATTAGGTAACATCATTTATGCATTTAGCTGATGCTTTTCTTGCATATTTTTCAATCAACATTGATTCTAAAATATCCTATGCTCAACTTGCACAAATTAAATAAGGATCTAATGAACATCTAGCATATTATGTGTTATGATATAAGAACAACTTAGCTAAGATGTCCAATTTCCTCGTGGATTCTGAATTGTAAGATATTTTTGTCCAAAGTATTTTACCTCCTTTGAAGGAGAGCGTTATCTTTGAAACCTCTCCATCATTTGATTAATTAAGGTATACGCTTAAGTTACACGAAAGAAAACTCGTCTATGGGCAAGCTCAAATATCACGACCAAGATTTATATTCTAATCGATTTCAAAGAAAATCTACGTTCAAGCCATCTCCTAATCCCACTGAAGAAAAACTGTTGTTAACACTGTTTTTACTCCTAAAAAGATTCAATAGAAACCTCCAAATTTTACATTTACAAAATTACCTTATGCTCCTTGTCTTATATTGCCACAACTTATTGAAAGCAATCTTATTACATTTCCACCAATGTTGAATCTTGATCCATCTCACTCTAAAGGACACATCTATGATGAAAATGATAGATGTGACTATCATAAACGTGTTGGACATTCAATTGATTGATGTTTCAAACTTAGGCATTTCATTCAAGATATCATTAAAAATGATGCAATCGAGCTCCTTGAGCCTTCGACATCCAAGAAAGTAAAGAAAATAAAAAGATCAAAATATTCAATGATGCATTACCCAAACATGACAAACAAGATGCTGATTCTTTAGGGAACCATACATATTGTGTTGTGCATCCTCCTTCATCGGAGGCTCTTGATTTTCTAGTTTCTCATAGTGATGCATCTCCACAACGGATTACTTTATCTAATCATGATTATCATGCTACATTTTCTTCTAATACACTACACATCAAAGCTTCTATCGGATCTTATATTGTCAATAAAACCATGATCGATCCATCGGATCCTATTTGTGCGTGCTCTTTTGCACTCCTTGTTTTCATCAACTATCCACTATCTCAAATTTCATATCCAATTCCAAAATCTTATGGCTTCATCAAGCTTCCAGTTACATTTGGGCCTCTCACCATGCTTGTGCTATTCGTTGTGGCACATTTAATTAAAGGCTATCACATGCTCTTAGGTCTTCCTTGGCTCCACGCCACTCAAGCTATTTTTCCATGAACCAATTGTGTCTCAAATTCATTCACAACAAGATATTCACTCTCAAATGTGTTCCACCATCCACGTCATTTCCTCTCTGTCTCATCTTGAGGATGTCCTCTCACTAGTTGCAGCATCTATGCCCGTTGGGCCTATCAAATCTAAGTTATATTCTACACCTAGTTCACCTATTCATACACGACATACTTGTTTTAATCGGTCTACTAGTACATCTTCTTGGCTTAAGTCCCCTACGTGGGAAACCCCTTCACATAGGAGTTCACCACCTCCTTCACCTCCTAGGTCTACTTCACATAGGTTCTCATCACCTCCTAGTATCCTTCACATAGGTTTCCATCACCTCCTAGGATTCCTTCACACATACATCATCAGTCTCATACACCACCAATCTTAGAGCATGGTCACATGCCTTTATCTCCTCAAACATCTGATAGAAGACCTTTTCCCTTAAAATTCATTGGATAGCTTACTCTTCATCACACACTTGGGGGCATCATACTTACTTCTCTCCCCCTCCTAACATCATCGTTGTCTATAATTTATACTCACATGCTTTGTGTTTCATGCTTCATCTTTCTAAGCATCATTACATAAGTTGATACACTATGTATCATCATTACAATATGACACACGCTTGTGCTAAGGTTCACACTGATTTGTTGAGGGCATATTGTTATCCCAAATTCCCCTCCCAACAAATTTGGCCAGAACGAGCCCTACACATGAAGAAAAAATGAAGGGAAATGATTCAGACCCACAAATTCAAGTTCCAGAGCTAGGCAAAGCGAAAACAGAAGCCCGAGAAAGTCAAATTCAACCCTACACAAGAAGAAATAAAAGAAACAGTTCTTTTGAGCATTTCCATGTCTTAAATCTATTTTGCAAGCTTCAAGCAGACTCAACAATGAAATTGCAGGGTTAGACAAAAAGGAGGAGATGGTTTCAAAGAGGCCAGATGTGAAAAATAGAAGAAACGGTGAAGTTTTGAAGTTTTGGGCTCGAAACAGTTCAGGAAAAGGTCTAAAATCGACTAAGTATGGAGGAGCTAGTGGAGAGAGCCACGTGTCCTTGCAACGCTTCTCCAAAGATGGATCCAAATAGAGAGGCTCAAACAAGCACCACATCTCCACGTGTCCCAGGGCAGAACGGAGGCAAGATCAAATGGTCAAACAAAGTCAAAGGTGGACAGGGTGGGCCTCAAAATTGGCTAAGTATGAATGTGCAAGTGGAGAGTGCCAAGTGTCAGCATGGCGCATCTCCAAGAGTTGGTCCCAAGGTGAAGACCCAAATGAGCGCAAGCTCGCCACGTAGCCCAAAGTCTAAAAGTAAGAAAGACTGTTGAAAAGTCCACAGATCAGCGGAGGCCGACAAGTGTCAACTCGGTGCTCCTCCAAAGGCAAACTTTGGGTCGGGTTTGCAAACAAGCGCGGTGCCTCCACGTGTTCTATCAAGGGGGCAAAGTTAGTTGAATAGTCAATGCACAAACAAGATGGCAGAGGCTGCCAAGTGTCTCAATGGCACTGATTCAAGGGTCAAATAGAGAAAAGGTTTCCAAACGAGTGCTAGACTGACGCGTGTCCCAGAGGAAAGCGGGCCGTCGGGGAAAAAGTTAGTTTTTCGACCCTTTGCCCCAAAAGGTGTAAAAGTTGCAAAATGGCCCACAACTCCACCCAAGGGAAAAGTCAACATTTAGACCTGAGTCAAAGCCAAGGTAGAGAGTTGGGGAAAAAAGTAAAAGTTTGCCTTTCGTCCAAAAAGCATAAAGGTAAAAATGGAAGTGCATTTCCTAGCCAACCAAAAAGAGCCACGTGTCCAGGTGGAGCAGCGGGGCCACGGGAGTTCTCTTGGATTTTGTGATTCTTGCGAAAAAGGAGAAAAGTTAAGTTCTGAGCCCGCAAACCTGATTTTTGTTCGATCTGGCTGCCACGTGTCCCATATTAAAGAGAGGGCCCATTTTTCAAACTGGTTTTCCCACCCATTTGTACGGACCCGATGCAAACTTGAAGAGGCATATCTTTCGACTCAGGGCTCGAAATATAGCGAATCTGATACCATTGGAAGTGTCTCGACGTCCTCTACACCATGGAAGGATAGAAAATCATTTTTATAGGCCATGGTAGGTGAAAAATGAAGAAAAGTCTTCCAAGACATTAATGTAGAATATAATCTCTTCAACTACAGATCTGATTCGATTCGATTCGTTGGGGAACCAAAAGTGACATATTGTGGGTGGATCTGCAGAAGGCATTGATTTTCAGTGGTTAAGATTTTGAAATGGGATTCAATGCGTATCTCAAAGTGGTTGGAGAAGGATTCGATTCTTTCCTTCTTCTCTCTCCCATTCTTCTATATATTGTAATGAGGCATCATTTCAAAAGGTTAATTAGTTGTTGTTCATTTTCTTCTCTGCCTCCCCCTTTTTTTCTTTTCCCCATGGTCGAAAAGGGAGTTCGAACCTCCTCCCTTGCTCTGTAAAATGGCATTTTTTGCCTCTTATCCGTAGATGATGCTCTGTGTAAACTCTGAAGCAATAAAAACATGTTTTGTGATGCATTTTTCCATCCTTGCTCATTTTGGTTGTCTCTTCTTACCTCTCTTCATTGTAGGGTATTTGTGCATGTTTTGAATGTTCACTTACAGATCTGGGAGCTGTGTTCATGGGGTTTTGGAACATTTTATGTGTGAATATGATCTATGGTCTATGATGCTACTGTCCATCCTTTCCATTTCTCACCTCTCTTTGTTCCATGGTAGTTTGGTAGATGATCAACATTTTCCTTCTCTGGTGTATCACCGTTTTTAGTGTAGGCTCTATTTTTCCTTGTTTTCTTTCTCTCTTGTCTCCTTGGAAGTTAGATTAGGATTATATTAGCTTTGCCTACACTAGAATAGCTTGTGGTAGGTAGATTAGGAAGAGGAACCAACCTTCTCTGGAGGGTCATTCCCATTTGCAAGTCCCACAACTTGGGGAATGATCCAATGTTATGCAATCACACCAAATGACCCTGCCTTAGAAAAGTAGATCCATGACTCATTTGGGGGTGCTGTGATTTCACACTAATAGTTTTGGCATGCCCGGTGGGACCAAGAGGTCTTCACTTCATTGCAACAAGATTGATGTGCACTTGTTGTAAATCTCCAGCTTATTAGAAGCTTTAGTTTACACATCTAGCGGATCCATCTAGTCAAAAACCCATTCTCTGAGTTGCAGACCTATTCTTTCCACCCATTTCCACTCATTTTCATCCATTCTTCTTTCCATCTCTTTCATTCTTTTCCATTCCATGAAGTTGTGCAATCATGACTTCATTCCCTTCATGGAACTCACACTTACAAAGAAAGAACAATCCACCCCCAATATGTTTTACAACTCCTTCAAATCAGCATTTTGAGCAAAGGAAAAATCTATATGTCCACCCCTATGAGAAGAAATGCCAAAATCAGTTTGGCTATGGAGCTTTCCAAGAGCAGGGGTATGCAAACAATGAAGACAATCAAATACAAGATGTTGGTCTGCTGGAGAAGATCCAAAAAATGGAGGTTGGCATGGTTCAATTCAAGGGCATAACACAAATGAAGGCATTTCAGATTGGTTTCAGGGCACCTTGTCCATGGGAAGGCCCTTTTCCAAGACATTACAACCCTCAAGAGAAGCTAGACTTCATGATTGAAATGCTGCCCCAACTTGCACAATGGACTGAGGAGATCGAGGCTTATGAGTTGGAGTCAAGACAACCTTGTCAATGGGTAAGTCCACCACCTCATAGCTTTTCTTTTTCTCTTTCTCAAATAGCACCATCTCAACCCAAGCTCCAATTTCCAAGCTTCCCAGTTGCTGCCCCAAGTGTTGATTCCATTCCTCCATTCCCTAGTCTTCCACCCCATTTCAGTTCCTCTTCTCCATTCCCTTCCAAATAATCATCCCTCCAAACAAACTAGAAGTTCCACCTCCCTCCCCACCAAAAATAATTGCAAAGCTGGTTGAACCCCAACCTACCACTCCTCTTGCTCTCCCAAGTCCATGTTGGGAAGAGACCCAAGAAACCAGTCAAGGAGAACAACAAGAAGAGGATCCCAACAAAAAAGAAATGATAGACAATCTGAAGAGTTGGGCTACCAAATTTGGGTTTACAAAGATCCCCTTGATGGTCAAACCAATGGAGGAGGTTAGAGTTGAAGAAATAGTGGTGGTTGAGGTTGAGTTTGCAGCAGAAGAAGAACAAGAACAAGAGGGGGACAATCAGCTCCAAGTCCCATTGAAGAGGAGCAGATGGGAGAGATCAAATCAGAGTTGAAGCCACTCAATGAAGAAAGCATCATTGAAGATCCCTTGCTTTCATTCGAAGGGCCTGATTTGGTTAATGAACATATGATGGAGGAGGACCATACAGTTTTAGAGGCTCCAAGTGAGGAGCAAGCTACAGAGGAACCTTCAGTTCTTCCTCCCACTTCATCCCCTTCAAGCTCTGATGTTGAAGAAGAGTTTGATCTTTCAAACTTCATGTTTGAGGATGAGGAGAACCATGGTGATCAAATTGCAGATTAGGAGGACATCATGGAAGAGGTTGAACATTTGCAACAGGACAACAATGAGGTAGTTTATCTGTCTGATTTGGAGGACTATTTTGATGGAGAAGAACCTAGTTGAAATCACATTGTTTTCTCCTCCTTCATCCACCTTCCAAACATGCATACCTATTGTCATGGAGGAGAAATTTCAATTGCAGCAGCCTGCATCTTATAGCAGCCTTTTGGAATCAAGGTTGGAAGATCTTGATCTTCCATGTTCTTCAAAGGAGGAGGAAGAGAAAAGGTAGGAGGATGTCATCATCTCCCTCACACCATCCACTCAAGAAGGTATACAAGAGGACTCCATTTTTGGAGTTGAAAATCAGAGCAATGGGCATATCAAATGGATCAGACCTTGCCCAATCAGGTATTTGGCTTCATTGGAGCCAAAGGAGAGGCCACAACCAGTCATGCCTACTTCAGGGCATGAGGATGAGCTACAAAGCACCAAGGATCAGCTTGTCATACCTCTTCAATCAAATGTAGAGAAACTAAAAGAGGTATTGGTTTTGTCTTCAGTTGATACTTTGGTAATTTGGGTGGAAGATCAACTTGTAGTTAGTTTTTCACTCATCCAACCAGCCATGTTCAGTGCCAAATCAATTGCATGGCTGCCATTTTTGAGGAAGGGAAGCTATTTCTCCCTGCCAGTTGTTGCAAGCTTTGTTTGAGCTCCCTTTGCTCTTGGTTAGATTAGTGTAGGTAGGTTTGTTTTCAGTAGAAGAAGTGCTTGTGCACACTCTACATGTCTCATTTGAGGCATGTATGATTTGATCTTTGTATATAAGTTTTGTTTGTATTACTTAGGAGGGGCATGAGGCTAGGCTCTTAAACTATTTAAGGTAAGAAGGCTCATGTTTTCTGTGATAGTTGCAAATTGAAAAAAGAAACAAATGCAGAGCAACTAAAATCCATTTCGAGACAGTCCATTTGAGGGACAGATGAAAACCATGGGTCGAATCAATTTTACTCTCAGAAATCATTATCTCAAGGTTTTCTTATGAAAATTGAGAGTGTCAGACATGTGGGCAGGCTCGGGGATAGGAAAAGCATAGAAAAGGCTTGTAAATCAGGCTCATGAGTGGCTCAGGGATCAAGACTTCAAAGTTCATATCAGTTTCATGTTTATCAAGTAGACTCCATGCCCAATGGATGCTTCAAGGCCACTGGTCTCTTCATCTAGCAGGAAGATGTCCCGTGAGTCACCAAATTGTTATCCCAAATTCACCTCCCCAGAAAATTTGGTCAAAATGAGCCCTACACATGAAGAAAACATGAAGGGAAATGATTCAGACCCATGAACTCGAGTTCTAGAGCCAGGAAAAGCAAAAATAGAAGCCCGAGAAAGTCAAATTCAACCCTGCACAAGAAGAAATAAAAGAAATGGTTCTTTTGAGCATTTCCATGTCTTAAATCTATTTTACAAGCTTCAGGAAGACTCAACAATGAAATTCATAGGGTCAAAAAAAAAGGAGGAGATAGTTTCAAAGAGGCCAAATGTGAAAAATAAAAGAAACGGTGAAGTTTTGAAGTTTTCGGGCTCAAAACAGTTCAGAAAAGGTCTAAAATTGACTAAGTATGGAGGAGCCAGTGGAGAGAGCCACGTGTCCTTGCAGCACTTCTCCAAAGATGGATCCAAATAGAGAGGCTCAAACAAGTGCCACATCTCCACGTGTCCCAAAGGGGAAGGAGGTAGGATCAAATGGTCAAACAGAGTCAAAGGTGGATAGGGTGGGCCTCAAAATTGGCTAAGTATGAATGTGTGAGTGGAGAGTGCCAAGTGTCAACATGGCGCATCTCCAAGAGTTGGTCCCAAGGTGAAGACCCAAATGAGCGCAAGCTCACCACGTAGCCCAAAGTCTAAAAGTAAGAAAGACTGTTGAAAAGTCCACAGATCAGGAGGCCGACAAGTGTCAACTCGGTGCTCCTCCAAAGGCAAACTTTGGGTCGGGTTTGCAAACAAGCGCGGTGCCTCCACGTGTTCTTCAAAGGGGGAAGAGTTAGTTGAATAGTCAATGCACAAACAAGATGACATGGAGGCTGCCAAGTGTCTCAATGGCGTTGATTCAAGGGTCAAATAGAGAAAAGGTTTCCAAATGAGTGCTGATGTGTGTCCTAGAGGAAAGTGGGCCATCGGGGAAAAGTTAGTTTTTCGCCCTTTGCCCCAAAAGGTGTAAAAGTTGCAAAATGGCCCGCAACTCCGCCCAAGGGAAAAGTCAACATTTAGACCTGAGTCAAAGCCAAGGTAGAGTCGGAGAAAAAGTAAAAGTTTTCCTTTCATCCAAAAAGCATAAAGGTAAAAATGGAAGCGCATTTCCCAACCAACCAAAAAGAGCCACATGTGTCCAGGCGGAGCAAAGCAGGGGCCGCGGGAGTTCTCTGGATTTTGTGATTCTTGCGAAAAAGGAGAAAAGTTAAGTTCTAAGCCTGCAAACCTGATTTTTATTCCGATCTGGCTGCCACGTGTCCCATATTAAAGAGAGGGCCCATTTTTCAAACTGGTTTTCCCACCCATTTGTACGGACCCGATGCAAACTTCGAAGAGGCATATCTTTCGACTCAGGGCTCAAAATATAGCGAATTTGATACCGTTGGAAGCGTCTCGATGTCCTCTATGCCATGGAAGGATAGAAAATCATTTTTTGTAGGCCTTGGTAGGTGAAAAATGAAGAAAAGTCTTCAGGCCATTAACGTAGAATCCAATCTCTTCAACTACTAGATCTGATTCGATTCGATCCGCTGGGGAACCAAAAGTGACATATTGTGGGCGGATCTATAGAAGGCATTGATTTTTAGTGGTTGAGCTTTTGAAATGGGATTCAATGCGTATCTCAGAGTGGTTGGAGTAGGATTTGATTCTTTCCTTCTTCTCTCTCCCATTCTTCTATATATTGTAACAGAGGCATCATTTCAAAAGGTTAATTAGTTTGTTCATTTTCTTCTCTACCTCCCCCTTTTTTTTCTCTTCCCAAGGTCAGAAAAGGGAGTTCAAACCTCCTCCCCTTCTCTGTAAAATGGTTTTTTCCTCTTTTCCGTAGATGATGCTCTGTGTAAACTCTGAAGCAATAAAAACATGTGTTTTGTGATGCATTTGTCCATCCTTGCTCATTTTTGGTTGTCTCTTCTTGCCTCTCTTCATTGCAGGGTATCTGTGCATGTTTTGAATGTTCACTTGCAGATCTGGGAGTTGTGTTCATGGGGTTTTGGAACATTTTTTGTGTGAATCTGATCTATGGTCTATGATGTTGCTGTCCATCCTTTCCATTGCTCACCTCTCTTTGTTCCATGGCAGTTTGGTAGATGATCAACATTTTCCTTCTTTGGTGTATCACCATTTTAGTGTAGGCTTTTTTTTCTTGTTTTCTTTCTCTCCTTGTCTCCTTGGAAGTTATATTAGGTTTATATTAGCTTTCTTGCACTGGAATAGCTTGTGGCAGGTAGATTAGGAAGAGGAACCAGCCTTCTCTGGAGGGTCATTCCCATTTGCAAGTTCCACAACTTGGGGAATGATCTAATGTTATGCAATCACACCAAATGACCTTGCCTTAGAAAATAGATCCATAACTCATTTGGGTGTCTTTGTGATTTCACACTAACACATACTACATCCATGAAGCTCACACACTACACATTTCATGCTCCACAATTCACGATACATCTTTCTATCATTCAATTCTCACATATCATACTACCCTATGACACAGTCTAGTTCCATGGTTCATACTCAAATGATGAGGGTCTAAATCTGAAATGAACCTCACATCACACATGCTTTACACTCTACGTTTCATGATCTATCTATATAGTGAACACTATCGAACCATTTCCTGATGACACACTCTTGTTCTATGGTTCATTCTTAAGCGTGGAGGGTCTTTTATAAATGAACCTCATCTCATACACATATCATACACATTCCTGGGGCCAAGCTGCCCCTATCACATTCACATTGCATATCATTCCATCTCACTCATACACATAGCATATTGCATATCTTGGTTGCACTTATTCTTGCTTGCTTACACTTACATGTATACTTTTCTTACTATGTTAGATGAATATCCAATTTTTCATTATATTGTCTACATACACATGTGTGGTCACTTGGTTTTTAGTTGTTAATGTAGACTTCCTACAAATACTTATATGCAATAATGATGCTTGGCACTGTACCACTTTTCACTCCCATCGAGGCTCTTAGAGGCATCTATTTTCGCACACATTACATGTGCTATTGTTTCATTATTTTACTTCTTCTTACTAGCCATTAGTTTTCATTGATCTATATAAGCTTTGACATACTCTTTATCTTTCTAACATGCTAACAAGTGCTTCATGTGTAGAATTTGCTTTGCAAGAACTATTTTCCACCATGGTTGTATGATACTTGGCTTGAAATTGTTTTCCATTGTATGTTATTTTTTGCGGGATATGCCCTTTTCCTTTATGCACACTTTGTATGATTTTGATTGCTTTGGCCCTGATAGTCTTGTGACATTGTGAGCGATGTCCCATGTCTAAAACCCACTTTTCGTGGTCTATCTTGTCTTCTTTCTTGCTTGATTACACATTGTCTTATACTTACATATTATCTTTGATTGTACTAACACATGTTACTAGCCATCTTGTTTGCATGTGCCTTGGTTTCTACCATGCACATTCCCTCCCCTTGTAGGGTATTCATTTCAGATTAGTTTCAGGTCCTCTCCTTTAGACTACATGCTATTAATCGCGTCACATGTACCCTAAAAAGGGGGCATACATTGGGTGAATTAGTCACCCCATACAATAGATCGAGCTACAACACAATACGGTTCATCATAGGAAATGAATAGGATAAAATTACAAAATGGCCTAGATTCGACTTGGTTCCTCGTTCATGCAGAGACACTGGGCCCAACTATAGACACTAGCGCCTTTGCGCTCCTGACCTCTCCTAGGAGCCTATGTCATGGGGAAGATATAATTACTTTATCATATCAACACAATTCACAACAATATATAAATAATTTTTCACAGTACAGGAACAATCCTCTAATAAGAAAAAATCATTGTTTCTCCATTTCAACACGGAAAAATACGGAACTATAGTCACAAAATCCTGCACTTTAGAAATTTATTTATCCCGATGTCATACTACTATTTAGAAGATTCTTGAGTGAAGAAATTACTAATTAACCTCTATCCCTTTGACCATCTTATTTTTTTTTCATAATTTGTGACCTATTGCACCCATATGCCCAACCATTTTCACACATCCCACGTAATTTTAGCCATTGTAGATGGGGCACCCAAATTTAGTACTAGGGAACCCATGGGCACCCTGGTCCCACTTGGGGGCACCCCGATCCTTATAGCACTTTCCCACCAATTTTGGGCCTCTTCTATCTATTTTTCATGTTTATCTTTCCTGTGGTCGGCCTTTTCGGGGTTAATTATGAAATTAGAGCAAGAGAACCCTATAAATATAAAGTTATGAGACCACAATGAGGGACCTAACATCATACACTACTATCACTCCACCTATAGTTGCATCTATCTATGACATTAACATCCACATAGGTCCATCATCAAGGCACAAGCTAGAACATTTACATCACACTTCATAGGGGAGGGATTTTATTATATTCCATGCAAACATTCTACTACATTTTCTACATTTAGCTATTGCTCACTATTTCAAAAAGTGTGACTGACACAAGAGCACCTAGGGCATGACATGCACACACACACACACCAGAACTACATCCTGGTTCAAAATGTAGTGCAACACTCAATTTAGTAAGCCCATATTTGTGGCAGGTGAGGTTAATCTAACCCATTCATTCTGCATCTTTTTTTTAGGGTTTTGATACTTCCTTTTGGTCTCTTGTAGGTTATTTCCTCCTCTTGGAATATTTGGAGCATTCGGTGTAATACAAAAAAATTGATGTGATAGGAAGTTAGAGTTTTAGATCACCTTCCGACCCTATGAGCACCAGTTCCACACATTTTCCCTGACATGGCACCTCAATTCCTTTCAGAGAACCCATAGGCACCCGGTCCTATTCCAGTCGGCCCAGTCCAAACACAACATCCAAATATTTCCTTTTCGTAAAACTCCTGCATATTCGTTCATGCTTTAAGCGACATAGTCGACATTCATCAATTATCAACTAAGTTCTTTCCTTTCTCTTCTTGCACATTAGGGTTTTGGTTTCATTAGTTTACTTCATTTATTTCATTTACATAGTATATTTATTTACTGTGTTATATGTCCTTCTAGATTAGATTAACTATCCCTTAGCTACCCAGTTTAGTTAATTTTAGTTAAACATTTTGGTAAACCCAACATTGGACATCCTACTAATAGATGTCTCAAACTCCACACCAACATCCAAGATCTACTTGACAACAACACATTTGAATTCCCATAATCTACTAGCCCTACCACAAATAATGAAAAGGGTAACTTCAATATTTTTAACACTAATCCTCAACAATGTGACAAGAAAAAAATAAAATCTTCGATAATCATACGTATCACATGGTATCACCTCCTGAATCTAGAGCTCTATAATTCTTAGTTGCTAACATTGAAGTTTCACCTCCAAGTATCTCTTTCTCCAACACCGATTATCACGCCAAGTTTACATCTAATCATTTTCATATTCACACATCTATTGGATCCACCCCCATCAAAAACACTAAGGTTGACCCATCATGGCCCATTAGTGTGTGTTCTATGTCACTCCTTAAGGCTATCCACTATCCTCTATCTCAAGTCAAGTACCCTTTTGAAAAACCTTTTGGCATTGTTAAGCTACATGTTATAGTTGGCCCTCTTACTATGCTTGTACCTTTCCTCATTGGAAATACAGTTGAGGGATGTGACATGCTTCTAGGTCTTAATTGGATTCGTTGCTCACAATCTATCATTTCTATGAATCATCTATGCCTCAAATTTATCTACAATAATTAGGTCATCTCTATTGATGGTGTCCCTCCATCCACTCCATGGCCATTATTTCATCACATGGTATCTAGAGCACCCTCACTTCTTCCGCCACATTGCACACTATGTTACTCCCAACACAATCTAATACTAGCTCACGTACTTTCCCACCATCTTCATGACCACATCGCTCCACTATCCCTATACATCAGTATAGGCCTATTCCTCACACAACTACTACATCATGACATAGATCCCCACCTCGTTTTATTCCACATGGGTCTTCTTCACCTTTGCATTCTATATCACATAGATCTCCATCACCAACGCATTTTATGACGCCACAACCCACTTCATACATTCATCCCTCCCATGTGTACAGGCTTCATTCCCCACTACAATGTTTTTCTACTATACCTCCTCTATTAGAGCACAATCATGCACTTTTACCTCGATAATGGTTAAAGGACATTCGTCCTTCACCATCATTGGATAGCTCGTTTCTTCACACATACTTGGGGCATGACACTCTGCCTCCCCCTCCCCTTACCTAGTCTTAAAAAAGTTATAATCATTATCTTTTACATTCATATCCTCACATTAGCATCATCGGCATATCCCTCATTCTTGTATTATCTTTCTTACATAATACTACATCACACTCTTGCTAGTGTAGGTTATTATTTATCCTTTTATTTATTTATTAGGATAATTCTTACACTTGTGTTAGCCCTACACTTGTTGGGTTAGCTTGCTTAGGTGTACTAGTTGTGTGGAGTTAGCTTACTAGTTGTGTTGAGTTAGCTTCTCAGTTATGTGGAGTTAGCTTACTAGTCTTTTGGAGTTAACTTAACTACCAGTATCAGTTAGTGGGAGTTCTTCACCACTGATTTAGGTAGTAGTTACACTTCCTCCTCCTATATGTACATCTTTCTTATTGAATAATTCAAGTCATTGTATTGTAATGTATTGAGAATTATGGATTATGATGGATTTCCATATATGGTATTTTATCTCTTATGTTTTGCAAATCTAATGTGGTGTGCTATTATCATCTGAGATTGTGGCTTGGAACAATCTTCTTATCATTCCTAGTCTTAACGAGTTATAATCATTATCTTTTACATTCATATCCTCACATTAGCATCATCGACATATCCCTCATTCTTGTATTATCATTCTTACATAATACTACATCACACTCTCCACATTCACACATAACATCATCTCATCTCACATAGTTATACATATGTTTTACTGTGTCATTACCTGATGACACACTCATGTGCTTCGGTTCACACTTGACTGTTGAGGGATTACTACTACACTGAACCCCACACCATTGCACTATAGGTTTTACACATTGCATTTCATCACATATCACACATCACACATCATACACCATACATTCCACATTTAATCTACAACAATTTCACATTAGCACATTTACATATTATAGTCTTAATCATATATGAGTATAAAATTACCTCATCCGATGTACTACATTATTAATCTATTTATATACATTACATGCAACTATATACATTACATTTCCCATACTCTACACATGTTGTATTTCATTGTACACATAACATATTTAAATATTCCACTTGTCACATGGTTGACTTTTATTGCTACAACACTACACCATTTTCTACGTGTTGCACTCATTACCCGATGACACACTTTAGTTCCTCGGTCCATACTCGATTGTCAAGGGTTTACAAATCAAATGGACCTTACATTCACCACATGTTTACTATTTGATTTTTCACCATGTGACATCTATAGCTTAGTGACATACATGTTAGGCTACATCATCACCTATTCTATCATCTTGTAGTGGTATACACCTTAGGTTACATCACCACTCCCTATCATTTATCTTGTAGTGATATATGCTTAGTGCTAACTCATCACTTATTCACTCATCTCATAGTGATATACACTTAGGGATAAATCATCACTCCACATTTCATCTCATAGTGGTATATGCTTAGGCTATAAGGTCCACACATATCTCTTCTACATGTCACATATCATCACCATTACACATATACACATTCATCACAACGCGCTAGACACGATACACACACTACTCGACCATTTCCGATGATGCACTCTCATTTATGGTTAATTCTTGACTACCGAGGGGAAAAAAATGAACCTCATTGCATACACTTCCATCCACTGGGGCACGTGGCTCCTATCATTCCATTCCATCCATCCACAACATACATTGCATATATGGTTGCTTTTATTCTTTCTTACACTTACTTGTTCATGATCACTTTATTACACATGCTAGTTTAATTACTTGTATGTCATTTATCTATATCATCCACACATGCACATTCACATCCTTTTCTAGTTGTGATCACAGATACAAGTCTCTTACACACAACATAGATGCTCACCTTTTACCCTTCCTACACTGGTTGTTGGGGGCATCCACACATTCGTCTCTTCCAGGTGTTATTGTTTCATTTTGTACTTAGAACTTTACATTACTTCTTGCTTATACACGATTTTGATATACTAGCTATCTTTTAACATACTAATGGGTGGTTCATGTGCAACATTTATTATGCAAAGATATTTGTTTCCATACTTGATTGTTCCATAGTATACCATTGTATGTTATTGTCATGGGCGGGCCTTGCCCCATGTTTGGTATGCGAACTTGTCTATTTTTGTGGCCATGATGTCATTGCGTGTCTTGCGACATCAAGAGTGATGTACCAAGCTTACAATCCGATTTTTACGTCATACTTGTCCTCTTGCATGTTTAATTAATATTTTTGTTAACTTTTACCTTTGTTTGTGTAGCTTATACAATGTCTTCTACATGCATGCATGTTTACACTTGTCTTTGGCTATCCTTTCTTGTTTGTGGTGCCTTGGTTTCTTCCAAGCACTTTTCAGCGTACATGTGGTTGGACCTCTTTTGGGGACTACATGTCTCCTATCAATGATGTCGCATGCACCCCTAAAGAGGGGGGAATCATTTGGGGGTTTCTACATACTAACAAAAATATTCTACACTGGTTAGGTTTAGTTACATTCAACAAGTGGGTTCAGACTAGTCTACGAACCCCATACACAGTGTCTTTTACAGGACATGGCGTCCTTAGCATTTCTAGGAAGCAGTTACATGCTTGTAGGATATATTGGGTGTGCCTCCCTACACTCCTTTGTCCAGTGGCGTCGGATCACCAAAAAAATTAGACAGTACATATATCTCTACACAAATTTATTAGAAGAGTTTAGATCTTGAGGACACAAAGCATTTCCTCCTACACTTCTTCACCAAGGTGGTGGTGAGATCACACAAAAACTCGCAATACATGATATCCTTATATACTATTTCTTGACATGGATAGGTGCACATGTTCCATTTACATTTTCCATTTACGTTTACGTATTTTACATACTTTCATACACATGTGTCTTTTACATAGCATTTTTACATTTACATACATACATATTTGAATACTTGATTGTTTTATCCTCAGTAGGTCTGGTCATATGAGAAAAAACGAGTTAAATAGGGGCAATGAAAAGTGACAAAAACAACAACAACACATTTCATGACAACGCACATGCTTTACTAACCATGTAGGTATACTACACATTGTGGAAACTACACACACGCGTTCCACCCTAGGTTCACTCTCATCACTTTTTCTTTGCACATTTTTCATCTATAATTTCCACACTCCTCCATATTTTTATCATTCCATGCTTTTTTAGTCCTTTGCGCATGTTCCTACTACACTCTTCATAGACATCGGTACACATCTATATCTACTTTATGTTACTTCGAGCTTTACGCTTACCAACATAAAGTGGGGGAAAAATGTACTCACAAAATCATGCACTTGTAGACATTTATTTATCTCGGTCTCATACTACTATTTAGAAGGTTCTTGAGTGAAGAAAGTACTAATTAAGCCCCATCCCTTTGACCATCTTATTTATTTTATTTCATTAATGGCCTATTGCACCCATATGCCCAACCATTTTCACACATCCCATGTAATTTAGCCGTAGATGGGGCACCCCAATCCTTCTTGCACTTTCCCGCCACTTTATGGGCATCTTCTAGCCATTTTCATGTTTATCTTTCCTGTGGTCGGCCTTTTTACGGGTTGATTACGGAATTAGAGTAAGAGAACCCTATAAATATAAAGTTATGAGACCATAATGAGGGACCTAGCATCATACATTGCTATCACGCCACCTAGAGTTGCATCCATTTATGACATGATGTGACCACATAGCTCCATCATCAAGGCACAAGCTAGGAAATTTGCATCACACTTCATAGGGGGAGGGATTCTATTCTATTCCATGCACACATTCTACTACATTTAGCTATTGCTCGTTATTTCACAAAGTGTGACTGACACAAGAGCACCTAGGGCACAACATGCACACACACACTAGAACTACATCCGGGTCCGAAATGTAGTGCAACGCTCAGTTTAGTTAGCCCACTATTATGTGGCAACCGAGGTCAATCGACCCATTCATTACGCATCTTTTTTTTTTTTTTTTAGGGTTTTGATACTTCCTTTTGGTCTCTTGCAAGTTATTTCCTCCTCTTGGAATATTTGGAGCATTCGACGCAGTATAGAAAAATTGATGCGACATGCAGTCAAAGTTTCAAAACACCTTCCGACCCTGTGAGCACAAATTCCACATATTTTTCATAGACTAGAGGCACCCATATTCCTTACTTACTAGAGCGCCCGTAGGCACCCAGTCATATTCCAGTGCCATAGTCTAGACATGACATCCAAATCTTTCCTTTTTGACACTCCTACATATTCGTTCCTTTTTTTGATTTTATGTGCATAATTACGAAACTTGTAAGACAATCACCGGTTATTAACAAAGTTATTTCCTTTCCCTTCTTGCACATTAGGGTTTTGGTTTCATTAGTTTACTTTATTCATTTCATTTACGTAGTATATTCATTTATTGCATTATATGTCCTTCTAGATTAGATTAATTATTGCTTAGCTACTTAGTTTAGTTAATTTTAGTTAATCATGAACTAATACAATACAACTTGGACCTAAAAACGGATCACACCATTTGTGGTGGTGTATAATTGAGAAGCAATCATGGAAGGAGAGTAACACTAGACCTCTCTCCCCAACACTCTTCTACCGTGGCGTGAGATCGCCCAAAACTTGCACTTGGTGTGAGATCGCCCAAAAACTTGTTTTGGCATGAGATCACCAAAAACTCACTCTTTGCATGAGATCGCCCAAAAACTCTCTTCCACACTATTTTTCAGGACATCTTTCTATCCTTTTACACTCATGTTCATTAGGTGCACACTTTCCTTTTACTACTTTTACACACATTTACATACTTTTACATGATTTTCTGAGTTTTCATAATACATGACTTTGAATACTCTTTCTCTCTTCTTTTGTAGGTCCGTCCTTAATATGCAATAAGAAGTAACCCTACATCAAGCACAACAATAGATACACCATAATACTTTTCACCCCTAGTGGTCGGTTGCTCTTTTTAACTTCCACAATTCATTTTTATCACTTCACGCTTTCACTTGTCTCCTCAGCATGCTATCACCATCACATTCTACATGGTTATTAGGTACACATCTCTTATCTACTTTATGTTATCAAGTATTCACTCAACAACATAAAGTGGGGAAAATATAGACACAAAATCATGCACTTGGGTACATTTCTAGGTCCTAAAAGCATACTTGCATTCATATGATTCCTAAGTGAGAAAACTAGCAATTGATAACTATATTTGGCCTCTTTTCTTTGTTTCTTATCTTCTTTCTGGTCTTTTACACCCTATAACCTAGTTATTACTTCACTTTCTTATATTTTATGGCTTTAGATACCAGCGCTAAGCTAGGATGCTAGCGCCCATGCACCGTCGTCCCCTCAGGCGCCCCCTAACCTCTTTCCACGTTACTCTCTCTTTTTGGGTCTCTTTTATCTTTTGAGCATCTTATTTTCTTATGGGTCGGCCTTTGATCCGAAAACACAAGTTATAAATTTCAAAATTTAACCATTCACAAGGATCTTGGAAATCAACATCAATTTTACATATTTTAAACACACCAAAAATGATTAATTCCTTGATTTATTTATGCATCTCAATCTGATTTTAAATCACAACATTGAAATGTGCATTCACTTATCCCATCATGTATTATGGATACTGAAATTTTACTTAAGTCCATTTTCCCATTTTATGATGATTTCTTAATCAAATTAATGAAAATCCATATTACTAATTTTATATGATCAAAAGCTTTATCAAAATTGAAATAAACATCCACAACACATAAATTGATATATAGTTCACTTCAAAGGCTATGTCTCCATATTCACTAATGCTAATAGATATTTTAAATTCCAATGAAGTACAATTACCCTTCAATAATGAAAAATAGATCACTATCACTGTAAATGGGCTTATATCGGACACGAAGAACTCGTAATTTACCACAAAATGTTCTTAATTCCATCAATGGCCCCTATATCGTCTTCACTATGCGACCCCCGCAATTGTGCTAGAAAAACACCTACAAATGAATATGTAATGCATACCATGAAGAACTATTGACATGGTTGGAATCCTCTCGGGATTTTGAGAAACTTTCTTTTTTACACCATAGTGAAATTCGGCCTCTAAGGGCCTCAAATCCAAGGTTTTTGAAACTACCCATGGCTGCCTCTATACATAGACCTTTAAATGTGTTTAATAAATAAAAATGATCTCTTTTATTGGATTGATGAGGCACTTAGGAGAGTTGGTTGGTGGATATGGTTTAGACCCTCCGGATCACGAGTTCGAGCCATAATATCCACCTTTTGTGCCAAGGCATTTTGCTTGGCTGTGGGTAGATATCTCACATTCACCGGTTGTGGGAGGATGGATGGGTTTATATATAGAAAACCCACTCCCTTTTACCGTGGCTTCAAACATGATTTTCCCTCTTTTTCCACCACGTATAGATATTGGTAGGTTAAAAAGTTAGTTCGCCCAATGGTTGGGCCGATTGTTGATGTGACACCGACTTGTAAGGCCACGTGGTCTCTGGATGTGGTGTAGTTGTTTTGACGCTAAGTTGTGTGGGATGTTTGAACTATTCGCTACGCCATTGTGTAATCCATTGAGCTAGAGGTGAAGCCACGTATGTGGCGAGTTGGCTATCTCCCATGATATTTTGACCTACCTCGTTGATAGGGCCGAGCTATGTGGATCCGCCAGTATAAATGCCAAGTCATTGGTTGGATAGATAGGCTTCGCCGAGTCGTAGGTATATCCTCCGCCTAACATTGGATAAAGCCCAAACATAGAGCCATGAGATGTGATTAACTTAGTGGGAGTTGATCACCCCATGAGCTAGAAAATAGCTCACTCGAGCTATGTAGGCAATCTAATAGACTGCCATGCAAAATTTGAACTCTCAGAAAATAATCTCACATTTGCAATGCTAGAGAGATATAATGCATATATAAGCAAAATTGTGATAATGACAATATGAAATAAAGGCGGAAAAGGCACCCCTCCTACAAAAGAGTGTGCGGAAACCTAATCGAGGATTCCCAACTAGAAAATAGTGGGGCCCACCAAAATTTCCATGTGTTAAAGATGGAGGCATTCAAACACGAAATTTTAAAATTTTTCACCTTTTGTTAATTTTCCACGTGTCAATGCATAACTCACATGTTGACTAGTTTTCAACCCAACCTTTGACTAATGATAACTTTTGCATCTGGAATCTATTTCTAGAATTATGCATATGATCGGAAATGTCTCAGAATGATCTATAATGTGGTCATAGTTTAGGGAGGTTTAGGAAACTTTTCAACACCCAAAATTATTTCAAATGATCCTTCTAGTTGTCAATTAAAAATTCAACCAAAGGAATCATATAAATACAAAGCTATGTGACAAAAATAAAGGACCAAGCTCTAAGCATCTATTATCATCACCTAAGGTTGCATCCAAAGGAATTTAATATCATTAAAGGCATCCATCTAGCACTCATACAAGGGACAAGGGACTACATTTTTGCATACACTTCATAGGAAGGGGAAGTTCATTTTTCCATCCACACATCTATTTACATTGATACATCTAGCTATCACCCGCTATCACGTGCACTTGCACAAGGGATTCTTAGGGCACGATTCTATCACACACACACACAAGAACTACATAGATTCTGAAATGTAGTGCAATGCTCGGTCATAAGTTCACTCATTTGGGTGACTTCCGGGGTTAGTATGACTCCCCATATTGCATCTTTTATTTTTGGGATTTGATGTAGTTTGAGGGTTTTCTGAGGTCAACATATTTTGCGAGGTTATAGGTGACTTGTATGATCAAGGTGAGACCAACATCAACTATTAGCAAACTTGTGCGACACTAAAAAAATCATTTTTCGACCACTTTTGGAGTCATGGGTGCCCAATAGCAGACTACTGGAGCCCATGCGCCCTAACCTAGTCCGAGCTTATCCAAAAGATCCATAATTTATAGTGCACATTTGTGATGGTCTTCCCTTCTTGTTCATCGAGTTTTCCTAGTCGGATCACCTTTAGGAAAGCATAAATCAGCTAAGTCATTATTTCCCTCTCTTACACTTAAGGTTTCATATTTATCTAACTTATTGCTTGTGAAAAATCTATACTTAAGCATTTATTTTTCATATGTGACTTCGCAATTTAAGGTTTAGCATTATTCTACTTTTGTTAAATCGGGGAGAGACCATATGATCACCTAAGTGATGTCAAATTACATGGATAATGAAAATATAACACATCATACCCATGCAAGTGTTAGAGTAGGTATTTACCTTAGCTCATATTCACCTATGTACTTTATTTACCTTTATTGTATTCATCCTCACTTTGTAGACACCTATAATTATGCCCAAGCAATTTAAATACTTAAATTGTGCTAATTATCCCCTTTCTCGCAAATCGACGACATATCGTCAAAAGTGCTCATATTCCCTCTTGTTGTCGTTAATTAATTATAATACACTAATTGATTAAGTCACCTATCCAACTAACACCCTAATTAATGACCTTCCGTTAATAAATCACCTCTTCTATCTAGATTAATTAATTATTATTAATTAATTAGTCTTCCCCTTCATTTAACTAGTAAATCAATATTTAATTGATTTAATCCCCTTCTAATAGCCTAAATCATACTAATATTCCTCTAATTGGATTCTATAAGCTTACATCTACCTATTAGTTAATCACCTTTGATTAACTAAAACACCCTCCAACCCCCATGACTTGCTAAGCATAAATTAAACCCTTCTAAAGTAAGGTTACCTTTAATAAAACAACTTTATCCATTCCTAATCATGTTTTACCTTTATCCCACATGCAAAGGGATTAAGTGCTTCCTTTATCCATTGGGCTATATAAGAAGCCCTCCTTCTACCTTTATACACACACCTAATTCCCTTGAGAAAGCAAAAGAAAGCACATAGTCTTGCACTAAAAGCCTTTTGCCATTCTCAAGCCCTTCCATCATCCATCTTGAAGAGCTAAGCCTCACACCCAAGTATCCTTGAAGGATCAAAGCAAGAAATATTGTTGATTGCCATTGGACTACATAGGTCCATTTGATTTAATTAGGAAATTTAGAAGAATATAGTTCTTGATTGGCATTATGTTTGATTTCACTATTTCAAAGTTATGATGCTAGTGTAGGCCTTGTTCATTTCTTCATCTTGATGGTACTCTTTTCTTGTTTCTAGCTAGGTTAGGGAACTATTTTAGGTGGTAGTTCTTGCTTTCAATCTAACTTAGGAAAAATAATACTTGTACACATTGGGCACGCCGGTCGGACACTTAGTCACATGGCATTTTAGTTTAAGTTTCATTTTTTGGCTAACTTTTGATATGCACATGTAGTAATTAATGTCCATTTTATTGGAATTTTTCTAATTTGATGTGTAACTTCTTGTTCATAGCCATTATTTTAATGGGTTGTTTCCATTTCTAAACTAACTTGTCAAAATTTGAGATATTATGAGCTTTCTTGTTCTTTTTGCCATATTTTGGTTGCAGGTGTGGCGCATGCACATTTTTAGGAGTGCAAACACATTTTTAGGAGCGTAGGCACATTTTTCGTGGCGCACACACCTCTTGAGTGGCATAGGCATACTATCAAAACCTCGGTTCTCTATTCATCGACCTTGGCGCATACGCCTAACCTCGATGCGCACACACCTAACCAAAGGCCCAAATGCACTAACCCAGGCGCAGACGTCATTTCATACTATACCTTCACTACATTCGAAACCTGTCAGATCGGCACGTACACCCTAACTAGAGCACACACATTATTTTAGTGGCATAGAGACATTTTTGGTGGTGCAGGCATTTTTTTAGAAATCGGGACTATTTTACAAAGCGGTGGCGCACACGTCTTTCGGTGGTGTAGGCATTCTGTCTGAATTTTCACCTATTTTTATCGCAGGTAGCGCATACACTCTTTTCATGGTGCACACACCTCTTGGGTGGCGTAGGTGCACTGTAAGTCAAAATTACACAGAGTGGCACACACACATAAAAGGGGGCGCAGGTATATCTGTTTAATCCGGTTTTGGTTACAACTTTTTAGTGCTCCTTGTTTTGATCATAACTTTTGACTCGTTAACCCATTTTCAAAGTTTGAATAAGCGTTGGAAAGATAATGAGTTTACTTTGTGAGGGAACTTCCAAAATTTAGATACATATGGTATACTATATTCTATCACAAAACTCCCAAAATTCCCCAGAGACCTCCAAAAATGCAAATTACTAAAAACTGTTAAAAAGTGCAAAAAAATTTGGATTTCTAGATTTTTTTGATTTTCTTGGTTTTCTAATTCTTACAGGTTTTATCTAATCACATACTCATTTTTGTAGGATGTTTTTACATGCTTTTACTTGATTAAATAAACTTTACATGTTTACTTATAGGAATAAGATCACGTATGCTCTTCCCTCGCGTCCCTTGAGGCAATCTTGGGAATCAGAAATGATTCTTAGGTCCTTTTTGATGCTTTGAGGTTGTTAGGAATATTTTGAATTGGAATTGGTTAACTTGGTGTATTTGAATTAAAGTGTTTTTCCATTTGATATCTTTTTGGATTTTGGAAACATCACGTATGCTCTTCTCTTGCATCCTTAGATGATCTGGAGAATCAGAAATGGTGTTTTCTCTTTTGATGGAAAACTACTAAAAATCGTCATACAGGACCAAAATACCACACTTGTCAAAGAACGGAGGAATCAAAACAAAGTCAAAAACTACTAATACAGTTGTTATATAGGTTGCCAAAAGGTGTTTCGAGAAAACCACACCTAATTAAACAAGATCAAAAGAACAACATATTCAAAACATCTGTATTGCAAATTTTGGAAAAGGGTACGTCCCTCTCCGCTCAACTGGAACATAACCCCTTTGGCATAACACATTAAGCTATAACAATGGGGTGGTTCTAGGAACCCCAAAGTAGTCCACGCAAAAAAACCTTGTGGATGAAATGGGAAGTGCTCCGCGCTACTTACTTGACTAGTGATTCCTTTGTGAGATAGTGTTACAAGTTGTCCCTATGCGACCCTTTTAAGTACACAATGGATGCATTTACTGCCACTGTGCTTGAAGGGGGAAAAATTGAGATACTCCCAAATTAGTCAGTGTGACTTTTTGGGTAAATCATCCCGCTCGTGGATAATCTTTGTAACACCTAGCACAAGAGACCCTCCTAGGAAAATATACTTTGGCTAGGAGCCCACTTTGACCATTCTAAAAAATAGTGTTGAGTTGTGAACCATCTTTGTATTGCGAAACATTTGACGCGTTACTTTCGCTTAGTTTTTATTTGCCTTAGGGTGAGGTGAAACTCTACCAAGTAAAGCCAACATTTTTTTCGTCCCCATTTTTTATATTATTCCTTCACATTCTTTTAACACTTTGTTGATCAATATGTATGGGATGTATGGGATGAAAACTAGTTAGGCAATCTAATGTCTTCAATACGCACTAGTGGAATTTGAATCTAAGGCAAAGAAGGCCCTTCTAACCTGAACTGGTGTGATAGATCGATCGGCAAGGATGACTGCTCGAAGGCTCCAATCAATATCGAGCTCTGGCGTGATTCGATCTATGGGTTGTGGAATACGTGGAAAATGACCTGGGATAGTTTCGTGTATGTCTCCAGATAAGGTCATATGGTGGATGGTAAATATAGTCGACTCTATGGACGATTCTCTGGCCTAGTCCAGAACTCTCTAGCTTTGTTAGCTGCTGTATCTAGTAAGGATAACTGTTCGATGATGATAGGTGGAAGTGGAGTGGATCTGAATACTAGTGTGTAGGCCAATGTCTATGTCCGATTGACTTATGGATTCGTTGGGTTGCGGGATTTGTGGATCGCAACCGTAGACTCTTGTTTGTTGTGGTCCTGCTATGGTCATGCGTAGAATTAGTTCCTAATCCCTAACACCCAGTAATCGTATGCTTTCTCAGCCTCTATATTCAAAACTAGTAGTTGTGTGATCTTCTCAGAGTGCCTCACAGGTGTTCTTGCAACCTGAATTCTTAGGCTAGTATCTATGTCTGTGAGAATGTCTCCTACGTCTGGCTGTGGGACTAAAGGATCACAACCAAAGGTTTGCTTCTCTTTCGAGCCCTTCTATAGTCATATGGATGTTACCTAGGGTAATCTGTAGTTTGGTTGATTCGACCAAAACGTGTGTGCTTGGTCGTCTTCTATGTTTAACCCGCTCAACTGGGAATTGATTTGTTGCAAGCTTACCGTTGTTCGGAAGACTTGGATCCTAAGATTTTGATCTATATCAGTTATTGCTGTGATGAGATTGGGTTGAGGCACGATTGGCTCGAATACGTATTCCCTGGGCTCTCTAGGTCCCGTAATTGTCATACAAAAGCAACAATGTAAATTAACTACGACAAAGTGAAATTTAACTATTTTGATTATATCTATAGCATATATGATTTCTCTATTTTTGTATTTTCTGATGAACTATTCGAATGAATTTAGCAACTAATTTAATACATCTAGAAATTGATAGCTAAGATAACAATTTAAAAACAAACAAGATAACCGAGTATAGCTATTTGTCTGTGTAATTTGTAGATCTACTCTAAACAATGAAATAACTGATCTAATCTATTTGCAAGACTCTCGATCCTACCTCAGAAGTGAGGAATGAATCATAGTCTCTCAGAAACTATCAATCCCCACAACTTCCCTGGCAATATCGAAAGTAAAATTAACTGAAATAAAGTGATTGGCTACTTTATTTGATATGTTTCTAACTAGAACTTTGAAAGCTAGAACCTGGATTCTGCAGAACAGTGGCGAATCCGATGGTGTGTGTGATCTTGTCCCCTCAGTGTGATCTCCTCGTTCCTTCGTGTTCACGTGGATCCAGAAAAGCGTGTAATGCTAGCATCAACAAAAGTAGATATTGGGATAAAGGCAGCTCAAGATACAGATTGAATACAATGCGAGTAGGAGAGGGATAGCGCAAGAGTACAGAGCTTGGCTTATGCAATTCCTAGCGGGATTTATTGTGAGTCATGCAACATGAAACATCCAGAACCTGAAACTATCCTGTTTGAGGAGCAAAACCTGCAACTTTAATGGCTTCCTATTGATAAACAAGACTATCTATTCCAATGGATTGGATAAAATAACAACAGTACTTGCACAAGATGGATATGTGGCTTACTAATAGTAAAACAATGCTAACTAAGCATGCAATGAAAGAAACTAAGCATTCTAAGCAAAATGAAAACTAAATCTATTGCAAAGAGAAATCAGAGGCAAATTTGAGGGGCCATTTGCTTGAGCACAAGCCATCTATTTATAGCATTTGCATTTACCCAAGGTAAAAACCAAATAGAACTCTTAAACTATAAACAATGGCAAAACACTATTCCAGGGAACCAGAATCATAAATGCAAGCTTATGGCGGTGAAAGAAAGCTGGTAAAATGTTGAAATTACGTGAGTCGTGTTAAAAGAGCTTTCTAGAAAACGTGTAAAGGACCGCCGCCTGAGCAGGGTGGCGGTTACAGGACCGCCGCCCCTGGGGGGGTGGTCACGAGACCGCCGCCTGGGTCGGGGCGGCGGTTTCATTACTGAAGAGAAAAAGGCCAAGAAAAAGAGGGAAAAAGGGAAAAACAAAGCACGTGGGGGCTAAGTGGGGCATGCGGGATGTTAACGCACACTTGGAGATCTTTTCGGATCCCGAACACCTTGCGAGGAGACCTGTATCATCATTGGGGCACCTGTCACGTTGTTTTGGCAGTACAGTACCTTACAATTTTGGGTACGTACATATTGCCCCCTCGGAGAAGTGTTTTAGCCATGAAGAGGCGTAAAACGGTGGGTCCGAGTATGGCGGTCCCGAAATGGGAAGTTAGAAGTTATACCTGATACATCCGTGTGTTGAAATGACGCCGTCCAAAATTCCCGCTACCTGCAAAATGAAAAGAGAACTCAAGTGCAGATAGACACAATAGTTTGGAAAATAAACGCTAAAATAACAGGAAATGAGAACGTACCATTTGTGTGGGGATAAGAACTTACCTCCGTCGGTGCTCCAAACCTGTGAAAAAGGCATTTAAAATGAATCAGGGTGCTATATATATGAAAGTGGGCCCATTTTCCTATTCATTTGCGTGAGTTGATTTGATTGGTTTTGAGCTCTGGAACCCACGGTGACGGTTTCTTGCGTGAGTAGAGTCAAAACGTCCGTGATGGGATAGTGATCATGCCTCTCATGAGTGGAACATCGACCCGCGAGATCACAAGTTAGTTTTCTTCAATTTATCCTTTTTACCCCCTTAATTTTGAAATGCTAAAAACTTTGTCATGGGGGGGTAATTTTTGAAAATGTTAGTGTTAAAAGGTCCATCTAGGGGGGGCGCCTACTGGGTAGGCTTTGTTTTTAGGTAAAATGGTCCTTTTTGCATTTTTTAGGCTTTTTAAGTTTAAAACCCACGTGGGTTTTCGGACCACGACCGCCGCCCTGCCTAGGGCGGCGGTTACATGACCATGACCGCCGCCTGTTCAGGGTGGCGGTTACATGACCACCACCCTTAAGGCGGCGGTTACGAAACCGCCTCCTGCTCAGGGTGGTGGTTTTGCACAGAATGTAAAAAGAACATCCCTTTGAAATTGTTTTTGCTTTTCTAGCATTTCTACGTGTTTTCATGATTTTTCCAATGTTACTCGGATGCTAACTTGCTCTGTTTTGTGTGTTTTTGGGTGTATGCAGGCGAGAGAGGAGTATATCCGGTGGAGTAGAGAGAGGGAGTGTGATTGGCTCCCAGGGGTACTAGATGCCCTCTCACAGGATGAGGAGGACACTCTTCAGTGGGCTGGGATACTACGCATTTCACGCGTGCCCCATGTTACACCATCCAGTCACATTCTTTGTGACTGTTCTCATATTGGGATGCAGATCGGAACACCTTCCGATTGCCAGGGGTCCGCGGTGAGTGGACTATTACATTGGAGGATGTCTATCGCATTCTGGGGGTCCCGATTATTGGGAGACGTCTCACCCTTGAGACAACAGGTTCACGGGCCCAGATAGCACAGTGGGCCACATACATGGGAGATGCAGTCATCTCCACGGGGTCGAAGAAGGGGGTTAGAGTTCGATCCATTCCTAGTTTTCCCATCCCCTTACTTCGCCAGGCCATCATGGGGATCCTTGCCTCGAGACTGATCGGGGACAAGGGAGGAGATACATTGTTATACTGCTGGTCCCCCATTATTGCACAGATAGAGGGACACGGTCGGATATATGCCTGGGGAGCAGACATTCTTGGGACCACCTACCATGATCTATACAGGTAGTCCATTTTACAGGGGTAGTCCTTGAGCCACCCGACCCTAGTCATGAGTTGGGTCTATGAGCACTTCATCCCCTACGGCAGAGGTGTGGAGGTGGCAGATCCGGAGCTGTGAGGGCAGCTAGATGGACAGATATGTCGGTGCTCCGAGCACCTCATCAGCCAGTTGCTTCTTCTGACTACTGCCGACATGGAGGCCACACCATACCAGACTATGGCAGGTATATGGGGCGAGGAGGCTCTTACTTTGATCTCCTGCTCCACGATACAGGCAGCTTATTGATAGAGTGGGGCGAGTGGAGATGCACCCCTTTGGCCGAGTTCCTCAGCAGTTTGGCCTACCATACATGGGTATGCTTCCCCAGTGGCGCCAGTATACAGATCAGTCCGAGAGGCCAGAGGGGGGCCTAGAGGCCGGGGTTGGACAGTGGTTACTCCTGGCATTCCTATTGCAGCCAGGAGGATAGTACGTGCTAGAGGGAGAGCCGGTGCACCTCAGGCACCCTTGCTTCAGATTGCCGCGGGTCCTGCCCATAGCAGTGATGACCCCATTGAGGTAGACTCGAGTCTGAGGAGTTTACAGGGGGAGAGACAGAGGAGGAGACCGAGGAGGACAGTGATCCTGAGTGGCATGACACCCAGGATATCATGCAGGCGAGAGAGGGCCGAGCAGAGTGCAGAGAGGGTGACTCTGGTTTCAGAGGAGCCACTCTCCCAGGGCCATGGGGAGGATGAGTCCGTTGCGGGGTGCTACGTTGCTCCAGCCATAGGAGCAGCCCCTCAGTCGGCAGCGGCATCCGTGGCAGGTGTTGATCCCATAGATCCATCCTGGAGGCCTGGTGATCCGAGTGAGTTACCCTCTCTCCTTTTAATGTTTGTTTTTAGTTAGAATCTCCTTAGTTACTATCTCTCCTTTTATTTTATCTTGTATTTCTAATCTCTTGTTTGGTTTCTAATTTTTTTTCTCCTTTGTTTGCAGAGACTGCCGATGAGTGGCGGGACTTGATTCGCAGGGTATGTACTGATACCCTGATGATCCCCATGGAGAGGACCCGCGCAGAGCTGTCCGTAGATGTTGGGAGCCCTCAAGTGGTAGTACATACATCGTCTTCGCCCCAGTCTGGCATGTGGCCAGGATGGTATCGACTCTCCACACGGAGCTAGCGGGGTATAGGACGGCCGAGCGCTTGATGAGGAGCCACTCTCGTGGTGAGACTGTGGCTGCCCCTCGGGATCCTGAGCCTTCCGTGCACTTAGAGCGCCGGCGTAGCCGGAGTCCTAGGCATGGGCGTGCGCCATCAGAGGGGTCTCGTAGGGATTGAGAAGCCTGATGGCTCTCCTAGATGTTGTATGATACATTCTTTTGTATACCCCGGGCTCTTTGAGCGTTTTGACCATGCTTAGAGCATGATGGCATTGTACAGATTATTTTGATCATATATATATATATATATATATATTTGTTCTGGATCAAACCCTTGGCATTCATGGCTTACTTTCCCTTTCCAGTTTCCTTATGTAGATTACGATGTATGTATGCATGTTCTTTTAGAATGTATGTAATGGAGAACAAATGATGCAAGTGTTTGACTTTCTTTTTATATTTCATGATGCTGATATATGATAATGTAGATATAATGTGATTTTGAATCTTAGTTTTTGCAAGCAATTTTGGATACTTCATACTTGTTTTGGCAAAGTGATGAAAATAAACTAACATGATGAGCAGATAAACCTGCCCCTACCCCCAACTCCACGCAACTAGTAAGATGCGAGGGCTCATCACCGAGAGTTGGAAAGGGCGCAAGTTATGAGATGTGTTGAAATGATATTGATGAAAGATAGACAAAGCTTTGGTGGAACCAAATTAGGATACCACAAGTCCACTCCACTCGAGTGACTTCATAGTTTAGATGCAACTTGCTTTGCGGTTTATCCAGACTTAGATCCTTAGATGGCCACATGGTAGACAAAATCTGGGTTTTTAGGATTTTGGACTCTTTTGGAATTTTGGACATCTGATTCATTTGTTTTGACCCAAAGACTTCGAGATTTGAATTGTTTGCTTATGACCTTTTGCATTTGTTTGTCAAGAGGACCCCCTACACTTTGCCCCATGCTACTAGTAAGAAGCGTGGGTTTATCACCGTGGGAAAAGCATAGGTGAGTAAGGGCATTTCCATCCTTTCCCAACCCTACGTCACTAGTAAGAGATGCAAGCTTATCACCAAAGGTTGGTGGGGCAAGGAAATGTGTAAAATTAAAATTTTTTGTTTGATCAATATTTGACTCGTTTTCTTGAGTAAAATGTCAGTATGTGCTTATTTCCAAAGAGATATACATATGGGATAGATGTGACACCATGAAGCTTCTAGAATGACCATAGGCAAGACACCTATCCTAAGAAGAAACCAAAAGTGAGAACAAGCCCGCAGATCTTGGTATGGTTACCGTTTAAGACTTTGTCATATCTAGCTTTATTTGATGACATGATTCCGAGATAATTTGATGATATCATGAAAATGGAGAGGTATGATTAGAAAGTTTATGCCAACAACATCATGAGTTTGTAATGAATTGCTTTGAGAACAAAATTCCTTGATCACAATTTGTGTACGAAACAAGCGGACAAAATGATCTTAATCTATATGAAGATGCAATGTAAATATGATTATAAATAGTGCTAGTTGCTTACGCGTAGAACCGCTTGAGGTGTAGGGAATTGACCGTTTCACCAAATTCCTCACCTTCCAGCGTACATAAGAGGTATGCACCATTTCCATAGTCCTTCATGACTCGGTATGGGCCCAACCATTTAGGCCGGAATTTCCTTCCTTCGCCGGTCTTCTTGTCGATCCAGTTGTCTAGCCTTAGAACTAGATCACCTTCATATATGTCGTTCATAGACTTTCTTGTTGTACTGCCGGCACATCCGGTCAGCATAGGCTCTGTGTCGTTGTTCAACATCTAACCTAGCTTCATCTAGGCTTTCTAATTGGGAGAGACGTGCTTCCTGTAAGCGTCTTCATCCAGAATCCCTTGTAATGAAATACGGAGACTGGGTATTTCAACCTCAAGTGGGAGAACTGCCTCTACCCCGAATACTAGTGAGAAAGGAGTTGCTCCCGTTGGTGTTCTTATTGAGGTTCGGTGGGCCCATAAGGCCGGATACAACTTCAAGTGCCAATCTCGTTTGTTTTCTTTACCATTTTAAGGAGAATGGCTTTTAGTGTTTTATTTGTTGCTTCAGCCTGTCCGTTGGCTTGAGGATAATACAAGGAAGCCGTATGATGGCTTATTTTAAATTTATTGCACAATTCGTGAACTTCATCATTCTTAAAAGAAGTCCCATTATCTGAGATAATGACTTGTGGGACACCATACCTGCAAATGATTTGGTTCAAAATGAATTTGGCGATTACAGAACCCAGTACAGTAGTAAGAGGCATAGCCTCTACCCACTTGGTGAAATATTCGGTGGCCGTGATTATAAAATTATGGCCATCTATGTAGATGAGGGAGAGAATTTCCCTATCAAATCTAGGCCCCACGTGGAAAAGGGCCATGGAGTAGCAATCGGTTGTAGAGCTTGTGCCGGCATGTGGATCTCATGGGAGAACTCTTGGCACTTATGACACTTGCGTACAAATTCTACTGCGTCGTGTTCTAGAGTGGGCCAGAAATAGCCCATTCGATGTATTTTTGAGTGGTGGCATGGCCACCGAAGTGGCCTCCACACATTCCACTGTGAGATTCATGGAGAATCTTCTTGGATTCTTCTGTGTCGACACATCTTAGAAGCATTCCATCGAACGCTTTTCGATAGAGCACTTGCTCTATAATGACGTATTTAGCTACGATAATACGTAACCACCTTCTTTGTTGTGGTGTAGCCCTTCTGGATACGTATGGTCCATGATATAATTAATGATATCAGTGTACCAGGGACACTCAGAGATAGGAGGTCTGGTTTCAATGTAGTATACGCACTCATCGGGAAAGTCTAGATCTACTAGATCGCCTCCATCTAATGGGTTATCAGCTAACCAATCCACGATGATTTGTCCTTTAACCGACTTTTGATTTACAAATGTTAATTTGAATTCCCCATTAAGGTTATAAAATGTCCAACCTTTTTAGACAAGGACCCTTGTGTGAGGAAAGTTCGTAAATGGTCCATTTTTACCATGACCCTTGTTTCTTGATTTAGCATATAGTGTCTTAAGCGTTTGGTTGCAAAGACTATGGCGAGGCATTCTCGTTCTGCTTGTGTATAACGTGTTTCATAGTCGAGCAACGTTCGGCTAATGAAATAAATCACACGCTCTCTCTTGTCATCGTCTTCTTGAGCCAACATACAGGCTAGCGAGACATTGGTAGCTCGTGAATATAAAATTAACGGGTGATCTAGCTTAGGTGGCATTAGCGTAGGTGGTGACAACAAGAAATGCTTAACTGCGTCAAAAGCTTCATTGCAATCTTCAGTCCAATCAATGCTATAATCTTCTTGAGTAAATTGTTGATTGGATGAATGGCGAAACTTAAGTCCGGGATGAATCTCTGGATTGCACCAAGTTTTCCGAGAAATGACCTGATTCCAGATTCATCCGAAGGTGGGACCATTTCGAGGACAGCCCAAATTTTGGTTGGGTCAACATCTATTCCTCGTGACGATATGATGTAACCTAGGAGCTTCCCTCCTGTTACACCAAAGACACATTTTTCTGGATTTAGTGTGACTCCGTATTCTATCAGACGTGAAAGAATGATGTGAAGTACTTCCGGATGGTCACAACGCTTCTTGGCCTTAGCCAACAAGTCATCTACGTAGGATTCCATGATTTTATGAATTAGATCATGAAATATATATGTCATAGCTCGCTGGTATGTAGCACCAGCATTCTTGAGACCGAATGGCATAACAACATAGCAATAGGTTCCCCAAGGAGTTATAAATGTGGTTTTAGCTTGGATCTTGTTCAGATATTCTGATTTGATTGTATCCCGAGAATCCATCCATGAGAGACAAAAGTTCAAACCCAGCTGTTGCATCAACAATGACATCTATGGATGGTAATGGGAAGTCGTCCTTAGGACATGCTTTGTTAATGTCTCAGAAATCTATGCAGATGCGTATCTTCCCATTCTTTTTGAGAACGGGAACGATATTAGATACCCATTGAGAGTAATCGACTGGTTTGATAAATCCTACTTGGAGGAGTTTTATTACCTCCTCTTTCACCATGAGAGCTACCTTGGGTTTCATGGGTCTTGATTTTTGTTTAATTGGTTTTGCATCAGATTTAGTGACGAGGTTGTGCACCACAATGTGGGGTGTAACGCCTGTCATTTCCTTATAATTAAATGCAAAAGCCTTCTGATGTTCCTTGAGGATTCGAGTGTGTATTTCTACTTCTTCTGGAGTTAACGAGGATCCTAACTTCAATATCCTTGGTTCATCTTCCGTTCCGATGTTAACATCAATTGTTTCTTCGATTAAAGAGGCATTACCTTCTTCAAACTCAGGTGGGGCTGGAGGTAAGTCCAAATCGTCCCTATTTTCTACTGTGTATACGCTAGGTTCCATTTCCGAGGGAAGATCCATCATGGGATTTCCGAAGTAGGAAGACGAATGTGGGATTAAGGACAAATCTATCATATGATAGGAGAGATGTAGTGCCGCATAGGTGTTTAAGTAATTCAGAGTGGCCATATCACTATCAATGTGGTCTAGGATAGTAGATTCATTTCCGTTTAAAAGAGAATTTGTCATTGTTTTTATCAATGGTTCATCACGAAGGGATACCATGAAATGGGTATCCTCTAACTTACTGTTTGGAGTAAAGCGTGATGCCGAGGTTGCTATAGAATCGGTGAGAAGATTGTGTTCTCGCGGGATTGCTTCAATTGATATGAAGTCAAACTCCTTGCTTAAATCTAATACAGCTGTTTTGTAAAGCTGTAAGTGCTCGGCTTTGGTTTCATATACCTCAGAGACTTGGTTTGCTACCAATTGTGAGTCTCCTAACACCCTGATGTTATTAACACCGATCCTTTTGGCTAAAATGAGGCCAAGGAGGAGGGCTTCGTACTCAGCGCCGTTGTTTGTACATTCGAAATTTAGTTTGAAGGTGAAAGGTAAGACTTTTCCTTCAGGGGAAGTAAAGATTACACCTGCCCCCGCTCCGTAATGACATCTAGCTCCATCAAAATGGAGTGTCCAATATTTAGCTGGGAATATGGATGCTGGGATATCTGTTGTGTTTGCGCATTCTACTTCCACCATACAGAGATCCTCTGCTGGAAGAGAGCCAATGCCTAGGGAACATCCCATGCCTGCAGAGTCAAATGGTAAGAACATTGGTAGATCTTGTTCTATTAATTCAACGATTTTTGCAGTAGTTCCTAATGATACCATTTCTACGGTGTTAGCCTCATCTTTGGGGGTTGGGGTTGCCTTGGCTAGGCTCATAGTTTCAAGATCTGTCGTAGGTACCAACTTTTCTTTTGGTTTTGGGTCGGTAGGTTTATTAAGTTGGTTTGTTGGGAGTTCAAACTCCGAGTGCACGCCTGGTCTTTTCTTTAAGTCAGCTAGGTGTACATCGAATGGTTTTGGATCACCTTTGGCCACAAATATCTTTCCTAAGTGTAAAAACCTTACTTCTTGAAATAGTGTAGAAGGGATTGCCTTCATGCGGTGTATCCATGGTCGGCCGAGGATCATATTATAGTTAGTTTCCCGATCTATAATATAAAACTCAGTCAAGATGGTTTTGGGTCCTAAGGTGACCGGTAATATTATAGTTCCAACCGAGGTGGCTTTAAGGCTATCATAGCCCCTTAGTGTGTTTCGAGTTGTGGAACAATTGGTTTCTCCATACCCTAGCTTTTGAAGGAAAGAGAAGGGAACTATGTTAACTGCCGCCCCATCGTCAACCATTGCTCGTTTCACGTAGTTATTATAAACCCATACTTGTAAGTGTAAGGCTGGATCACCTCGGCGTGCGATCTCAGCATCTGTCGGCATTTTGTTTATCTCGAATATGAATTCGACATCCCTATCTGGCCGCCCGGAGGATGAACATCGAAGTCTATATGATTTACCTGTGTTTCAGGAGGTGGAGTGATGTTAATTAAATGGCCTAAACCTAATGCTTCTAAAAGAGCAGCCCTGTGGGTAGGAGAGTTCTTTAGTAAGTCTAAAAATGAAATGTGTGAGAAGGTTTTTGTTAGGTCATTAATTAAATCATAGGCACCCACAGGCTTTGCTACTATTTGTTGGATGTTATCCGCCTCCGTAGCAGTGGCTTGGACTTGGCTGAGAGAAATACTCTCGTGTCCTTGTTACAACTTCGATGGGTAGTTCGGCATCTAACTCCACTAAACCGACTACCTTAGGTCATGGCTGACTTCCCAGTTGTGGCGCAACCGATGGATTTAGTGAAGTCGAGGCTTCATGATCATTGTTTCCTGTCATTACACCCTTGTTTGTCCCAGTTAGATTTAGCCTGTTGTTATCGTGATTTGGGAGTGGATCATTAAAGATCTTGAGGGGTGCATTTTGAGGGGAAACCGCCCTGAAAAGGTATTTGATGTTGGTGACGTAGGATCTGCCAAGAACATATCCATGAAAAGTTGTCTTTGTTCATCTGGCAAGCGTTGCATGAATTTGTTGTAGTCACGGCACGTTCTAGTGTCATGGCCCCGAATTTTGTGGAAACCACAATACGAATTAGGATTGTAATTCCTAGTTTGTTGGTTTGGTGCGTATTGTGGTCCAAAATTTTGATCAAACCATTGTCTACTAGGATTAAAATTTTGCGTTTGTTGTCTTTGGTTTGAATTCTGGTTTTGGTATCTAGTTGAATTTTGGCTCGGACCCTGTGTGGGGTTTTTCCGTTGTTGTTGTTGTTGTGGATGGTTAAAATCCACTGTATTGATTGTTGGGGTAAAGTTGTTGTTTCGTTGGTTGTTTATTTGTGATGGAGTATTGACAACATTTACCTTCTTAGGCTGGTCGGTTACTCCGTCTATTGTTACACCCCGATTTTTATTAAGGATTTTAGGTCCTTGATTGACGTTCGTGGTAGTAGGATAAGTTGTAGTGTTCTGGTTGGAGGTGACTAACCTCCCATTTGCTCCATATGTTTTGCGACCACTATCAATTGCCGCTTGATCTATTCGAAGAGCACTCTCAAGTACTTCATCGTAAGTTCTTAATGGGAACTTCTGGACTTCTTCCTTCACTCTCTGCTAAGAGAATGAAGGAATAAATCACATAGTTCCATTTGATCCATGTTTGGAGCACTTGCCGAAGAATAAAGAACTGTACGCCACCTTTGGATGAAATGGGTGACTGATTCATTGTGTTCTTGTTTGATGTGTAAGAACTCCCTGATTCCTGTCCTTAATAGTTTATTCATGTCAAAGGCCTTGATGAACTCTGACACGAGTTGTTTGAATGAATGGATGGAAGCCTCAGGTATTCTATAATACCAATCGAGAGCGATGCCTTCCAAGGTTTTGGGAAATATCTTAGCAACAACCCCATCCCATGGGAGTAGTTCTCGAATGGCTGTAGCGTAAGCTTTGATATGTGTGTTTGGATCTCCCTCACCTTTGTATTTGGGAAAATCGGGAAGAGGTCTTGGAAGCATGATGCTTCGTATGGTGAAATCTAAGGGCTCTTTCAAGTATTCTGAATATGTCCCTATCGCATAGGTTTCGACCATTGATGGTGCCTGCTGAGGGAGCGGTGGTGGAATGGGTTGTTGATATGGCGTTGCGTATGCGTTGGTAGGGGCATAAGGAACACTTGTGTTTGACCAAACATGCCGAGAGAGGAGAACATATCCCCTTGTGGTGATTTGGAGTACATGTTTAAGTATGATGGGGTACTGTCCAGGAATGGATTGTTTTGTACTAGACCGGGAGGAACAGTGTTAGAGATGGTGGGTCTAGTTGGCGTTTGTTGTGAATACTGAGGAGTCATGCCTAACGTGCCTATTCCTGTGAGAAGGTCTACTTGGCTAGGATGATGTGGAGGATTGGAACTTCCTGCCTGCATAAATTGTGAATTTTGGCTTGCTTGGGCAAGTTCTAACCCTCTAACCTTTTCTACTAGAGTTGAAATGACTTCATTTGGTGAAGTCACGGTGTTTTTCCGTAGTGGCGTTTGTTGTATACCATGGTGTTGTATAGGCATGTGATATCCCGCTATGAACTGATTGCTGCCCTGCCAAGTTTCCCGAGGGCATTTCCTATATGTAGTGGGATGGAAGTATTTTCTTGAAAAGAGACCTCGGGTTGTGTTTGTAAACCTCCTATAGGTGGGTACATACTTCGAGAACGTTGGTCGTTCCTGGCATAACGTACCGAATATTCATCGTCTAAACCTCGGTATGAGTCTGATTGTCTACTAATTTGTGGTCTAAGCAAGCATCTGAGGAGATGAACCAGATTCTCGGTGAACGTCATGTTATTCGAGCCTGAAGGCTCTGTTTGTTGCGTTTGAGCGAGCTGATCTAACTCCTCAGTTTGAAATGATGAGTTATATCTGATTCTTGAGTTTGTGTTGACAACTGGTTAGTTGAGTAGTTGTCACCCCATACTGAGAGTGAGGGTGATGATTGTCTATTTTGTTGGGCGTAGTAAGCCTCAAGGCCCAAGAGGGGCCTGCCATATGCATCGAATCCCGACATATTCGGGGGGTATATGAATACCCGTGAGAATAATGGGAAGGAGTGAAGGTGATGGTGAAAGCTAATGAGGTGGAAAAGATGAAAAGTATACTAATTTGGAAGAACACGTAATAATATGACTCGAACTAGAAAGTAGGAAGTTCACGTCGGGTTCACCAATTTTGTACGATGGAAAAGTGACAAGCGAGCGTGGGAATCTACAAGTAACTCTTCCTCGCACCCGACCTCCCGAGGTCATGCCGAGATAGCCGGTGGGGATGGAATATGTATGGGATGCAGAAAACTAGTTAGGCAATCTAATGTCTTCAATACGCACTAGTGGAATTTGTGAATCTAAGGCAAAGAAGGCCCTTCTAACCCGAACTGGTGTGATAGATCGATCGGCAAGGATGACTGCTCGAAGGCTCCAATCAATATCGAGCTCTGGTGTGATTCGATCTATGGGTTGTGGAATACGTGGAAAATGACCTGGGATAGTTTCGTGTATGTCTCCAGATAAGGTCATATGGTGGATGGTAAATATAGTCGACTCTATGGATGATTCTCTGGCCTAGTCTAGAACTCTCTAGCTTTGTTAGTTGTTGTATCTAGTAAGGATAACTATTTGATGATGATAGGTGGAAGTGGAGTGGATCTGAATACTAGTGTGCGTAGGCCAATGTCTATGTCTGATTGACTTACGGATTCGTTGGGTTGTGGGATTTGTGGATCGTAACCGTAGACTCTTGTTTGTTACGGTCCTGCTATGGTCATGCATAGAATTAGTTCCTAATCCCTAACACCCAGTAATCGTATGCTTTCTCAGCCTCTATATTCAAAACTAGTAGCTGTGTGATCTTCTCAGAGTGCCTCACGGGTGTTCTTGCAACCTGAATTCTTAGGCTAGTATCTATGTCTGTGAGAATGTCTCCTGCGTCTGGTTGTGGGACTAAAGGATCGCAACCAAATGTTTGCTCTCTTTCGAGCCCTTCTACAGTCATATGGATGTTACCTAGGGTAATCTGTAGTTTGGTTGATTCGACCAAAACATGTGTGCTTGGTCGTCCTCTATGTTTAACCCGCTCAACTGGGAATGGATTTGTTGCAAGCTTACCGTTGTTCGGAAGACTTGGATCCTAAGATTCTGATCTATATCAGTTATTGTTGTGATGAGATTGGGTTGGGGCACGATTGGCTCGAATACGTATTCCCTGGGCTCTCTAGGTCCCGTAATTGTCATACAAAAGCAATAATGTAAATTAACTACGACAAAGTGAAATTTAACTATTTTGATTATATCTATAGCATATATGATTTCTCTATTTTTTGTATTTTCTGATGAACTATTCGAATGAATTTAGCAACTAATTTAATACATCTAGAAATTGACAGCTAAGATAACAATTTAAAAACAAACAAGATAACCGAGTATAGCTATTTGTCTATGTAATTTGTAGATCTACTCTAAACAATGAAATAAATGATCTAATCTATTTGCAAGACTCTCGATCCTACCTCAGAAGTGAGGAATGAATCATAGTCTCTCAGAAACTATCAATCCCCACAACTTCCCTGGCAATATCGAAAGTAAAATTAACTGAAATAAAGTGATTGGATACTTTATTTGATATGTTTCTAACTAGAACTTTGAAAGATAGAACTGGATTTGAAACACCTTGGTGTTGGGGGCATCCACACATTCGTCTCTTCCAGTGCTATTGTTTCATTTTGTACTTAGAACTTTACATTGCTTGCTTATACACGATTTTGAAATACTAGCTATCTTTCTAACATACTAATGGGTGGTTCATGTATGTTATTGTTTCATGGGCCTTGCCCCATGTTTGGTATGCGAACTTGTCTATTGTTTGTGACCATGATGTCATTACGTGTCTTGCGACATCAAGAGTGATGTACCAAGCTTACAATCCGATTTTTACGTCATACTTGTCCTCTTGCATGTTTCAATTAATATTTTTGTTAACTTTTACACTGCTTGTGTAGCTTATACAATGTCTTCTACATGCATGCATGTTTACACTTGTCTTTGGCTATCCTTTCTTGTTTGTGCGTGCCTTGGTTTCTACCAAGCACTTTTCAGTATACATGTGGTTGGCCCTCTTTTGGGGACTACATGTCTCCTATCGCTGACGTATGCATGCACCCCTAAAGAGGGGGAATCATTTGGGGGTTTCTACATACTAACAAAAATATTCTACATTGGTTCGGTTTAGTTACATTCAATGAGTGGGTTCAGACTAGTCTACGAACCCCATACACGTGTCTTTTATAGGACATGGCATCCTTAGCACTTCTAGGAAGCGGTTACATGCTTGTAGGATATATTGGGTGTGCCTCCCTACACTCCTTTGTCTAGTGGCGCGATCACCGAAAAAATCGAGGCAAGACATATATCTCTACACAAATTTATTAGAAGAGTTTAGATCTTGAGGACACAAAGCATTTCCTCCGTACACTTCTTCTTCCTGTGGGGTGGCGTGAGATCGCACAAAAACTCACAATTCATGATATCCTTATATAATATTTCTTGACATGGATCAGTGCACATGTTCCATTTACGTTTACGTATTTTACATACTTTCATACACATGCCTCTTTTACATAGAATTTTTACATTTACATACATACATATTTGAATACTTGATTGTTTTATCCAAGTAGGTCTGGTCATATGAGAAACAAACAGTTAAATAGGGGCAATGAAAAGTGACAAAAACAACAACAACACATTTCATGACAACGCATATGCTTTACTAACCATGCAGTATACTACACATTGTGGAAACTACACAAACGCGTCTCACCCTAGGTTCACCCTCATCACTTTTTCTTTGCACATTTTTCATCTATTATTTCCACACACCTCCATATTTTTATCATTCCATGCTTTTTTAGTCCTTTGGCATGTTCCTACTACACTCTTCATAGACATCAGTACACATCTATATCTACTTTATGTTACCGAGCTTTACGCTTACCAACATAAAGTGGGGGCAAAATGTACTCACAAAATCATGCTTAACGTAGACATTTATTTATCTCGGTCTCATACTACTATTTAGAAGGTTCTTGAGTGAAGAAAGTACTAATTAACCCCCATCCCTTTGACCATCTTATTTATTTTATTTCATAATTATGGCCTATCAGCACCCATATGCCCAACCATTTTCACACATCCCATGCAAATTTAGCCATAGATGGGGCACCCCAATCCTTCTTGCACTTTCCCGCCACTTTATGGGCATCTTCTAGCCATTTTTCATGTTTATCTTTCCTATGGTCGGCCTTTTGGGTTGATTACGAAATTAGAGCAAGAGAACCCTATAAATATAAAGTTATGAGACCATAATGAGGACCTAACATCATACATTGCTATCACTCCACCTAGAGTTGCATCCATTTATTACATAGACAACCACATAGCTCCATCATCAAGGCACAAGCTAGAAATTTGCATCACACTTCATAGGGAGGGATTCTATTCTATTCCATGCACACATTCTACTACATTTAGATATTGCTCGTTATTTCACAAAGTGCGACTGACACAAGAGCACCTAGGGCACAACATGCACACACACACTAGATCTACATCCGGGTCCGAAATGTAGTGCAACGCTCAGTTTAGTTAGCCCACTATTATGGCAACCGAGGTCAATCGACCCATTCATTCTCGTAGATCTTTTTTTTTTTCCAGGTTTTGATACTTCCCTTTGGTCTCTCGCAGTTATTTCCTCCTCTTGGAATATTTGGAGCATTCGATGCACTATAGAAAATTGATGCGACATGCATCAAAGTTTCAAAACACCTTCCACCATGTGAGCACAAATTCCACATATTTTTCCTAGACCAGGGCACCCATATTCCTTACTAGAGTGCCCATAGGCACCCCATCATATTCAGTGCCCCCAGGATCTAGACATGACATCCATATCTTTCCTTTTTGACACTCCCGCATATTCGCCTTTTTTTGATTTTATGTGCATAATTACGAAACAAATGATGGACAATCACCGATTATTAACAAAGTTATTTCCTTTCCCTTCTTGCACATTATGGTTTTGGTTTCATTAGTTTACTTTATTCATTTCATTTACGTAGTATATTCATTTATTGCATTATATGTCCTTCTAGGTTAGATTAATTATCACTTCGCTTACTCGGCCATTAATTTTAGTTAATCATGAACTAATACGATACAACTTGGAGCTAAAAACGGATCACACCATTTGTGGTGGCGTATAATTCGAGAAGCAACCATGTAAGGAGAGTAACACTATAGCTCTCTCCCAACACTCTTCTACCGTGGCGTGAGATTGCCCAAAAACTTGCACTTGGTGTGAGATCGCCCAAAAAACTTGTTTTTGGCATGAGATCACCCAAAAAACTCACTCTTTGCATGAGATCGCCCAAAAAACTCTCTTCCACACTATTTTTCAGGACATCTTTCTATCCTTTTACACTCATGTTCATGAGATGCACACCTTCCTTTTACTACTTTTACACACATTTGCATACTTTTACATGATTTTACAGAGTTTTCATAATACGTGACTTTGAATACTCTTTTCTCTCTTCTTTGTAGGTCCGTCCTTAATATGCAATAAGAAGTAACCCTACATCAAGTACAACAATAGATACACCATAATACTTTTCACCCCTAGTGTCGGGTTTGCTATTTTTTAAATTCCACAATTCATTTTTATCACTCCATGCTTTCACTTGTCTCCTCAGATGCTATCACCATCACATTCTACATGGTTATTAGGTACACATCTCTTATCTACTTTATGTTATCAAGTATTCACTCAACAACATAAAGTGGGGGAAAATATAAACACAAAATCATGCACTTGGGTATATTTCTAGGTCCTAAAAGCATACTTGCATTCATATGATTCCTAAGTGAGAAAACTAGTAATTGACAACTATATTTGGCCTCTTTTCTTTGTTTCTTATCTTCTTTCTGGTCTTTTACACCCTACAACCTAGTTATTACTTCACTTGCTTATATTTTATGGCTTTAGATACCAACGCTAAGCTAGGATGCTAACGCCCATGCACCGTCGTCCTCCGGCGCCCGACCTCTTTCCACGTTACTCTCTCTTTTGGGTCTCTTTTATCTTTTGGGCATCTTATTTTCTTATGGGGTCGGCCTTTGATCCGAAAACACAAGTTATAAATTTCAAAATTTAACTGTCTCACAAGGATCTTGGAAATCAACATCAATTTTACATATTTTAAACACTCCAAAATGATTAATTCCTTGATTTATTTATGCATCTCAATCGATTTTAAATCACAACATTGAAATGTGCATTTACTTATCCCATCATGTATTATGGATACTTTGAAATTCTACTTAAGTCCATTTTCCTGTTTTACGATGATTGTTTAATCAAATTAATAAAAATCCATATTACTAATTTTATTTGATCAAAAGCTTCATCAAAATTGAAATAAACATGCACAACACATAAATTGATATATAGTTCACTCAAAGGCTATGTCTCCGGATTCACTAATGCTAATAGATATTTTAAATTCCAATGAAGTACAATTACCCTTCAATAATGAAAAATAGATCACTATCACTGTAAATGGGCTTATATCGGACCGAAGAACTCTCGTGATTTACCACAAAAACATTCTCAATTCCATCAATGGCCCCTATATCGTCTTCACTACGACCCCCCCGCAATTGTGCTAGAAAAACACATACAAATGAATATGTAATGCATTCCATGAAGAATCTGTTGACATGGTTGGAATCTTCTCGGGATTTTGAGAAACTTTCATTTTTACACCATAGTGAAATTCGGCTTCTAAGGGCCTCAAATCCAAGGTTTTCGAAACTACCCATGGCTGCCTCTATACACACGGACCTTTAAATGTGTTTAATAAATAAAATGAGCTCTTTTATTGGCTCGATGAGGCACTTAGGAGAGTTGGTTGGCAGATATGGTTTAGACCCTCTGGGTCACGAGTTCGAGCCATAATATCCACCTTTTGTGCCAAGGCATTTTGCTTGGTTGTGGGTAGATATCTCACATTCATCTTGGTTGTGGGAGGATGGATGGGTTTATATATAGAAAACCCGCTCCCTTTTACCGTGGCTTCAAACATGATTTTCCTCTTTTCCACCACGTATAGATATTGGTAGGTTAAAAGTTAGTTAAGCCCCAATGGTTGGGCCGATTGTTGATGTGGCACGACTTGTAAGGCCACGTGGTCTCTGGATGTGGTGTAGTTGTTTTGACTACTAAGTTGTGTGGGATGTTTGAACTATTCGCACGCCATTGTGTAATCCATTGAGCTAGAGGTGAAGCCACGTATGTGGCGAGTTGGCTATCTCCCATGATATTTTGACCTACCTTCGTTGATAGGGCCGAGCTATGTGGATCCGCCATTATAAATGCCAAGTCATTGGTTGGATAGATAGGCTTGATCGAGTCGGAGGTATATCCTCCGCCTAACATTAAATAAAGCCCAAACATAGAGCCATGAGATGTGATTAACTCAGTGGGGAGTTGATCACCCCACAGAGCTAGAAAATAGCTCACTCGAGCTATGCGAGCAATCCAATAGACTGCCATGCAAAATTTGAACTCTCCAGGACAATAATCCCACATTTGCAATGCTAGAGAGATATAATTCATATATAAGCAAAATTGTGATAATGACAATATGAAATAAAGGCGGAAAAGGCACCCCTCCTACAAAAGAGTGTGTGCCGAACCTAATCGAGGATCCCAACTAGAAAATAGTGGGGCCCACCAAAATTTCCATGTGTTAAAGATCGGAGGCATTCAAACACGAAATTTTAAAATTTTTCACCTTTTGTTAATTTTCCACGTGTCAATGCATAACTCACATGTTGACTAGTTTTCAACCCAACCTTTGACTAATGATAACTTTTGATCGGAATGCTTTTCGAATTCTCGCATATGATTGGAAATGTCTCAGAATGATCTATAATGTGGTCATAGTTTAGGGAGGTTTAGGAAACTTTTCAACACCCAAAATTATTCGAATGATCCTTCTAGTTGTCAATTACAAAATTCAACCAAAGGAATCATATAAATACAAAGCTATGTGACGAAAATAAAGGACCAAGCTCGAGCATCTATTATCATCACCTAAGGTCGTTGCATCCAAAGGAATCTAATATCATTAAAGGCACCCATCTAGCACTCATACAAGGGACAAGGGACTACATTTTCTGCATACACTTCATAGGAAGGGGAAGTTCATTTTTCCATCCACACATCTATTTACATTGGTACATCTAGCTATCACCGCTATCACGTGCACTTGCAAAAGGAATTCTTAGGCACGATTCTATCACACACACACACAAGAACTACATAGTTTCTGAAATGTAGTGCAATGCTACGTCATAGGTTCACTCATTTGGGTGATTTCGAGGTTAGTATGACTCCCCATATTGCATCTTTTATTTTGGGATTCGATGTAGTTTGAGGGTTTTACGGTGTCAACATATTTTTGCAGTTATAGGTGACTTGTATGATCAAGGTGAGACCAACATCAACTATTAGCAAAATTTGTGCGACACTAAAAAAATCATTTTCTGACCACTTTTGCAGTCATGGGTGCCCAATAGCGACTACTGGAGCCCATGCGCCCCGACCCGATCTAGGCTTATCCAAAAGATCCATAATTTATAGTGCACATTTGTGATGGTCTTCCCTCTCTGTTCATCAGTTTTCCTAGTCTGGATCACCTTTAGGAAAGCATAAATCAGCTAAGTCATTATTTCCCTCTCTTACACTTAAGGTTTCATATTTATCTAGCTTATTGCTTGTGAAAAATCTATACTTAAGCATTTATTTTCATATGTGACTCTGCAATTTAAGGTTTAGCATTATTCTACTTTTGTTAATTCAGGAGAGACCATATGATCACCTAAGTGATGTCAAATTACATGGATAATGAAAATATAACACATCATACCCATGCAAGTGTTAGAGTAGGTATTTACCTTAGCTCATGTTCACCTATATACTTTATTTACCTTTATTGTATTTATGCTCACTAATGTAGACACCTATAATTATGACCAAGCAATTTAAATACTTAAATTGTGCTAATTATCCCCTTTCTCGCAAATCAACGACATATCGTCAAAAGTGCTCATATTCCCTCTTGTTGTCGTTAATTAATTACAATACACTAATTGATTAAGTCACCTATCCAACTAACACCCTAATTAACGACCTTCCGTTAATAAATCACCTCTTCTATCTAGATTAATTAATTATTATTAATTAATTAGTCTTCCCCTTCATTTAACTAGTAAATCAATATTTAATTGATTTAATCCCCTTCTAATAGCCTAGATCGTACTAATATTCCTCTAATTGGCTTCTATAAGCTTACATCTACCTATTAGTTAATCACCTTTGATTAACTAAAACACCCTCCAACTCCCATGACTTGCTAAGCATAAATTAAACCCTTCTAAAGTAAGGTTACCTTTAATAAAACAACCTTATCCATTCCTAATCATGTTTTACCTTTATCCCACATGCAAAGGGATGAAGTGCTTCCTTTATCCATTGGGCTATATAAGAAGCCCTCCTTCTACCTTTATACACACACCTAATTCCCTTGAGAAAGCAAAAGAAAGCACATAGTCTTGCACTAAAAGCCTTTTGCCATTCTCAAGCCCTTCCATCATCCATCTTGAAGAGCTAAGCCTCACACCCAAGCATCCTTGAAGGATCAAAGCAAGCAATATTGTTGATTGCCATTGGACTACATAGGTCCATTTGATTTAATTAGGAAATTTAGAAGAATATAGTTCTTGATTGGCATTATGTTTGATTTCACTATTTCAAAGTTATGCATGATGCTAGTTTGATTTCACTATTTCAAAGGCATTAGGAAATCTGATGGTGTGTGTGATCTTGTCCCCTGGTGTGATCTCCTTGTTCTTCGTGTTTACGTGGATCCAAAAAGCATGTAATGGAATTGGCATAACAAGTAGATATTGGGATGGTAGTTCTTGCTTGGGCCGAATCAATGCGAGTAGGAGAGGCATAACGCTAAGAGTACGAGAGCTTGGCTTATGTAATTCCTAGCGGGATTTATATTAGTCATGCAACATGAAACGTCCAAAACCAAAAACTATTCTATTTGAGGAGCAAAACCTACAACTTTAATGGCTTCCTATTGATAAATAGACTATCCTATTCAATGGATTGGATGAAATAATAACAACACTTGCACAAGATGGATATGTGGCTTACTAACAAGAGTGTACGCCTCCTTCAGCGTCCCTTGCAATGCTAACTAAGCATGCAATGAAAGAAACTAAGCATTCTAAGAAAAATGAAAACTAAATCTATTGCAAAGAGAAATCGAGGCAAATTTTAGGGGCCATTTTTTTTGATCACAAGCCATCTATTTATAGCATTTGCATTTACCCAAGGTAAAAACCAAATAGAACTCTTAAACTATAAACAATTGGCAAAACACTATTCTAGGGAACTAGAATCATAAATGCAAGCTTATGGGGTGAAATAAAGCTAGTAAAACGTTGAAATTACGTGAGTCGTGTTAAAAGAGATTTGGTTTTGCCCGAAAACTTAACTGTAGGACCGCCGCCTTGTTCACCTTGGCAAAATACTTTGGACCAGAGCCGCCATGTGGTCGGCGGTGGTTTCATTATCAAGAGAAAAGGCCAAGAAAAGAGAGGAAAAGGGAAAAACAAAGCACGTGGGTTTAAGTGGGGCATGCGGGATGTTAACACACACTTGGAGATCTTTTTCGGATCCCGAACACCTTGCGAGGAGACTGTATCATCATTGGGCACCCATTTACGTACATTGTTTAGCAGTACATTACCTTACAATTTTGGGTACGTCGGTAGCCTTTGTGATCTTGATACCCACGTCAAGATCATCATCATAGTTTGGATTGATTCATCATTTGATCTCCCTTTGATGTGTTAAATTTTTTTAAATTGTCGCAACACAATTAAGATACTTATGTCGTGTTTTTCATAAACATGATCTAAGTATCCACATTATGGTGTTACATTGCACACATTTTAGCACATCCTTAGTATACTTTGACTTAGTTTGATTTCAAACATTGTCCCAAATCTTGAAGGGTGTCGCTTACTTTGTTTGTGTTGTTTCGATACCACTTTGACACTAATATCTCACTTCTCCGTGAAGCTTGATAGATGTGTCCAATTGGTGTGGTTACTTGCTTACATTTGTAAACCCCACCCTTTAAAATTTAGGTCTTGTTGGTTGTTGAACTTGTCATGGTATCCTTTGATTGGGAGTCACATCTACCCTTTGTTAATATTTACGCCTTGTTCATTTCGAGCTTGACGTAAATATTGACATTGTGTTGATCACCTTTGCATCAAACTTTACACACACATTTTCATATGGTGTATTTCCTTGTTGATTGGCTTTGTGTTTCCAACTTGCATGATTGTTCCTTGTGATTATTCATTCAGAAAAATTGTTTTCTAGGACAATCCCTCTCGATCTCATCGATATTACGTCATCACAATGTCTATTTTCCTTAGACCTTCTTCAGAAAAATCACGCACGCATATCAATACTTACGAAATGTCTAGTTGGTTGTCCTTATGCTACCCAAATCGACATGTCACTTCCTTCCCTTTGAAGGAGTTCCATCACACTATCTAGATCTAGACATTTGTGCTTAAAACAACACCAAAAATGACTAACTATCGTGCGGTTCCCCATACTTACAAAAATACAAAACCTAGGTTCAAGCAATTCAAATCATAAGATTCCCATCACAACTAAACCTCATTTGGTTCTTCGTGCTAGAGAGCCCATATGGGTAACTTGTTCCCCACCTTCATCTCATAGTCGGTGGTATGATTTGGACACTTTTGATCCAAATTATTATTCAAGTTCCCCCACTCTTCTTCTGATTCTAATCCAAACATTTCCTCTTCTTTTGAGGATTCCAATCCAAATATTTCCTTTGACTCTTCTGATGATTCAGATCCAAACTACTATTTGGATTCATCAAATGAAAATCCTGACTCCCTATGTCATGGTCCTCCCTATCTTCGTAGGAACCTCTTCATCATACATTTAATATGACTCCTACATTGCGGTCCTCCCTTTCTTCGTAGGACCCCTTTTATCATTCACCTCGATGACGTCTTCTTCCTTTGAAGATACATGTGACTCCAAATCCCTCCAATCAAACATCTAATACAATTCTTGAATCATGGTCCTCTCTTTCTTTGCAGGACCCTTGTTATTATTCATTCGATGTGATTCTTGAATCATGGTCCTCCCCTTCTTCTTCGAGGACCTTCTTCATCAATCACCCCCAATAAGTCTTCCTTCTTTGAAGATTCGTGTGACTCAAAGTCCTTCGATTCAAACGTCTAAATCGACCCATGCGTTGCAATCTACTAGACTTTGGACTTAATCCTACTATTTTACATATGACATACCATTGTATAGGTAGGTCCACACCACCTTCTTCTACTCCTGAGACATCTAGCTACACATCTTCTTCATCCCCACATCATCTTCTTCTATCAATCATCATCAAACATCTTCTAAGTCTTCCACACCAATTGGATCTCTTTCTTCCAATCAACCCCTTGGTAGTTGATCAAAAACTCATACCGATTGATCTCTTTCAGAATGAAGAAACAATCAGGGCATTTATAGGGGCATATGAAGATATTCCTTTAGCAGATTATGAGAAAGGATTCTCTTTAGACTTTGATGCGTCTGCATATTGTGAGGAAAAGGTTGATTCCTTTTATCAAGAAGGAGAGGAAGAGCCTCAGGTCATGCAACTTGACCCTCCTCTTATTCTTCCATCTTCACATTCTTCATTATGTGATGAAACTCCTTGGTCTTACATTGATCCATGGCCTATCTTCTCATCACCCAATAACTCTTTGTCTATCATAATTCCTCAATCACAATCTCTTATAGGGTTAACGCCAAGTAGCCCTTCATCTTCATCTAGGTATGGGTCACCTTCTAGTAGCCCTCCCTCTGCTATTTGTGGGACATTTTTGAGTAGTCCACTATCTTCTATTCTTGGGGCATGCCCAACTAGCCCCTTGTCTTCTAGGTATGGATCACCCCTGGGTAGTCCATCATCTTCTATTCTTGGGCCACATCCTAGTAGCCCTTCATCTTCTATCTATGGGTCACATCCTAGTAGCCCTTCTTCTTCTATTCTTGGGCCACATCCTAGTAGCCCTTCATCTTCTATCTATGGGTCACATCCTAGTAGCCCTTCTTCTTCTATTCTTGGGCCACATCCTAGTAGCCCTTCATCTTCTATCTATGGCTCACCTCCTAGTAGCCCATCTTCTTCAATCCTTGGACCGTATCCTTTTCATCCATCACATTATTCTTCTACCAAAGACATGGTGGCAAGCCCATGGTCATTTCTCGCATCAGTTCTAAATGTCCACGTTCACTTTCTTCTCCTTCTTGGGATCAGACAAGTCACACGTTAGCTTATAAGAAACCCAAACAATTTCTTAATCAAGCTCAGATCAAAACTGCAAAGAGCTCTATAGCTCCCAACAAATCAAACAATCTCAAAATTCTAAATCAAGCGTGATTCAAGAACGCACATCAACGTAACCATCAAGTATGGCGCAAAGTGCATAAACCTCTGGATAGGGAACTCAAGCTCCCACATACAAAATCCATGTTTCAAGATAAATCACAGTCCTTTGTTGAGTGTGAACTCACCACGATCATTGAGATCAGGGAAAATATGACTCTTGATAAACAAACACGCCTAGTCTCCCTTATCAAGGAAGTCGCAAACATTGTTGTTGGATCTTACCACACATAGTGACTTTGTTAGTCCCTTAAAACCTCTTAAAATAAAAAAAATCAAAAAATAAAAACAATTCAAAAATACAAAAAACATTGAGAAAAAACAACAATAATCAAAGGTATAAAGATCAAACATTGCAATCAGGTATTGTGTACACATGGATGTTTCTTTCTTCCCTTCCTTTCTATTTTTCTACAAGTATTCCTACCATTTTCATCCCTTCAATGATATTTTGGTTAGCTTATTCACACACATTTTGTGACATTTATCTCTATGGTATCCGTTTGACCCTGGTCTTTTATCACCTTGGTAAATTAAAGAACGACTGACCTCTTAGAGATCCTATCACATTCACCATCTAATAAACTTGTTGCGAAGAACTTTTGGACATATTTGTTGACACTAGCCAATGTCGTCATCACAATCACTTCCACCTCCTTCCATCAAGCCATCTGTGGTTCTTAACCCCTTGTCAAACAAGAGAGCTGAAATAAGTTTTCAGAAATCAAAAGAAACAAAATCAATCAAAAATCAAAAGCTAAAAGCTACAAAGCAAAAGAAAATTGATATATTACTCTCTCTTGGGGTATTTCCAATAATCTCTATGGGGCTATGGATGCTGACTAGCAGTAGAGAAATGTTGTGATTAGAATCAAATACATCTCTGTCGGGGCTATGGACACTGGCTGGCAGCGGAGCAATGTATGCTATCCTTTCACCCTCCATTCACAAAATCACCTTTCAAAATCAATCATTCCTACACATTGGCTAGGGTGTCTTCACTTGTTGTCTTTTAAATCTTCCCTTCAAGAGGTAATAAATTCCACGTGCACACATTGGATCTCTATGAGTAAACATGATTAGTATGTTACCAAGTGTCTTTTTTGACCTTGTTTAGAATCTTACTCTAGTCCATATCTTGTCTCACGATTTGTGCCTTTGGCTAATCACTTCTTCATCACGAGGCTTCTAAGCTACATTCATATCATTCACATCATTCTTCTACTTCATTCAGAACATCCATGTGTATAAGATTACTTGTTTGCCATGTTTGTGGACATGTTTGTCACCTTTCACAAAAACAATCTTCTCCTTCCTTTCTATCATGTGCTTTTAGGCCAACTTACGTTGGGGCATCCTTGCTTCTTCCCAGCATTTCATTGGTTTATGTTCATCATCATGTTGAACCTATCCATAATGGCCTTGGTCCCCTTCTACCTGTGAAGAGTTTACCTTTGAATACTCCCACCTAATCATTGGGGCATTTTTACATCTTCACCTTTCTGGTACGCATGTGGCCTTATGCCCTTGTACATCCCATCTATCGCTAGGGGCATCCATGCTTCCTTGTCTTCTTGTACATAGTTTCATAAAACTTTCAAAATCAACCAAAACATTCAAATATGTTAGAAAAATCATCAAAAACATTCAAATATGTTTCAGAAAACTTCTAAAAATTGAAAATCATCCTACAAAATGTCGCTCTTTGGTTCTCACTTGTTCATGTGTGTGACTTCATGGATCATCTTGATCTACCTCCATCAACAAAAGCTAGGCTACTTACTTCATCTATACTCTGGGGCACAACGAGTTGCCTAGTACTATTTCGTAGTGCACATTACTTTTCCATCGGACCCAAGTGTCCTCCGTTATTCCCCTCGCATGTATCCTTGCTTGGGGCACCATCATCAACCCTTGTCATTAATTTACACAGGTCGTAACTGAAGCTCGATAATAAAAACATTATATTATGTTTCTCTGTTAGTTTAGCTTGTTTACTTTCTCGTATTGCATTGCATTTTGTATGTTGCATGGAGTTAGGCATCTTTCACTTTCTCGTATTGCATTACATTTTGTATGTTGCATGGAGTCAGGCATCTTTCACTTTCTCGTATTGCATTGCATTTTGTATGTTGTATAGAGTTGGTGTTTTTAGCAATGGAAAATTATTCATAGTATAGATTTTCATGTCGTTCTACCTTTGTTGTATACTTGTATTTTTCATAAGGACCGATGACGTAGCTCTTATGGTAATATGATGACATCAAAATTGTTCCAATACATGGTGCTAGAGGCTAAGCTCTTCTCCCCTCCTCCATATTTTTTTTGCATCATTTTCTTCTCACCCCTCATCTTCTGTCTCACTGGGGCATCTTGCCTCCTCCCATTCTTCTATCTATCTCTCACCTTTTTCGATCGTCGATCATCTTCTTTCATCACCCCATCGACACTCGAGGGCATCTCTCCCTCCTACTAATTTTTCTTCTATCCCTTCAAAATTTTCTTCCGTCTACTATCTTTGAAGTGGCGTCACTTACGCCACCCCAAAGAGGGGCAAATGTAGACACCCTATAATTACGCCCAAGCAATTTAAATACTTAAATTGTGCTAATTATCCCCTTTCGCAAATCGATGACATATCGTCAAAAGCGCTCATATTCCCTCTTGTTGTCATTAATTAATTACAATACGCTAATTGATTAAGTCACCTATCCAACTAACACCCTAATTAATGACCTTCCATTAATAAATCACCTCTTCTATCTAGATTAATTAATTATTATTAATTAATTAGTCTTCCCCTTCATTTAACTAGTAAATCAATATTTAATTGATTTAATCCCCTTCTAATAGCCTAGATCGTACTAATATTCCTCTAATTGGCTTCTATAAGCTTACATCTACCTATTAGTTAATCACCTTTGATTAATTAAAACACCCCCAACTCCCATGACTTGCTAAGCATAAATTAAACCCTTCTAAAGTAATGTTACCTTTAATAAAACAACCTTATCCATTCCTAATCATGTTTTACCTTTATCCCACATGCAAAGGGATGAAGTGTTTCCTTTATCCATTGGGCTATATAAGATCCCTCCTTCTACCTTTATACACACACCTAATTCCCTTGAGAAAGCAAAAGAAAACACATAATCTTGCACTAAAAGCCTTTTTGCCATTCTCAAGCCCTTCCATCATCCATCTTGAAGAGCTAAGCCTCACACCCAAGCATCCTTGAAGGATCAAAGAAAGCAATATTGTTGATTGCCATTGGACTACATAGGTCCATTTGATTTAATTAGGCAATTTAGAAGAATAGAGTTCTTGATTTGCATTATGTTTGATTTCACTATTTCAAAGTTATGATGCTAGTGTAGGCCTTGTTCATTTCTTCATCTTGATGGTACTCTTTTCTTGTTTCTAGCTAGGTTAGGGAACTATTTTAGGTGGTAGTTCTTGCTTTCAATCTAACTTAGGAAAAAGAATACTTGTACAACGATCTTGACCTAGTTCTTATATTGTTATTCCTTGCCTATTTAAGCAAGGCCCATTCTCAATGTATTGCATTGAGTTCCATAATAATATATGATATTGGTACTTCATTTATTTGCAAAGGTTTATGTAAATTTATTTCGTGAATTGCTTTCATCTTATTGATTGTGGTGTTTGATTAGCATTTGTGTTCTTGGCTTGGTAAGATCTCGGTTATCATTCCTTTCATGGTATCGAACCAGGAGATTGTTGTTGACATCCGTATGTAAGTTTTATTTTGCAAATAAAATCTTTTATATTCATATATATTTGGGATTTGGTCATATTTTATTTCTTTGCACGGTGGCATCCATTGGATCGAAAGATGTGAAACCCTAAGATTGACTGTAAACTCAGCCATTTCTGGAGGCAGTCATTTTTGTGGTTGTAGTGAAATACACAGGTTTGCCTCGGGATTCATGCCACATGATTAAGAAATGAGGAAATGTTTTATTTTAGGTTTTTTGGATATCACGAGATCTACACTGGGTATTTTTATGGTATGACAAATCATTTTAGGGTGTGTAGAATAATTTTTGATCTTTCCTTTTTTGGCAGGGGTTTAGGGACGTTGTGCATTTTTCTATTCCGAGAAAATCAGAGGTTGCTATTTTCAGCAAGAAAAGGTCACGTCTACACAGATCCTAGAAATAGTATTTATTACACCCATTAAAATCCTTAGCCCTTGGTCATATGGTATGGTCATATGAGGGCTTAAAGCTTGTGATTCCTACTAGTAGGTGCTTAACTTCAGCCCCCTTTAATTTTATTTGTGTGGTGAAGGAAACAACAATTTATTTTGTTTTAGTGGTAACTAAAATAAATAACAAAGCAAAATATTAAAAAGCTTGTAACTTTTGATCGGTAACTCAGTTTTGAGTGCCATTTTTTGCAAAAGTGCTTGTTTTTTCATGCTCTTTCCATTGGAAATATTTATTTTGAGACTTGCACTATAATTATAAAGTGCCAAATATGGAGGAGTGTTGTAATCAATTGTGGATGTAATTTCAGCTGAGCCCGATGTCCTAAACTTCTAGGAGTTGCATTTTGTATCTATCATGGATTCTGAGAATGATATGCTTTTCTATGAAGTGTGTGGAATTCAAGAGGATATTGTAAAATTTGTGGAAGAAAATAGATCACTCAAGAAGTAAAATTCTCTTCTACAATCACTCATTCATGATAAGGATACAATAATCCACTCCCTGCAGCAACACCTTGCTAGCCTACAACATCACCATGATATTGTGGACAGCCATATCCATGCTCCTAGTCCACTTGCAGCTATTGCTCTTGTACCCACTAACATTGATCTGTTAGTCTTTGAGCATGTTCCTGCTCTTGATGCTTCTAAACTTGTGAGGTTTGTTATTGCATGCTCTTCCACATCTGTGCCTATTACAGTACCACATGTTGTGTATCCTACTTCTACTCAATTGCATGGCTTTTTTGAGAAGCATACCACTGCATTCAGTTCTCGCATGCTTTGTTCTATGGGTCTCACTAGCGGAGTCATTGGCAGACATTCATAGGGTATTATTTCCTCTATTCCACATGTTAAGTGGAATTATCATCATGACATTGGTTTTCGAGAAGATACTTCATTGGGATCACACATTGACAAAGCTCCTTTTTGTTCACTCGACTCTTTTTGAGGATCATGAGAAACACATGAGTTTTGCACCTTCACTCAGGCTTGAGAAACCTAAGATTTCAATCAGCCGACATGAACAAACCGACACACATTCTCGATGTTCTTTTGCATGCACCCATTGTGCATTTTACACCAAGTCATATGCAGGCATCTTCTTCATCCATCTCGTGTTGATTTGGGGTGGATATCTGGTCACTCATGGCTGCAACATAGACATTCGTTGAGAGGACTCTATAGGCATGGCTCCTCCACCATTCAAACTCTTACTCCACTTTCTATACCTTCTATATTGTGATGCATCTTGTTTTGAGCATTTTTCTTTAGCAGGTGTAGTGTATCTCTCTTGTTTGTTGAGAGATTTTGTATTTTTATTTTCGACACTTTTGACATGTTAACAATATCTCTTGTGGGGGATCTATTTTGGTGAAGTCTAGTGTTATTTTTTCAGTGTTCGAGTAGTTGATTTTGGGCAACTCATACAGATTTGTAGCATCACTCCACCCGTTCAGCAGTATGGGAGGGTGTGGTGCTAACCCTACTTCTTTAGGTTTGTGTCCTTGCCTTGTTACCTTAGCTTTTCTTGACCCTCACGGATTTTGTGTCCTTGCCTTGTTGCTTTGGTTTTTATTATTGGATCGTGGCACACCTATTTGCAGTAGTTGATCGAATTATGTTTGGTATTTTTTTACACTTTTGACATCACTCCGTTGACAGTCTCCTTGTATGGAGCTATTCTAGTGAAACCCAGTGTCAGTTGTTTTTGAGTTTTGTGATCGAGCGGTGGATTAGACCACAGTACACATCAAACTTCTTCAACATTATGAGTTTTTGAGATGAGCTTCTTGGGATGCCTTGGAGTGGGTCTTTACTCTCTTTACTTTGTTATTCTTGGTTTTGGGTACCTTGCGATGTCCTTTTTCCCAATTATTGTACATGAGTACTTCATCGGGCCTAGTTACCGGGACTCATACTGTGGACATGCCAATTCTATTTTGGATCCTAGCTTTACTTGAGGGGGGTGTTAGAGTAGGTATTTACCTTAGCTCATGTTCACCTAGGTACTTTATTTACCTTTATTGTATTTATCCTCACCCACTTATGTGTATGGATATTTCTTTATCTTATTTAGATATTAGGAGATATTATCTAGTTGTTAGGTATAGTTCTTTCCTTGATCTATGGTATTGACTAGATCCTTGATGTCTAGTTCACTCCTAAATCTATGGTCTTGACTAGTTCTTTGATGACTAGTTATTTCCTTGATTTATGGCTTGATCTACGACCTTGACTAGTTCTTAGATTATTATTCCTTACCTATTTAAGCAAGGCCCATTCTCAATGTATTGCATTGAGTTCCATAATAATATATGATATCACTACTCATTTATTTGTGAAGGTTTATTGAAATTTATTTTTGTGAATTACTTTCATCTTATTGATCGTGGTGTTTAATTAGCATTTGTGTTCTTGGCTTAGTATGATGCGGTTATTGTTCCTTTCAGAAGAAGCTTAACTACTTTAATTTCACACCTAATTGGTTGTCACTAGTAGGAGAACTATAAATCCACTTGAGAATGGGAAAAGGTTTCAAACATACATATAATTACAACAAAGATATATCTAGAGTTATATCAAATTAATTAAAAAGGGGGTTTATCATTTTAACTTTAGATTTGCCTTGTCAATGGGCCAATCTGTAAAGCTAAGATGGAGGACTGAAAAATAGCACAATAATTTCTTAGTCTACAAAATTGCTTCAATTCCTCACAATTCAAATAATTAAGAAGCTGTATACACCAAGGTTTACTTAATTATCATAAAATTATAACTTGTAATCCAAAATATAACATTAGACCCAGTTTGTTAAGAGAAAATGAAACTAGAATTTCACAAGGATTTTATAATTAAGCACTTTGGTGATTCTTGACCTCTATGAGAAGACCGGAGCAAGTTTACACATTAATAATTCTTCTTAGTATTTCATACGGAGAAACTATACAAATAAATAGGTGGATGCACTCCTATAAACTAGGAGATAGTTACAACAATACACCCAAACTAACTCTCACAACAAACTATCTACGTGAGTTGTTTTAACAACTCAACAAATAAAAATAATGTACACACTAATAAGATATATTTCCTAACATCCCCCTTAGTGCGAACATGGGAAAAACCTATCTTTGTACTTGTAACTACTTTCATGATTACGTGATTTTACTACAAGATGATTACAAACCCATTGTATGGTTTTCAAATAGTTAACCACAAACCAAAAAATAGTGGTTTTCAATTGGAGTACCACAAACAAAAATGAAGGTTTTCAAGTGGTTTACCGACAACCCCGTCATGATGTGCCAAATACTATTTTCAACCCTCATCACATTTTACCTCATAGAATAACATAGGAAATTCTACTTCTCATGCATACAAACTAAAAAATTGGAAATGGAACATTGGATCATGTTCCCTGTCTTAATGTGAAATTTCCACTTATTCAAACAAGAACACTACAAACAGAAGAATACTAAAACTAGAACTCCGAAAACACGACGGAAAACACATTGTGAAAACTTAAAGCTAACTATAAACACATGTGTCACCAAATTGATGATGCCATAAATTGGCCATAAATTACCATTATTTTGTCCTTCTAAGTTACCTTTAAAAGTGGATTTAAATGTAATCTAGGAATTTCTAGTTTTCTTAAGATAGAATATAAGATATATATTTTGTTCATTCTTTAGAAATATTTTGTTATATATTTTATTGATTAATCCTATTGATTATTTGGGAAAAGACACAAAGTCTTGTGTATACGAGCCATAATGGAAAGATAATGCTAGTATTGGGAAAATTGGAATTGATCATGGATGGTATATCTAAATTGAAAAATAATTTCATATTCAAATTCCTCTCAAAAAAATTATGCAAGTTCAAAAAAAAAATCATCTCAATCCGAAATCGTATATAAAAGTTATAGTTGTTTTAAGTTAGCTTGAACTTGTAGATTTAGTTATAGAACTCACAGAGTTAGTTAGAACTCGCGAGTTTGGTTCCGCAACTCACGAGTTAGTTTCGAACTCACGAGTTTAGTTCCGAACTCGCATATTTAGTTACGAAACTTGCATCAAATGGGGGCCATGAATAATAAAATATTCAAATGGAAAATATGAGAGAGTTTTTGTTCATAGCAATGTCTTTAACATAAACCTCATCAGATTTGCTACATATTTTACCAATGAATAAAAATCTAAATTTTAGTGAGCAGCATCGAGGAAAAAGTGAGGCAAAAAGTTACCATATAACAAGACTCAAATGCTCAAATGATAATGAAATACTACCTATAATCCCCTATATATACTATTCATATGCTATGGCCATCACCAAGGCCGACCTATTAAGCATGAGAAAGTATAAATGATATAATAAAATGATATGGTAAGCCACAAGTTGGCTACTCATATCCTAATACAAGAAATAGGTTAAGGGTGTAGCATGCCCTTCCCCTTCAAACCAATGTTGTCCTCAACATTGAATAATCTGGATGTTGCTGCAGAAAACCTTCATCCTCCCAGGTGGCATCTTCTATGCTCAGATTCTTCCACTTGATCAGATATTCCTTAATGTCTCTAGTTCTCAGCCTCTTAGTACGTGTTTGCAGAATCTTCTCTGGCTCCAAAATGATTCTTCCTTCCTCATCAAGTTCTGGTAACTCTGTCTGGGCTTCAAATTTCTGTCCAATAACCTTCTTTAGGCATGAAACATGGAATACTGGGTGTATGTGTGAAGATGGAGGCAACTCTAGTTTATAAGCAACACTACCAATTTTCTATAGAACCTGATAAGGGCCATAATATTTAGGAGCAAGTTTGTTTTCCTTTTTTTGTTGCTTTAGGGACATCTGTTTGTAAGGTTGGAGACGTACAAAAACCTAGTCACCAATTTCAAAATGTCTTTCACTACGGTGTTGATCTGCTTGTTGTTTCATCCTGTTTTGTGCTAATGCTAAATTCTCCTTCAAACTAGCCAAAACTGTTGTTGATGTTGAATGTGTTCCTCAACATCTCTGACCTTAGTTTGCACCCTCAAGGAGGAAGTGATAGAAGGTGGATGGTAACCATATAATGCTAAAAATGGGGTCATTTGAGAAGAGGTATGAAAAGATGTGTTATACCACCATTCTGCAAGTGGTAGCCATTTAATCCACCTTTCTTGCTTATCTGATACAAAACAACGTAAATACCCCTCTAAGCATTTGTTGACCACTTCTATTTGCCCATCAGTTTGAGGATGATAAGATGAACTGTGAGCTAGCTGAGTACCCAAACATGAAAATAATTCCGTCCAAAAATTACTTGTGAAAATAGGATCACGATCACTTACAATTATCTTTGGGGTTCCATGTAGCCTTTGAACTGTCTCCAAAAAAATAGCTGCGACTGTACTAGCTGCAAATGGATGTGATAGGGCACAAAAATGGGCATATTTTGTGAGCCTATCCACAATCACGAAAATAACATTCTTACCCTCTGAACAAGGCAATCCGGTGATGAAATCCATGGAGACCTCCTCCCATCTCTGGCTAGGAATTGGTAAGGGTTGCAATGACCTGGTGTCTTAATTGTTTCCCCTTTGTTCTGTTGGCACACTAAACACTCTGATACAAAATTTTGTACATCCCCCTTGAGTCCTTCCCAAAATAATTCTCTTTTTATTCTATGATATGTCTTCAAAAACCCAGAGTGTCCTCCAACAGGTGAGGCATGTAGCTCTGCAAGAATCTTATGCTTCAACTTAGAATCTTTACTCAAGTATAACCTATCCTTGTACCATAGGGCATTACCTTTCCACTCAAATTTGTTAGATGTCATAGATCCTTGCTTGATATTCTGTATTAGAGATTGTGTATCCTTATCTTGATTCCATTCCAATCTTGCTTCATCCACCCAATCGGCCGTCAACATGGACATTCCACATAGTAAGGCATCTGCATGGATGTATCCCTTCTAGACAACGCATCAGCTACTACATTTTCTTTACCCTTTTTGTATATGATTTCAAAATCATAACCCAACATTTTTGTTACCCACTTTTGTTGTTCCTCAGATGATAACCTTTGCTCCAAAAAGTATTTGAGACTATCGTGATCAGTTTTTACCTTGAAGTGTCTACCCATGAGATATGGCCTCCATTGCTTGACCGCATGAAGAATAGCCATCATTTCTTTCTCATGTATGGTTTGAGTAGATATTTTCCTTTGAATTGTGACTCTCAAATGCAATTGGTCTTCCTTCCTGCATTAGAACTGCTCCCAATCCTGATCCCGAAGCGTCACATTCAACAATGAAGGTTTTTGAGAAGTTGGGAGTAGCCAAAACTGGGGTGCTGCACATGGCTTCCTTCAGCTGCTCAAAGGATTTAGTGGCTACGTCTATCCAATGGAAGGCATCCTTCTTTAGCAATGCAGTGAGTGGGGTTGCTATTCTACCATATCCCCGCACAAATCTTTTGTAGTACCCTGTTAGTCCTAGGAACCCACGAAGATTTTTGAGATTTTTGGGCCTTGGCCATTCCACCATAGCTTTGATCTTTTGAGGATCAACTTTGACGCCTTCATGGGATACAATATGACCCAAATACTCTACCTCTTGTACACCAAAAGAACATTTGGATGGCTTTTGCATACAGAGTATGTTTCTCCAAAACTTCCAACACGTTATTTACATGTTGTAAGTGTTCTTCCCATGTCTTACTGTAAATCAATATGTCATCAAAGAAAACTAATACAAATTTCCTTAAAAAGGCCTAAAAATAGTGTTCATCAAGCTTTGAAAGGTTGAGGGCGCATTTGTAAGACCAAAAGGCATTACCAAAAACTCATAATGGCCCTCATGAGTCCTAAAAGCCATTTTATGAACATCTTCCTCTTTTATCCTAATTTGATGGTACCCGAACGAAGATCTAATTTTGTGAAATAAACAACACCATGCAATTCATCAAGTAAATCATCAATTACTGGAATAGGAAACTTATCTTTGATGGTGTACTTGTTGAGTTCTCGGTAATCTGGACACATCCTCCATGTTTCATCCTTTTTACGTACCATGACCACTGGTGAAGAATATGCACTCTGGCTATGCCTGATGATACCTGCCTTCAACATTTCCTCCACCATTTTCTCGATCTCACTTTTCTGGGAATATGGGTATCTGTATGGTCTGATGTTAGGTGTTTGGCTCCCTGGAATCAACTGAATGGCATGATCATGATCCCTAACTGGTGGTAGTCCCTTTGGAATTGCATCAAAAATAGATGAGTGAGCATCCACAATCTTCTGAAGATCGGGTGGCATTGAAGACTCTGTATTTTGTACTTCTATGGAAAATAGCTTTGCTATAAAGCCATCCACTCCTTTTCTGAGAACCTTCTGCATCTGATGAGAGCTAATAATCTGTGGAGACTTAGCTACCATCCCATTCAATTGTATTGTCCTTCCATCTGAATGAAATCGCATGAACAATTCTTGGAAATTCATCTCAATAGTACCTAAGGTTGTGAGCCATTGGACCCCCAAAACAATATCTGCCCCTCCCATAGAAATAGCAAACATAGGTGAGTCTAACATGTAGTCTCCCATGGAAATCTTGATACTATGGCACTTTCCTGTGCACTTGATTGTCCCACCATCCGCAATCATAACTTGCATTTTTGGAGCTGGGTAAATAAAACAATTGAGGTGGGCAGCTAACTTACTATTTATGAAGTTATGAGTACTCCCGAGTCAATCAACACCGTCACCTTCTATTTTTTGAGATAGCCAATAACCTTGAGTGTTTGAGGAGTACTAATACCTGACAATGCATGGCAAGAAATTGTAGGTTGGTGATCCTCTACTTCATCTTCTACTGGTTCCTCAACCTCTCCTATAATTTCAGCTTCCTCATCATCCTCATTACCTCCGTCAATATAGAACAACTTCTTCTCAGCACATTTATGTCCCGGTCCATATTTCTATCACAGTTAAAACATAATCCTTTTGCTCTCTTTTCTTCCATTTGTTGAGGAGTCAGTCTAATTGGCCTAGCAAATGAAGGGGAAGAGATACTACGGTCTCTGGTGTTAATGAAAGGTGGCCTCCTACTACAAAGAATTTTTTCCTCTGCATGACGTGCCATGATAATAGAATCAGAAAGCTTGATTGGATTAAACATCCGTACCTCATGCTCGATGTGGTCCTTAAGACCCCCAAGAAACAAGTCATTCAGATTCTCTTCTGGAATATTCTCCACCCTTAAGGATAGGTTTTGGAATTGATGCACATAATCTTTGACTGATCCTGTTTGCCGTAACTTTGCTAATTGACTAAAGTAGTTCTCTGAAACACTGGAACTATAGTGCAATTGCAACTCCTCGGTAAAAACTGTCCAAGTGACACCTAGACCATTCTTTTGCCTCTGAGCACATAACCAACGATACCAAACAAATTGGTCGGGTTCAAGATATAGGGATGCCAATGTCACCTTTTGTCCTGATGGTGTTTGATGTAACTCAAAGAAGTTCTCCATTTGATTTATCCAATTTAGGGGATCCTTACCATCAAATTTGTGCATATCCACTTTTGGCATCATGTTCCGTGGTTGCGAATAAGTTTGATTTTGATGGGACTGGAAAAGTGATCCAATATGGTTAGTTTGTCCATGATTTTGAACTGAAGGTCCTCCTTGGTTGATATGGGCTAGATTTGGGCCATACTGGTTACCCTTTACATGTTGCATGATATCATCCAACCGATGATTGATTTGGGCTATGTCTCCTTTAGAGGCCATCTCAGATTGTACATTTCGCAACTCATACTCAAGTTGGCAAACCTTATGATCAACTGAGGTAAACCCTAGTGCTGAGGAATCTATATTTACCCCTTCTGACTCCATCTCTTCAATCACTACCCCATCTTTATCTGGGGTTTTACCCGAGTAACCGGATTCTTTTTTGCTCTTGTGGAAGGCCCCGCCATGATGTCAAATCTTAGGGTTTAGGTTTTGATACAATTTCAGCTGAACAGGAAAAAACATAGAGAAGATACTAATACTATTTTTTTGAGATATTTCTGAAAATGTAAAGAACTTGAAAATTTTTCCACAATTTGCACCCTAGGGAGTGATTTTATGAAAAACCTAAATTTGTAATAACTTTTGCAAAATAAATCAAAAAAGTCTGAAATTTTTAGGGAACCTTACTTGAAATGCTTCACAACTCTGGTAAAAATATCTCCCACCAATTCTCTCTAGTTCACAATATGTGGTGGAAACAAAAAATTAGGGTTTTTACCCTAATTTTGGCCCAGATCGCAGCTCTGATACCACTTGTAATGAAATTACTTGTATAATTCAGATTAAGAGCAACAATAGAGCACCAAATAACACAATATTTCAGAATAATGATCTCAATATGCAATTAGAATAGCTTCGCCACTTCGAGGGGGCAACCTCCAAACCATATAACAAGACTCAAATGCTCAAATGATAATGAAATACTACCTATAATCCCCTATATATACTAGTCATATGCTATGGCCATCACCAAGGCCGACCTATTAAGCATGAGAAAGTATAAATGATATAATAAAATATAAGAGATATCTAAGTAAGTGCCATAGTGTAAAAGTTTATAAGCGAAAAAAAAAATTCAAATAGAAAATATGAGAGAGATTTTTGTTCATAGAAATGTGTTTAAAAAAATATCATTCATATTTTCTACATGTTTTACCAATGAAGAGAAATCTAAATTTTAGTGAGCTGCAGTCCGAGGAAAAGTGTATCAGATGAGCACTAAAAGTTCTATAAACAAAAATATAAATCTCAAAAGGAAAATTTGAGAAAGGTTTTCGTTCATAGAAATTTGTTTAACAAAAACCTCATTTACATTTGTTACAAGTTTTATCAATGAAGAAAAATTCAACTTTTAGTGAACTACAATCCAAAGAAAAAGCGTATTAGACAAACATCAAAAGTTCCACAATAAAAAACAACAAAGTCAAATAGAAAATTTGGGAAAGGTATTTAGTCAAAATCATATTTTGAGGAAAAACCTCCTTCCAATAATGTAGGATAATAAAATCATTATGATTCTTGTTACCGAAAAGCAAGGAGAAGATTTGGGAGCAAATCTTCCTAAAATAAGTGAGATAAGACTTTGACTCCAATAATATATCTCTCTCCATATTTTGTGGAGATGAAGATCTTAGTTGTTAGGATTAGAATAAAGATAAAATCAAATTGTATCTCCCAAAATAAGGAGTTGGTTGGACGCATAAATTATAAATGCAACCTTCCACACTTAGATATGTAATGTTTTACCACCAAGAAATGAATATGTTCTTTTCTCTCTAATATTATGTAGTTTTGAGTTAAGATATCGAAGCATGGTTTAAATCCTCTTCCAAGGAATGAGCTAGCCACTCATTCTAAGGAAGATGGATCTATATATTTGTGATTTTATTTTGTAATAATTTGTGTTTATTTCTTTTTCTGTAATTATCATCTTGTTGTGTTGTTCTTCTCTTTATATTGTAACATTCAGTTTGTTGTAAACCTATAGGTGTTTCATTTAATTTTGCTTATTTCTAATTCAACAATTTCAATTTATGCAAGTGTGTTTTATTCATGCAAGTGTGATTTCCTTTATGCAAGTGTGTTTACATTTCTGCAAGTGTGCATTTAAATTTCCGCATGTGTGCTTTCAATTTATGCAAATTTGGATTGTGTTTAAGGAGCATGCTTTCCAAGATATTATTATCTTAATGCATACACCTTCGGACACCAAGGATTGAAATTATTAATGGTGATGATTAACGACCCTCATCACAAACCTTCATGTGACCCCATCGTTAACAATTGACGAGAGGTCGTTGATTGACCTCCAACCTCCATTTTCCTTTGTCCTACGGTATGATGCTGCTAACTCTACTTGATCCAGATTTGAGGTTCTTTGAAAAATTCGCACTCATAAAACATACGTCGCATACAAGCGAAAAATGCTTCCAATTATTGAAAAGTGAGGCAATTTTTAATTTTTTTTTTGACTTATTACAATGACACAATTGACGACTCTTGATGTAACATACACTTTGAAATTTTTTAATATGATGACACAACTACAAAATATGACTCTTTTAACTACATATGCTAAAAGAATGTTGATTAAATAAAATGATTCGATACTATATGGACATTGACAACAAAATATTTTGACTTTATTGAATTGACCACAATTACAAAAGATAACTACAGAAAATTTTGATAATGGACCCAAAAAGACTTCTAGGCTCTCAAGATGATTATTAGACAATTCGAAAATAGAAAAAAACAACATTAACACATATCTCCGACACTATGACTAGACTAATAACACTTAATAAGTGACTAAAGGTTATTTTTAATACATCGTTGACATTCAATAATGACCTTTACTTGAAGTAAAGACTATCTAAAATAGTGGATCAACTAAAACAAAGTTTTGACCGACTATAAAAATAAGAAATAGATAACAACTAAGATAAATCAAATCACCTAAAAATGATGGACTGATCTGCATGCAATTTATTGTGTTGCTACTAGAAAATCATAGGTACTAGTGAGTGTATGGTTGAGGAGGAATTTTTCAAGCATGGTGGCACCAATTATGGGGAAGACTAGAGATTAAGGAGAGATTGATGCCGAACGACGTTCGATTGTTAAAGTGGATCAAAATATGCATGATATTGCTAGACACAAAAGTGAAGTTACCGCTTAATTGAGACTTGAAATCCATTTTCTATTGTATATTCTTCTTGAAGTTTATAAATATGCATAAAGGGGTTGAATACTAATAATAATAATGGTTTTTTACATGCTCTGACGTCGTACAAGTCTGTAAAGAAAAAGACATGGTGCATGCTTGATCCATGTAACTTTTAATCCTCACAAATGTTTATCTTATTTCAAAAAATGACGCCTTTCTTATATCAGCACCAATCGTATAGGTATTTCATTGTATGCATGATGAGAGAACACTTGTAATGTGGGTGCATAGACGAAATGAATAGATTCAAAACCCAATGGTGTACAAAGCAACAAGTAGGATCGAAGCCAATACAATATGGATGTAAATCAAATCATCAGAGAATGCAAAGTCGATGTAGATAATTTAAATTGGAACTAGGTTTGACAATAAGGAGAATATCCACGAACTTCCTCAACATGATGTACCTGGGCTCATCATAGTCATAAACATGATTAAATTATATGCAAATGACTCTCATGAAAATTGAATAAACTTCTGACCCAAATGATAAATTCCATTTAAATCCACTATCTCACTTATGGCTCAAAAAAAATATATAACTACTATCTTAGACTGCATTACAATGTCTTTGAATTGGTCAAAGTGCTAATCTCGAATCTTACACCTAAAAAAGCTAAAAATGAACTCCTACATACTAGAATACCAAAAGGGATCAAATATCTAACCAAGAATGGAAAAATAAAAGATGATTTGATGAAGTAAACACTTCATCAATTTATACAATGATAGAACATTCCAAAATTAAAATCCGGGAACTTCAAAACGTGGATAACTAATGAGAGGAGGAATAATCATGCATAGATCATTTCAATGGATACACCTTTATAAAAGGAAGGAAAAATGGAACCATTTTACAATTAATTGAGGATCTTAGGGCCACATTCACACACTAAAATAAACACAAGCCTAAGATGCATGAAGGAAGCCCTACACACAAGCCAATTTGAGAAATCAATGACAAATGGAAGTAAAATGTTTGTAAACACAACGTAATCTTGTGTTATAAAATAATATATAAATAACTCATTAATTTTCCCAAAATTAATTTCGATCATGTATTCTCTTTATAATATTTCTAATGGTTCTAGTTTTGTACAAATTTGGAGCTCCTAGTCAAAATTTACGAGCATTTAAAGATACCCAGGCCGATTTACATAGTTGAAACCATGTGGCCATTAAATTTAACCTTGGCTATGCTTCTACCACGTGTCCCATCTTCATTGGTGATCCTTTTGAATAATTTCCACTTAATTTGAGGCCACATTTCCACTTCGTATTAGGTTGGGGTTCTCAAGATCACTAGTTCATGGGTCTCACCTTTGCCTCTAGGATCTCAATTTTCTTGGGAGCTTAAGTGATTAGTGATTGGTCCATGTGGGCCAACCATGTGTCATATGAGCTCTCGGTTCCAAGTCAGGTTAATTTGGTCATTTCCAATCCTACCATGACATCCTTGAGATTTCAAAATTAATCTTGGGATCCCATGATTTATGAGTTGCTTATGCCTTTGATATCTAAGATGTGGTGAAGTGTTGTGATTGGTCTATGTGGACCAATCATGACATCCCATGACCTCAGGTCTCCATTCTCTACTTTAGATCACAACTGCTTGAGCTTGGGGTTGGGTTCGGATTCTAAACTATCGAGAACCAATCATAGGTCTTCAAGTTTTCTCAGGATCTCATATCCTTCCTTTCTCCCTCCTCATTTGAATCAAATTCATGAGTTTTCAACTTAAGTAATCAAAGTGAACTTCACACTTGATAAAATGGCTAAGTTTTGAGACTATGAAGGTGCAAATTCTTGACACTTGTCATGATCCTAGGTTATTAATTTGACAACCCTCTCAATGAATAGGTGCAATGGATTTGAATATCACTACCCATTTCAAAGCCAAAAACACTTCAAATTTTACCATTTTTTTGAGAAAAATGTACTCATGTAAAGCAAGGAAAGGAAATTGTTTTTGGTGAGTTTAAAAACATAAGGATACAAAAATGAGAGTTTTATCATTGTTTAAGCTCCAAATTCAAACATAAGGATACAAAAAAGAGAGTCATATCGATGTTCAAGCTCTAAATTTAACTCCAAGGCCCCAAAATGAGGTGATTTTTTTGGGAAATAACATTAGCTTTGTCTAGGGGATGGGTACCCCTCGTGGGTAAACTCGGTAGAAGTGGACCAATGCCTTTATAAGATAATCAAGCCAATCCCAATGCAAAGGTTCCAACAAAACTCGCAATTCCAAACCAATCTAAAAAACCATCAAATCCAAACTGATTAAATTTTTTGAGATATCCCAATAGTCTAGTCTGTGCCAAGCACTTAATGAAAGCAAGAGACTATGCAAAAATATTCAAAAAATATAAGGAAAAAATGCTTCAATTCGTATTTAATAAACCCATTCTTGGAAATGGAGAAGTATGATAATTTCTTTAAAAAATAGAGTGTCCTCCTAATAAACTGCAAAAAAATATTAACAAAAATACCAAAGCAAATCCAAAAATGATTACTGAATTTGTAAATCTCAAATATGAAGTTAGATCCACAATATGAGGACCAATTAGATTGAGGATCTTGTTGGAAACAACCCTGATCAATCTATTCCCAAAATTTTGAACCAAGCTGAAATTTAAGTGAATAAACATTATCATGTATATAAGAAGGATCAATGTTCATTCTAACATCCATAGTTGTAGAGATCCCAAAACTTAGTTTAAAATGGATTTGGGAATAAGAGTTGTGGGTTTACAAGGTTTAAGATTTTTATCACACCCACAACTTTGATTAATTCCCAAATCCATACAAATATATTTCTCCATCAAATAACCGGTCTCTAAGCTGTAGTGCCCACACTTTCTCAAGTGTGAGCTTGTTGTTTATTTGCTCATAGACATGTTTTGACAGTGATTGGTGATATCTTGGACATTATATTTAGATATTTGATTTTATTAGACATGTGTGACATTCAGGCGTATAGCGCCAATTTAGCCTAATTTCTTTATTGTCGCATTTTCTTGTTATGACATGGAAACTAATGAATATGATGTGCTTGGAAACCTAATTATATTGATGGATAGTTGTTGCATGGTGGGATTATATGTCACTTTATCATCTTGTCTAACTTTTGGAATGTGGAATATAATTGTGCACGTTGTCGCATCTTGATTTCAGTAGGATGTTAGGTTAGTTTAGCATGCATTGATATCTTACTATGTCACTTAATTATATTGTATCGGACAGGTGCGGTTAATGTGTGCAATGAGTGTGCAGGTGACAGGTTTACAGGAGAACGTGGGATTCAGGCCAGCTACTCAATCTTGCACAAGCAGCCCACGGGCTGAGTCCTAGCCATGTTCACTGTGTGAAGCCCTAGGATAGATGATTATTAATTTTGGGCACTATGAGTGACCCCAATGTATGTAAAGTATTTTGCTTTGAATTATTAATTTTGTTTAGGGTTGTTAGTAAAGTTGTAAACTTGTTTTGGGAGTTAATAATCCCACTTTCTTTTAAATTGTTGATTTTTGTTAATTAGTCTCTTAATCACAAGGGTTTAGGGTCACATGTGAGACCCTTGGGTGGTCCCCACACCCTCTACCCTTGTGCCAAAATGCAAAACCCGAAATTAGGGTATTTTGGGCATTTTTGGGGACCCCTTTGTAGCTTGGGAGTCCCCCTATCACAAAAATGAGCCCTTGGACCCTACCTAATGGGTAGGGGGGCTTGTTTTCAAGGCTAGAGGGAGTTTTCCCTCCCTTTCTACCCTTGTTTTGTCACATCCATGTAAGGGATGTGGATTTGTGTGTTTATCAAAAGTGCCACTAGTTTTGTCTTGCTAACATTTAAGGAAATTTGGGAGAAGAGGGCAAAAAGATAATTTTACCCTTTCTCTCTTTTGTTTTGGCATCTTTGACCATGAGGAGGGAGAGGGGTGACACATGTCACCCCCTCATTTGTGAGGATGCTTGCTTGCTCCTCTTCAAATTCTCATTCATGGGAAATGAGAGGGACTTTTTTTTTGGATTTTCTTGCTTGGATGCTTGGGTGATTTGGAGCTTGGGATTTGCTTGGAGCTAAGAGTGGAAAACTTGAAGTTAGGAAGCTTTTTGGAGAGCTTTCCTTGAGGTAGGCTCTTAGATCTTATTGTTGTGTTGCTTTAATTTAGTTGATAGATTGATTTGCTTGAAATTGTTATTGTTGATTGTAGCTTGTAGTGTTGTTTGTGTGTTTTTACTCCCTCCATCATATGGCATGATGGAGTTTTGGAGTGTGGGGGAAGAGAGAGGGAATTTTCCCTCTCAATCCTCAAGGCTTGATGGCCAAGCCTTGTAGGACCTTATTGTTTTTCCCCTCAATGGTTGAGGTGGGGAAGTTGATTCATTTGGCTTGAATCTCCTTCCCCATCCTTGGTAAGGAAACCCCTTTTGGGGTTTGAAAATCCTTCCAAGGAGGACTAGGAGAAAGGGGGAGGAATAAGGAGGGTCTTGTTTTGAATAAGGAGCAATAAGGAGGTTAAGAAGATGTGTTAATGTGCAAATAATATTGATGCTTAATTTTGGAGAACTTTCTCCTCTCTTCCCCATTTTTGGAGGATGAACATGGGTTCTCCTCCTTGTAAGTTGGAGTCTTGTGTTGTTGTGAATTTTATGTTTGTGTGCTTGTTTCATTGTTGTTTTACCCTTCACCTTGTGCAAGTGTTGGTTAGCTATCCTCTTTCCCATGGGCTTGGGGGAGGCTAGCATGCATCCCAACCTTGGGATAGGCATGTGATGATGCCTAAAGGTTGGGTGGATAAACAAGCCCTTTCTCATTGTGTTGGCCTTGAAAGATTTTGGAGTTGGAAAGCCATTGGAAGACGCATGAAGACCCTTGTCTACTTGGAATTTCTTCTTGTTTCCTTCACCATTTTATGGATCTCTCTTTCATTGTATCTTGAAAAGAATGGCTTGTGTGAGCTTTCATTGTCTTGTAAAGATATTGTATTAAACCCTTTTTGGGTGGATATGTATTGTGGTATATGTGAACTTGAACAAGAAAATAAAATAAAGTATTGTAATGGTTGTTTTCTTAAGCATGAAACATGGTAGGTAATCTCCTTTTGAAATGAAAGAGTTGTTAGTTTGTTGGGTTTTATTTTGAAGAAATCTTATCATTAGTTTCTTTTACTATAGCTTCTTGGAAATAATAATATATAGAGAAGTTTTAATGTTGTGTTCTTAGGAAGCAACCCTATTTGTTTGTTAAATTTTCCTTTAGAAATAAGTCTTTCATTTTATTGGAAAATGGTTTGTTTCCTTTCAATTACATATTGTAAGAGTAAATGCATATGAGCAGAGTAACTAGGTACTGCTGGTTTTTATATTTAAAATGTACATTTACTTGTGCTTGCTCTTTAGATGGAACAAAATCTCATTTTATTATATGGAAAAAATAAATGTTTTACCACTAAGTTTGTAAAAAAATCTGCTTTACTTGTGTTATTTCAAAGGAAATCTGGACATTTGTCATTATGTATAAGTCCATTTTATTCAGTTTTCAAAAATAAGTATGATCCCATCTCAGATTTGTTTATCAAATTTGGTTTTAACTTACAAGCTTATTTATTTTATTCATATGGAAACTTATCAGTTGTAAAACTTGGTGTATGTATATATAACTATTAATTATGTATACACACTGAAAATGTAATAATATATTTACTCAAATAACAGTGTGTATATATATATATATACATATAAATATTAAAAAAAAATGTTTAGTATTAAATAACTTAATATATTAAATTTTTTTAATACTCATGGGGAGGTCGGCCCCTCCCCCTGACTGTCCCAAAGTTTAAAAAAAAATAATAATAGGGGGCCGACCCCCCGCGCCTGTGGATAAAGCCGTGGGGCGCTGCCCCACGACCCCCTCGCCACCATCTCGGCAAAGCCGCCAGCCCCATGCCTGCCCCCTCGCGCCACCTCCCTCACATCCACCCTACGCTAACTGTCCCCTTTCGGCCCCGCCACGGCCTCCATTCCCCTTTCTTTGTCCCTCCTATGGCCACTAGTCCCTTACATGCGGCCGGCACCACACGCCGCCTTTCCCCCTCTGCAACTCCTCCACCCACACACAACCGCCGCCTCCATTGTGTTTGCAAAGCAAAAATAAAATAAAAATGTTGGTAGTAAACAAAAATAAATGAATAGGTAAAAATGAGTCCACAACATTTCAATTCAACCTCCAATCAACCCTATTCCACTTGGAGAAGATTAAACAAGGTAAATAAGAAGAGAAAAAGAAGGAAAATAAGAAGGAAGACTCCAAATGTTAAGAAAGGAAGAAGTAAGGAAGTTAGGGCAAACTTTAGGGCAAATTTGAAATCAAGGGTTTAGATGTGTTTGATCTTAGGGTGCCCTTTTATTCCTTCACACTCTTAAGTCATTAAGAATTTGATGGGAATGGGGATAAATTAGATAAATTAGGAGGGATGTGGGTAAACATATTAAAGGGAATTAAACCTAGTTAGTAATGAGTAGTTTGTAATCATGTGGCAAATTCTATTTTAAAAAGGAAAGGGGTATTTAAGGTGTACAATTTAAAAAGGTAAGTAAATAATTAAAATCAGGTTTAGGCTAATATTTCTCTTAATCGGGTAAATTAAAAATAATACAAAATTAGTAGTTACCAGGAAAAGTTACAAAAGATGTATTAGTAGTAACTAAACACAAAAAAATAAAAAATTACCCTAAAATTCTAGTCACAATTGGTGTGTTTTTCGATGTCCCAGGAGAGGGCACTACACTAACTCCACATATGATACTCATTTTGCTGCTCCAAAAGTTGTCCATGTTAAAACATAAAGGCTCAAAAACAATGTCAGAAATACAAACATCAACATGAAAATTTTCAACATCATAAGATTGAAGAAACTCACAACCCTAAAGATTAATCCTTGGATAAAAAATAACACTTGCATTTATGTCAAACATCACTAATTTGTTAGAAACAAAATAAAATGAGTCATATTCTAAATTTGAAACACACCCATCAAAAATTCATCATTAAAACACAATTGTAATTTATCATCACAGGTTTATAGGGTTAAAAATTCTGATCACACACACAACTTTAATTAATTCCCAAATCCATATAAATAAATTGCTCCATCAAATAACCAGTCTCTAACTCCACATATGGATACTAATTTTTCTGCTGCAAAACTTTATCCATGTCAAAACACAAAGGATCAACAACAATGTCAAAAACACAAACATCAACATGGAAATTTTCAACATCATAATAATGAAGCAACTCACAACCCTAATGTAAAACGTCACTAATTCATTAGAAAAAGAATAAAACAATTCATATTCTAAATATAAATCACACCCATCATGGAAATTATCATTAAAAAAACAACTACGATTTATCATGCATAAGATATTCTGACATAAAATCAATAAATGGAGACTCAAGGAAGCTAAGTGAAGTGAATCAAACATTGAGTTATAAAATAACTTGAATTCTTCATCAAACATTGCAAACAAGTTCACTTCATTATTTATTTCATCAAAATCAGAATTCTAACAATCATAACTTGTGGTTTCATTAAGAGCATCAAAGCATTGTTCTAAATATTATGAGTTAATTGAGCCAACTTCATCCATTTCATTTTCACTTAACATAGGCTCAATGTTTTCACTTATACCATTAGAACAACCATGATCAACAAATTCAGACCTTTCTAAATTAGTAGACAACATCTCACACTTATCTATGCAATATGATTTCTCTTATGAATTTTAAATTTTAGAGTCTACCATCTCTATCTCTTCAACCTTATGGGAGTCCTCAATATTGCAATAAAATGTAAGGAAGGAATAAATTTCTTCATCTTCATTCTCTAAAGCTTGAACTTGAGTTTTGACGGTGTTTAATAAAAAATCATCTTCCATTTCATGCTCCGTTTGATCATCATCCTTAGTTTACACCTCTTGTCTAGGAAAAATGTGCTTTCATCATCCAAATATGAAACTCTTGTCTCACGACCTTCTTTGATGAAAGTTGTATGTGCAAGGGTATGATCATTGTTTATCTCCTAAGGCATGAATTTTTCTAATTCAACCTCATTTATATCTAAATTATTCTCCATGACGGGTTTTAGCCTTTGTAGCTAAAGTGCATGGAGGAAATTATCTCTGACTAAAAATTTTCATCGAAGGAAGATTCATTACTATTTATGAAATCATTAGCAATCCGTAACAAGAAACAAAAGGTCTCGTCATCTTACATATTAAATCCCTTAGAACTTGAAAGTGTACACACACCAACAAGGGTTTCTCCTACAAATTAGTTATTAGGCTGAAATGATTTTTCCTCTTCAAGAAATGCAACGAATTCCACAACATTAGCACATAAATTGTAAGCACACACAACCATGCTAGGAGAAATTGGAAGATCATATTAATCTCATCAAGAGGCCACCATTCTACATATTCAACACTAGAATCAATTACAAGAGAGTTTCCATGAGAAGATCCATATTCATCATAAAGAGAGTTGTAAACTTTATCAAAAAAATCAGACTACAAATTAGTAGTATAATCATGTGATTTTAGACTAATATCAATTTTAGTGTCTTCCTCATCAAACCGATCATCATCAACTATCATATCTTCATAAAAATTAGAATGATTTTTAAAAATAAGTCTCAAATCACATATAAGAAAAATATGAAAGATCCCCAAATTTCAGATCCATATTAAAAGCATGAACAATTTTTAAGATATTCTTATCTCTCATTTGTAATTTAAATCACAATAGAAGGCATCACAATATACCGTAAGGGAATAAAGTTCACTTATCTTTAGATGATGAGGGAATTTATTCCATGTTTCTAAAAATCTGAGATTAAACTTTTGAATACTTTCATTCTTCTCTTTTACCATTTTATAAAAATAATTTATAAGAAAAGAGTAATCAATCTTATCACAATACTACTTAATGAAGAGATACTGAAATATATCCCAAGAATCAATGATTCTGTCACGTAGCTCATGAAACCAATCCCAGACATCATCAACCAAACTTTGAATGAAAATCCTAACCATAGTACCTTCATTATCAATCTCAAAATCCTCAACCAAATTAATAAAGGATTTCAAATGTCTCTCCCTTAAGTGTATGACTACCATTGAACTTGGGAAAACATATGGATTTGTGGAAATATGCTAAGAAATCATGGAAACAATCTCTATTAACAAGCTGATATCTCGATCAATAAATGAGAGTCTATGCATAGGTCTATTTGAAGCACAATGAGAAATCACAGATACCAAAATAATACACTAAATAATCTGAACTCATAAATCAAAATACACCAATTGAATAAGTGTTAGTGTTACTTGAACCACTAAAAAAATGAGCACAAGAATCCAAACCAAAGATCTACATTGTTCAAACATCCATATGATGTAACCAAGAAATTATGAATACCACTAATTTGATCCAACACAAATATCTAGGAATAAACCACAATAAGGAGTCATTATGTAAAATGAGAGAACACCAATTCTAAACCCTTTTTTTCAAAATTAAGAAAATAAACCAACCAATAGTTAAATTTTTGAAAACCAAATCAAATCTTTGAAGCATACTCGTCTAAAAATCAACAGGATTTTCCACTTCCAAAGGAAGACCAAGATTTGAATTATTTATGTAAAATATATAATAATCAAAATTGAAAGAAATTAGAGATTTGAAAATGAAACCAAGGCATGCCAACTAAAACCCAAATTAGTACATACTTGCAATGGTGCCAATTTGTTTTTGTTAGAAATGACAAAGGAGGCTGAGAGGGGGTGAATCTCGATAAAAATTTCACTTTTCTATTTCAAACAACAAACACCACCCTCATGGACAACATATATTAATGCTTAATCATAATTATATGTAGTTCATTATGGAATGCATACATAAAAAAAACACAAGATATACTCAGAGCCTTTCTTCATTGATATTCAAACAAAACAAATTACAATGACTTTATCTTCTCATCAACAATCTACAATGTACAATCAAGAGCTCATAAATGTTGTACTCACATCAATATGCTGTAACAATAGCATTCAACTACAAAAACCAAAAACTTCTCTTCTTCATAAACTTTTATTATAGATTCTTCAACATCTTTATTCCACTACAACCAACTACTAACCTAGAAGAGACTTCCAAGGGTTTTGGGCTATGCCCATGAGGTTTTGCCTTGGAATAAAGTTTTTCTTCAATATAAGATAAATAGGGTTTTCATAAATATTAGAATGTCAGAAAAATACACCTATATACTTTCCTTTACATGCTCAAGCTCATCTTGTAAGAATACAACCTCTTCAACTTCCCTATTGACTTTTTATTTTCATCTCCTCCTTTTGGCTTATTTGATGTTTCATGTTTTTCTCTTCAAATTCTTTCCCTTGTTATCTAATGCTTGATCCAACAATAGACATGTAACAAACCCTTCAACTACTCACTTTTTGTTTTCATTACCTTTTGGATCTTATCTACTTGTTCTTAATTAAAAAACAGGCTCTTCACCTTCCTATTTTGAGTCAGAGGAAAATTATTTTCAAACATGTAAATGTCTATGCCTCTTTGGCTTCTCCATTGCTCCATTTTTCTTCAAACAAATTCAAACCATGAATCAGTAACTTCATGTGGAGACAAAACAAGCAAGATCGGTAGTTAAAGCACCATGAAATAGGTTCAACATCACACTGTGAAGAAATAAGGGCTTCAAGTTTTAATACACCACACACCATTTGATGTCAAACATGGCTTACTTCACTACTTCAAGATTTATGTAAAGTTAATTTATCATTTATGACCCAACTCAAACTGAGAACAAGAATATTGTATATGCTTCTCATTACTGTCACTAGTTTTTGAGATTTCAAAGCAGGATAAGACCACTTCTAAGTTGACTAGACCATGCATGATTATTTGAAAAGGTTGAAGAATTTTGATGTAATTTTGTAAAAGACTTTGCATTCACTCATCAAAAACTAACTCTGCACCCACTTTGAATGAAGAAACTAGAAGAATGTTAGTGAAATATCTTTGAATTCACAACCAAATTGAAAAATTTATTTTGAAAATGCAAGGTATCCTATATGCAGATATATCTACAAAATATTTTTAATTTTGGTTGGTTGATCGATGAGATTTGAACAAAAACCTTTTGTAAACCCTAGAATCAAGGTTAGAGCTATTGTTTAATCCCGAGTACCTAAAAATTTATTTCATGAGTAATTTTGAATAATATTAAAAATTTCAACTCCCGAGGCTTTGATGAACCCTTCTTCATCTTCCCAAATCAATTTAACAACTTTAAAGTCTTTCATTTGCTTAGGAAATTAGAAAAACATTGTATAGTGTGATTTTAGACCCCCCTGACGGTGCCTTCTAGATCAAAGTGAGATGATTCTAGGTTTGAAAAAATGTATGGTGGGGATTTATTAGATAATTTATAATCATTGGGCCAAATTGGAATAGCCACCAACTTCTTGTAGAGAAATTTTTTGTCTTTGAATGTAAACATTGTCTTTTTCACAACCATAGATGTTTAAGCATCAAATTTTGATGTTACTTGCTTTACCAAGGTTCAAGTTTGCTCCAACATATTTGAAGAAGGATATAAAACTAAGAAAACCAAATGAACATTTGAAGACACCTTTTCTTACGACCCTGAGTCACTTAAAGAAATGCATTTATGCATGCATCATAAACACCGGTGGCTCCAACTACATGTTGCTCCTATCTCGGTACAAACCATCCGAGGTAGAATGAGGTTAAAAATTTGACTTGGAAAAGGTTTTATATCCTTCTGAGGATTGAAAAATTATCACCACTAATTTAGAGTTTGAAAACTTATGTTTAGCCTATCACCTCAAGAAGAAGCACTAGAGAGAGAAAAAACAGGCAGAAGAATGCTCAGAACTTTCTTAAAACATGTCCAATTCACCTGAGACTTTTTGAAATACCTCAAGCTTGGAATACTATACAAAAATTAATTCTATGATTTATCCAAAGGATGCACTATATTTTTTCTTGAGTGTTAATAAGCCAAACACCTTATTATGCAATTTTCAAAAAGCTTGTTTTAGAAAAACTAACATAACTTTCACATACCTTCTCAAAGCTTGATGAAATTTTAAATGAAGCAAAAAATACATCCATATACAATATAAATAAGTATTTATCCATAATTATTCATGTATTCATCTATCCAATGTCATTTACATCAGACTACACTGTCGGTTCTCAAAGCCAATTTTTGTGAACTTCTAACCTTTACCTCCAAGAGCTAAAGTAAGCCTAGTTATTTCTCACACATTCCCTAAAAAATTTATAGGATTATCCCATGATTATTTTACCTATCCATGACTTGTATCAACTTCTCATACCTCATTAGACTCCAAAAACAAGCCTAAATGAGCAAGTGTCATCTGCAACTTTCACCAGATGACCTGATACATCATGTGAGAGATATTTCTCATGATTGAAACATCATTTATGACCTGTAGAACATATGTAGTCTACCTCTACTAATCAAAACTTGTTTTCCCTTCTTTGGTTTTAGTGGATTCTCACATTTGCTTGATTTACACCATGTATTTGCACTAGGCCAAGGCCTAGAATGACTTGACTTAACCCATACACTTCATGACTAAACCATGTGGACATGTTAAAAACTCATTGAAACCTCTCACTCACCTCATGGACATTGTTTTACCTTCATACCACATTTGAGATACTCAAGCCACACATATACACCATTGGAGACCCCTAGATCACCTAGTCATACTCCTAAATCACCTAGCCAACATACCTAGATCACCTAGACCACTGTGAAATCAATGGAATTAACATCAATGACAACAAAAGTGGCACACTCTTCCAAAATTTGTCTCTGATCAAAATGTGAAATACCTATCTATGAGTGGATTCTCACATTTGCTTGATTTAGGGAGATATGTCACTTTAGGCCAAAGACTGTAATTGACTTAACCCATACACTTCATGAATTATGTGGGTAAAATTCAAGACACCTCTAACTCACCTCATGGAAGGTGGATAACTCTTCCAAACTCTTTCTACCTCTACCTGATCAAAACTTCTTTGGGAGAGACCCTATAATTGCTTGATTTACACCATTGGAGACCCCTAGAAATGCCATACTTGGATAATGCCAAAATATAACACAATCATACCCACATAAGCAAATTAACACTATGATTTCACACTCTTCCAAAATTTGTCTTAAATGAAGTCACTATGAGTAGAAGAACCATAAAACTAACGATTAAGATTCAAGACAACAAATAGGAAGGTGGATAACACAACTCTTTTACCTCTGTAAAACCTAAGGAGAGACCTATAATAACCCAGCTTATATATGACGCGGATAATGAAAATATAACACAACATCATCAAATTCTATGAATTCGATTAGAAGTCTCTCATCTCTCTCTATATCCATATATATATATCTCTCTCTCTATATATATATATATATATATATATATAGAGTTATATCAAAGAGGACCTAAAATTATAAATGATTAAATAAAGGTCTCAAAGGGGTAGGACAACAAAATTTAATTAAAAAGGGGGTTGATCATTTTAACTTCGGATGCACCTTTTCCATTGGACCAATCCTGCAAACCCGAGACGGAGGATAAAAAAACATAAGAATAACTTTATTCAACATAGTTACTTTAATTCACCTAATTAAGAAATCACATACACCGAGATATGCTTAATTATCAAAAAAATTCAACTTAGAATCCAAAATATAACATTACACAAGTTTTTTGAGTGTAAATGAAACTAGAATTTCAAAAGAATTTTATAATTAAGTGCTTTAGTGATTACACATATGACCTCTACACCTAATTACCAAATGAAAATTACAATAATATGAGTGAATACACTTTTGACCCAAATGATAGCTTCCATCGAAATCAACTATCTCATTTATGGCTCAAAAAAATATACATAGTACTCTCTCATAACTTCATTATAATGTCTTTGAACTTATCACTACTAATATCAATTCTAACACCTATAACATAGCTGAAAATGAAAAAATAAATGCTAGAATAGTAAAAGGGATCAAATATCTATCCAATAATGGAAATCTACAAGATGATTTGATGAATTAACAACTTCATAAATCTATACAATGATATAACATTCTAGAATCGGAAATGGGGGCAATTGTAGAATGTGGAGAACTAATGAGAAAATAGGAATAAACATGCACAAACTACTTCAATGTATCCAAATTTGATCAATTGAAAAATGGAACCATTTGACAATCAATTGAGGATCTTAGGGCTATAATCACACCCCAAAAGAAACACAAAAAGCCTAAGATGCATTTGAGAAGCCCTACACATGAGCCAATTTGAGAAATAAACCGACAAATGGTAGCAAAATGTTGGAAAACACAACTGAAACTTATGCCATAAATAATCTATAAATATCTCATCAATTTGTACATTTTTTTTATATTGTGTATCTCTCTTTATAATCTTTCCAATGGTGTTATTTTTGTGCAATTTAGATATCCTAGTCAAAAGTTATGAGAATTTGAAGATACCTAAACCATTTTGCATAGTTGACAACCATGGGACCTATTGATCAATGTTTTGTACACACCAATAAACAATTCTTGAATAGGAATATAATGGTTTAATTATCTCTTCTACTTGTTATATAACCCTATCTAGATGTGTGGATTCAAGGTACACATTACTCCATGACATATAGGTTTAGTTGGGATGTGTGCAACCCAATGTTAACCTACTGAGAGGGGAATTTGTGTCTTAGTAGATCACCTATTATGATTATGATTTTAGATCTTGTTTGTTTGAATAGGAATTTGGCTTATTGTATCCTCAACTTGAAAGTATTGATTTGTAATGAGGCTAAACCTATTGATATTTATAATGGTTCTAAGTGACGTGGTTCTCCATAAAAAAATCAAAATAAGGAAGGATAAGACACAAAATAATATCAGACTCTCCTTCGGTTTATGAATATTAAAACCACCTCTTATCTCATTCAAAAACACAAGATGAAAACAAACTAGAAATAGTGCTAACCTAGTTCTTTGGTAAAGCTGCAGGCAATCAATGAAAGTAAATAAAATAAACAGAATCATAACCCTACATCAAGGTAAGGTCTCGATGGATTTTGAGAGAGGAAATGAATCAACTTCTTCTTCCTACTCCTGAGCCTGTTGTTCACCTGAATGATCTTCCTACAGAGCTCAAATAGTATGATTTGGTCACTAAGGTACATGGGAAACCTTAGTGGAGCTTGGTCGAAGCTTGAAACTCGCAGGTAGGAGAAGGTCGAGAATTGGATGAAGTAAGATCCATACTTCTTGATCAATGATGCCACTTGTGGTGACATATTGGCCTCCAAATCACCTTCCAAGATTTGGACCACATACATTGTGAACACATCATTCATGCAACCAAAATGCCTATGATTTTCCTCTATTACCAATTACAGGAAGTTTCTTGTGTGCAAGCACCTTGACAATAATTGATCAGGGGATCATTTTTGATATCAAAAGTTCCCTAAACATCCCTAAACTATGTCAGTGCAGAAGATTGTTGCAAGATATTTCCATCGACTGTGAGAATGTGAAAAATAGACATCGGGAGCTCTAGTTATGTCCTGGTCAAAGTTTAGTCAACAGAAAGTCAACTCTAGTCAACTAGTCAATATTGGACCAATGGCACTGTGACACATGGCAAAAATGCAAAGGGAGTCGTTTGTTGGTTTTCGACCTCCGGTCTTCGATGGTCGTAAAATAATAGCTCGTGGGAACAAGAGGCTCAACTTTTTTAATGGAGGGAGCCTCGACCGCCGTGTGGACTATGGTATTATCACCGACGTGGTGGGTCCACAAGCCACCACGTGGCTTGCCACCATGAATTGAATTCGCTCGATTTTCCTATCGAGATGACAAGTGGACTATATGCTATTGACCGAGTTAATTATTTTCTATACCACAATGTATGGGTTGAATTTCTATTATCTTGGTAAGTCCACTTACAACCCAATTTACATGCCACATGTCTAAGTGGGCGGGTTTTATTTTTAAATCCATGTATTAATGCGAAGTGGTAAGTATTAAACTTAGCAACCTCCACTTACCCACATAACCACCAAACATGCTTTTCTAAGATCGTGTGGTGGAGTAGTGAGGGCATACAAGGCCTATGTGTGGAAAGATCCACGTGAAGAATGGGGGATAAGGTTTATTAAAACCTTACCAAAAATTAAGGCCGCCAAATGTGGGATTATACCCACTTAAACATGCAAAACCACCCCCTTCACCTTATCCACCAAACATGGGATTTTATCCCATTTATTTTGCTAAGCTGCCCACTATGGGATATTATCCCACTTTACATGCTACGGGGAGGCTAATATTAGCCTTAAGATAATTTTTAATACATTATTTTAAGGGCCCTATTTTAGTATAAATAGGGAACCCATTTCTTTGTAATGGACACATGACACACAACTTGGAAGCTCATTCCTAGAGCTCGGAAAGGCGGAAATCGAGCTAAGAGGAGAGTTAGATATTATGTCAATGACATAGTTGTGTGAAGTCCTAATTTATTTAGGCATTATTATTTTATTTATTATTGACCTATTATTTTTAGGCAATAGTAAATTAAAATTATTGTGACTAGGAGTTATTAATACTACCTAGTCGGCCCATAGCGCCACACCAAATTATTGTGAAGCTTGGAATATCGACCAGAGTGCCATAGGGCATTACGAAGCGTCTGGAAGGCCGATCGAGAATCGAGGATTCCAAATAGTGGAGTTGGTGCCATCGAGCTTGCCAAATACGCCAAGAAAGGGGAAGTCGGGTGCTATTTTTCACCCTTGTCATCTGAAGGTCTGGTTATTCTTCTAAGCATGTTCTAAATAGTTTCAATTAGGTTTACTTGTGAAAGTACTATTGTAACTTACAAGTTTTGACTAGTGAAAGCAGGTTCTAAAGAACCGAAGACATAGACAATTTCGAACTCGTAATCAATCATTGTGTAATTGTATTTATTGTCTTGCATTAATTTTAAATTGATTACTTAAAAGGAGAAAATTGTCGGTAAATATTTAAAGCCTACAAGGGTGAGATTAGGTAGATAAAAACTTGATTATTTTCAGATCAAGTTTGGTATTAGAGTTAGTTTAGCTCCATATTTGATTCAAGTAAATCGATTAAGAGTGATTGCTTCAAGATTGGTGCGATTGGTTCAATTTGTGTGAACATGGTATAAGTGCACTATGGACAAGATGTCTAAGCAGGTGAAGCTCGAGAAAATTGAAGCTTATAATCACCAGATCTAGGAAGAGAAATCTCTCCTACGATCAATGTACTACTCCTTGGAAGAGGAGAATGCTCGCTTAAAATCAAAATTGCAAACCAAGGATGAAATCTTGGCAAGGTTGCAATGTGATGATCATAGGAAAGGAAATACTTCAACTTAGATGCAGTGACCATGACAGATGACTGCACTATAAGTTGTTCACCACTGGAATCTTCTTCTTCCTCCCATTTAGTTTTGGATTCAGGTAATGAAGTCTTTGGTTTGTTTGAAAAGCATACTAGAGGCATTGGATCCAAATTATTATCTAAAATGGGTTTTAATGGAAGAGGCCTTGGTAAAAATGGCCGAGGCATTGCTAACCCAATACAGGTCGAGGATCATCCTCATTTTGCAGGTTTGGGTTTTCTAGTGTGGGAATGGAAATTGGAGAATGCTCCAAGAACGCTGATGGGAGACAAGCTCCCGAAAGAAAAGTGAATACCCCACTAGTCTTGCAAAAATATTACGAGAAAGAAAGTTGTGTTTCGTCATAATAGGCGGGATGTGGTAAGAGAAATTAACAAAGAGGTAATGAGATTCCACCTCCAGTTTCTTACCATAATCATAAGCACAATAAAATTTTGATCCACTTTTTCACTTAAGAAGTATGGTTATGATTTTCAGAAGATGTGGAATTCCTTTCCATGTACTTTTTGTGGATTACATAATCATTATGTGGCCAGATGCTAGAAAAGAAGGACATTGATGAAGAAGTTGATGTTGTTCGTCAAGAACAAGGCAAACTAGAAAGACCAATCTCATCATGTAAAGTTGAGAAATGGTAGAAAGTGTTCCTCATCCCAGAAAAGGATTTTAAGAGGAATTTTTGTGCTCATTTCCAGAGGAATGGGTATCGGGTGAACAATTGTTGAAATCGCATCCATCTCGCCATCGGGTAATGGCAAGCCATAGATGGAATGAAGGCCTATTGCAAAGGAAAAGGAAGTTTCTACTCCACCACCAGTTGATAATTCAACCCAAGAATAGGTAATACCTGAAAGTGAAAGTCCTTTAAAATGGGTAATTCAACAATTTTTCAATTATATATTGCATAATTTAGATTGATGAATAATATGTAGTATTTGTTTGGAGATCAGATATTGTGAGAAATTTCTGAAAGGTTTACCATACTCAGTGGATTTTCTTATTTAGAAAATTTGATTAATGCTCGAAACATATCTCCTAATCAGTTTGTGAGTACATGTTTAGCTTGGATACAATATTTAACTAATATAAATCTTGGAGATTGATCTGCCATTTGTGCAGACAGTAGAGTTCACAGGAGTCGACTCGAAATCTAACACCCACATATCAGGCACACAAGACTACATAGGAAAAACATGATAATTTTTTTTTGGGGCTTCTTTGGACACATGACACGACACAACATGTCGTCACCAAGGTTACATCTAACTCTATGAACCACTAGATATGAGGATGACCACAAGGGCAGCACGGAAACGTTCACACCCATCAAGGACAATATACTTTTCTTTTTGACAGGACAACATAGCAGTCCAACCACATGATACTCTTACAGCTAGGGCAAGCCACAATAAGAAATTATTGAAGGTTATTTATTTTGATAAAACACCCTTTTACTCTTAACTTATATTTTTCAGAGAGATTCAAGATATGATTCGCATAATTCATCTTACCAAACTGAATTATTTTCTTATACATTGTAGAGTAGTTCACTTAAAGTCTTCTCCTTTATGACAATTAATTGTTTAATTCCATTATTTAATAAAGGAGATAATTTAATTCCACAAGGCCATCTATCCATACTTACGTTACTAAAATTCACTCATAACCTTGTTACAACATGGATTCGTGTTCAACATAATTAAGAGGAAATTACAAAGCACCTTGGGAAAAAGTTAAGAGAAGAAGGTCAAGTTGAATTCCTCCTTAAGACGTCATTAGTTATTACCAAGATTTAATTGGAGCTTGAGGTTTTATCCATAATTATTAACGATTTTACTTAGGCTTCACTGAAAGAGCTTTACAAAAGGAAACTATTTACTTTCCAAAAGGCTGAGAGATAAATTGAGTGGTTTCTAAATTTTCTTCTCCTACTTGTTAAATCTTATTATCTTCCAGAAACTAACCATTGTTTTCCCTTAAGCTTGTTTAAGAGTTCACCAAAAAGGGGTAGTGTTCACTAGTTTAGCTAGGGATATCAAGTTATATAATTTCACTTTGCAATGATAGTCTCGCCTTTGATTACTTAAGGAATTGTTTGTTCTCAAGTAGATCACCTCTACAATAAATTTATTTGAATATAACTTTTAGGTAACTTCTATAAGGATTAACCACCCCATTTTATTTTACATATAACACATCAATACAAAGTCTTAGAAAGGTTTAACTTAACACTTTATTCTCAAGATCAAGGTTTTACAATACTTATGCCAATGTAAAGATTGAATATCATTTCTCACTAAGATGAGTTACCAGTCAAACTACAAAAGGACAAAACAACTTCATCACGTAATTTCTGATCAATCCCAGGCAAGAGATCTTATAAACTCCTTTGCAAGCAATGTTACAAAATTTACAACACATTGAACATTTTTACAAGGAACTTCATAATTTGAACTGTTGCAACTTTTACACTCTTTTCCTTTAATCTACTCGCTTAATCCATCTGCACAAATATTAACTAGAGTCAGTTCGCTAGAACTGAGCATGATAAGATATAATCCTCACCTAACAATTTATGCCATCTAGCATTTACATAAATGAAAGGTTGCAATAATCCCTATCAAAATTTCTAACATGTATTCAAATCTTAACTGCACATCTCATGATAATACATCTCATACCCATTATTGTTCACTTCCCTAAGATCTGCTTACATAAGAACAAAATTCCAAGTGGCTAGATGTACAACCTTAACCTTGCATTTAATCGTAATTAAATTACAGTAATAATAATAACACTCACTTAATACCTTCAATCTACTTCTCATATATAAGTATCCAATAATATTATCTTTCAATTAAAAATAAGCACCAACGACATTAAGTTTCTATAATAAATACAAGTATCAATCTTATATTATTCATCGATATTACCCAAGTATCAAACCTTTATAGATAATCAATGATATGTAAGTATAATTTTGATATTTATCTCACAATTTTAAGAATATACTTATGTTAACAAAGATTCCACCAATCAGAAAATTCATATATTATTTAAATATCCTTTTGGTTGCTTATTACCATGTCTTTATATGTTTATATTAGTATAAGAGTCCAACTCATAGGAATGAGTTACGATCAACAATATTGTCATATTTTGCTAATATGTCAAAGATACATTTGACTAGCTAAGATATGTAAGCATGGTCCAAGCCGCTATAAAAACAAGTATCAACATTATCTCAACTCATAATGAGATACAAGTATCAACTTTTTTGTTAACATAATAATCATCGTAAATGCGGAAAATATTCCACTTGTTAACCAAGTATTTAAAAAAAAACATATTTATCCTTACGGGTTACCCGATAACATAATATAACATGTTATATAATTCAACCTCCACTTGTATATCTCAATTTATGGGTATTAATTATTATTCTATTTAATGAAGTTAAATAATTTCAGTCGACTTATATCCTTCATCATACATGGTATGCACAATCCCATTATGGTAGTTGTCACCTTTACTTAAGGTCATGTGTATGAATCCATTTTAGGTAGTTCTCTTAACTTCCTATTAATCTATTTTCCTACCAAAAGTATTTCAACAAGCTTTGAAGTCAAAGTATAGGATAAATTTATAATTTCATATTTCAAACACTGCCTGAATTCATATACCTGAGGGCCATCACATGTCAATCAAACTTGAAGAATGTACACATTCATGAGAGTTCGATGTATCCAATATTTCTTTAACTGATTCGAAGATCCAAGTAGTGCCTCAAACTTAAGCCATATAATTATCCACACAAGCTAACGTCTTGAGTGCTTACCGTATTCGAAAGGGTTACAAAAACCCCATTAACACATGCTTCATGAGCGTTCTCAGCTAAAATAAGCTCATAGTAATAATAATAACAGAGGGCCTGGTGAGAGAGCTACTAGTTTGCTACCTTACACAAGATTAGTATGCCAATTTGTATAAACTCTTACATGGCCACACAAATACGAGACTTCCCATACATGTGTTGTAGGTATGGCTTAGAATACCAAGTCGACCCCTAAATGGGTATGAACAAGTTCAACTCCGCTAACCAAGGGACCTCCATGGGAACCCTTGTTTTTATGATGACTGTCATAAAGCAAAAACCAATGATGCAGCAAACATTGACACGCTGACCCGCGCCCTCAATATTTCACTGAGAGCTATACGATTAAATCCCAAACCGTATAAACTTGACTGAATCATCCCAGACCTAACCATACCCAAAAACCCATAAGGCAGTATTATTTTATTCTAATTGTATTAAATATTCGAATAAAAACAGGGCCACCAATAGATTAGAAAAGCCCAAGCACATATTTAAATACGGAAGCCCGTGATATTCCAACTTGCAGGTACAATAAAATCACCAAAATAAATCTTATAGTTCATTTGCCCAGTTTGATTTAGAAGGATAAATATATACCGTACTCAAGATTACCCAAAAATGGCAATGCACCGTATAAATATATATACACAAAAACAAACAAAACTGCCACAAACAGTGCACACGCATGCCCAGACTTCATAAAATAGAAGAAGTAATTTATATTCTAAAAAAATCATAAAGATTTAACATGAATGAGTTATGATAGTTCAAGCAAATATGATTATAAGGCATTCAAAACCCCATCTGCAGAATTCAAACAAAAATTGCAGAGATTGATTTACCCAAATGCTAAAGGGGATAAACCATTAAGAGAGAGGGTTAGGGCTTATCATGCCTGTTTTAAATGCATCCACCAGCAACATGTCCAATAGGGACTGCATAAGCCACACGTCCCACTGATCCACTTCTTTTAGCTTTGAAAAACACCACTCCAGGCTCCCCTTTTGACGACACAGCCAGGAGGAAAGGAAAGGAGAAAAAATGTGGCTGTCTAACCCCTGCGAACTGCATTGGGTGCTGAGCTCCAACGGTTTCAAAATCCCCAACAACATCCTCCCAAACTCACATGGCCAGAGGCAAGGAAGGAACATATTAGAACAAAAAACAAGGCAGATTCCACAATTCACCTGTTTGAGAGTGGTCGGCCAGCAAAAGAAAACAACGGTTTCATTCCCAAAATCCTCCCACCAAGAAAACATGCCAGCAAGACTACCTAAATGCATTGAAGAAAAATTAAATGGAAACCATAATTCTCCACCAACCGTCAGTGAGCAAAACAAGTTTAATCAACGTGAAGCAAGGGAAGAAAATGGCACATAAGGATAAGAGGAAGAGTAGATAATTGTTTTCTTCATTCAGTTTGTAAGAACGCATTAACTACACAAGACAAAGTCATAAAGACCTCCACCTTCCATCTGTCCAAAATGTGTGAAGGAACAAGCCTTAAAAAAAATGTAATAACAAGAGGGAACAGATTTCTAAGAACCCACGGTTTAAGCATAAAAACATGCTATGGGAAGTATTAAATTCTACCCTATGCTAAAATTAAACGTTACTTGATTGCTTTTACCCCCCCAAATTATGCTATCTAGAAGAATAATGTGGAACCAGCCAACCCGAGAAGATCAAATCGCATACACATGAGCAAGCTAGAGGAAGTAAGAATTAAATTCTCCATTACTCACAACGATTAAAACAACATGCGAACAGGCCTAATCGTCCCAGGGAAGAAGGCAAGGGGTTGTCATTCGAAATCAAACACGGATCAATGACTGTCCATGGCACCATGACGTGGTGAGCCCTTCTTCCGCTGCGGAATGAAGTTCGGCCTATGGGAGCAACCAGAATGACACAACAACACGACATAGAGATAATTAATGTTAATAACGATTACAAATGACAATGAAATATAATAATAATAATATGAAATAATGGCCAATCGGCACATAACCTAATAATATCATTATTATCATTAATTTATTTTATTATTTTATTTTATTTTAATAAAACTTATCACTAAAAAATAATAATTATAATTTATCATAATAATGACGGACAACCAAGATCGACAATAATAATAGAAGACAATTACTATAAAAATATCGATGATAATCGACAATAAGGTAAAGTAATAGTTTAATAAAATGAAGGCCGATCGACAATTTAAATTAAAAATATCATTATTATCATCATTATCTTAATATATATATATATATAATTACTATTTACATGAATAACGACCAACGATCAAGCTTAATAATGTGACAACAAGGTCCTCCGTTAATTGGTTAAACGTACAGGACATTACATGGTCCACATACAGAGGTGTCGATAATGACTTGAGAGGGCAAGATGGAGAGGGAAGGTGCTAAAACATCACTGAGACATGCTCTAAGACAACGGAATTACACACAGTTGTTGACGCTCAACAAAAAGGGTCACTGTGTGACAAGAACCGGGGTAAGCGCCGAATGAGGCATCACACGGAACTTCATTCTGTGTAGAGGCATCGTGACCATGCAACAAAATGGTAGTTGAATCACCATTGGCATTGACATTAGGTCAAAACTTCGTTTTGTGAAGAGGCCATCATGGGAATCTAGCATAATGGTACTTGATATTGCTTGTCAATAAAAGGAGCTCTCAAAATATTAGCTCGGAACGTCATTGAGTCAAGGCATTACAACCACACATTCGAATGGTAGCTGATCATCAGACTTAGCATCGTGAAGCAAAGGCATTGAGGTCTGTAAGAGACTTAGCACTACACAATGGAGGCATTGAGGTCTACAAGATACTTAGCACTGCACAGTGGAGGCATTGAGGTCTGAAAAGGGACAAGTCATTGTCCATCATCGACATCGGATCAATCATAGCTCTAAGTAACATGGAGTTCCTTCAAACTAGTTTGGATTCTACGGAATCAACTCGGAGCCAAGAGCTATGTTATAGAGTAAAATAAGATCCTTGTTGTCAGATATCTAGAAGCTTAGCACCGCACAATAGGAGCGTTGAGGTCTGTAGAGATATTTAGCACTATACTGGAGGCGTGGAGGTCTTCTTCAGATATCAGAGTGGCACAACGGAAGCATCATGGGCCCATAACCCACAGGTCCAGGATCGGAACCAAGTTGTCAAAATGAGGAGGTTACAGAGGAAGAGACCCAAGGGTCTACTACAATAGAACTTCCGAGGTGGCAACAAAGTTTCTAGATTCAGGACGGGATGGCAAAATGTTCCAATATAAGCTTTTTGGGATAAAAATCCTTTCTCAGTGAGGAGGTGTGATCAGGGGATCATTTTTGATATAAAAGTTTGTTAAACATCCCTAAATTGTGTCAGTGTAGAAGATCATTGCAAGAGCTTCCCATCGAATGTGAGAACACGAAAAATGGACATCAAGAGCTCTAGTTTATGCGGTCAAAGTTCAGTCAACGAGAAAGTCAACTCTAGTCAACTAGTCAATATTGGATCAATGACACTTTGTGACATGTGGAGAAAATGCAAAGGGATTCATTTATTTGTTTTCGACCTCCGGTCTTTGATGGTTGTAAAATAATAGCTTGTGGGAACAAGAGGCTCAAATTTTTTTAACGGAGGGGCCGACCGCCATGTGGACTATGGTACTATCACCGACGTGGTGGGTCCACAAGCCACCATGAATCAAATTCACTTGATTTTCCTATCGAGAGATGACAAGTGGACTATATGCTATTGACCGAGTTAATTATTTTCTATACCACAATGTATGGGTCGAATTTCTATTATCTTGGTAAGTCCACTTACAACCCAATTTACATGCCACATGTCTAAGTGGGCGAGTTTTATTTTTAAAACCATGTATTAATGTAAATTGGTAAGTATTAAACTTAGCAACCTCCACTTACCCACATAACTACCAAACATGCTATGCTAAGACCACGTGGTGGAGCAGTGAGGGCATACAAGGCCCATGTGTGAAAAGATCCACGTGAAGAATGGGGGATAAGGTTTATTAAAACCTTACCAAAAATTAAGGCCGCCAAATGTGGGATTATACCCACTTAAACATGCAAAACCGCCCCTTCACCTTATCCGCCAAACATGGGATTTTATCCCATTTATTTTTCTAAGTAACCCACTATGGGATATTATCCCACTTTACATGCTACGGGGAGGCTAATATTAGCCTTAAGATAATTTTTAATACATTATTTTAAGGGCCCTATTTTAGTATAAATAGGGAACCCATTTCTTTGTAATGGACACATGACACACAACTTGGAAGCTCATTCCTAGAGCTCGAAAAGGTGGAGATCGAGCTAAGAGGAGAGTTAGATATTATGTCAACGACATAGTTGTGTGAAGTCCTAATTTATTTAGGCATTATTATTTTAATTATTATTGACCTATTATTTTTAGGCAATAGTAAATTAAAATTATTGTGACTAGGAGTTATTAATACTACCTAGTTGGCCCATAACCACCAAACACCAAATTATTTTGAAGCACGGAATATCGACTAGGAGTGCCATAGGGCATTACGAAGCATCCGGAAGGCCAATAAAGAACTAGATGATTTCGAACAATGGAGCTGGTGCCATCGAGCTTGCCGAATATGCCAGGAAAGGGGAAGTTGGGTGCTATTTTTCACCCTTGTCATCTAAAAGTCTAGTTATTCTTCTAAGCAAGTTCTAAATAGTTTCCATTAGATTTTATTGTGAAAGTACTATTGAAATAATTTTTACTAGTGGAGCGATTCGAAATAACCCAAGACGTAGGTAATTACGAACTCCGTAATCAATCATTGTGTAATTGTCTTTATTGTCTTACATTAATTTTAAATTGATTACTTCAAAGGAGAAAATTGTTGGAAAATATTTAAAGCCTACAAGGGTCCAATATCAAATAGATACAAACTTGATTATTTTGGATAAACAATGTTTTGCATGTGAGAGCCAATCCTTTCAAAGATATTGAGCTAGAGAGTAGATAAACTAAGTAAGAATTCATGTGAAACTTTATTTATCATGGGTACCGGAGAAGTTGTAGATGAAGATTGTCACCGATGATCTGTCCCCATTCAATTCTTTGCTTCCTTCTATCACCATCAAGATGAAAAGGCCCATCCATTCTTAGAAGTCTCTTGTGTTTGCCTTGCCCATAACTCTTATGAGGAGAGTGATGACATCTGAATATCCTTCATGAAACTCATACCTTGGAAGGTTCTTGGGCATCCTTGAGGGATTTCTCCTTGTCTTAAACCATGAACCAAGTGCAACCCCTTACACATATGCATCCGTTGTTTCCCAGTCATGCAAGGCCATGTCCTTTGAAATGACGACCATACTAGGTGATGTCAAGATTTGTAGAGAAAGTGAGATGGTTCTAGGACTAATGTCCACCATCTTTGTACCATTTTCACTTGGATCATTCATGTTTTGGGCTCATAGTGGTGAGAGAAATCCAGGACCAACTCAATGCTTTGCATAGACATGGGATGTCCTACATGGTGTGAACAAGCCACTCGTGAATACCTGATCTTCAATCTTCCCTCATTCCTTGGTTATCATGCCATATCTTAAGTCATTCAAGTCCATGTATGAGATACCACCTGTCTTCTATCTCATACTCGCAAGCAAAAGGTTGTGCTTTGGATTTTTTCCCGTCCACTTATGCTTCATGATTTCTTTAGAAAAATCAACTCATTATTTTTGGTAAGTATGAAAAATTAGTTACCTCGAACCTCAACCGAATTTCCCTTTCTCCCTACATTTCTCTCACCTTTTAGATCAAATTTCTATTTTTGGCAGGTGCTCATGGGACCACTTACTATTTTTAGAAAGTGTCAATTTTATATCGGGATGATCATTTCAAACAATTTCTCTTTCCAATGCACCTCTGTTTCTCATCACTTTGCAGCCTTTGCAGTTGCTTGATTGGTGACTTTCCCAAAATAGAAGTTCTCTATGTAGAAGAGTTGTTATTTTTAGAAAGCATGCTTTGGTGGTTGGAATGCCATGGAATGAAGTTTTCCAATATGGATTTTTTTCGAATATCACCCCTATGAAAATTTAGACTTTCCGTTTAGCGGTTTGGGAGATTTTAAAGTTTTAAAATTTTGACTTGATAGCACTTCCGAACATGGGCAGCCATTAATGGACCTTGAAAATTGTAGGTATGGTTTTTCCTTGTGTTTGCAAAAAAATATGTTTTTTCTGTGGGTTTTTCCTTTTGATTCTACGGTGAAATTTCTCTTCGATCCGGTTCTTTGGTTTAACGAGAAACTGAGCTTTTTTTCTTCATTGGGCCGGAAAGAGGATTTCTTTATTGTGAATGTTTTGTACTGCAAAAGGAGGGTTTGAAGGTGAGGTCTTGATGTATTTTGAGAGAGGAAAGAGAATAAAAAAATGGTTTGTTGTTTTGTGCACTGGTTTGTAAGATTTCTTTGAATTTATGTTTCACGACAATGGAGATTTTTACGGTTTCTTCTCTTCATTCTTCACTTCTTCTTCCTTGTTTGATCAACTCTTCTTCGAGACCTATCTACTGTCATGGATTAGAGAATAATGTGTTGTGATGGAGCTGGTTCTAGGTTCAGCAATGGTGGAGTGGTGGTGAGAAGCTACAGAGTTGTGGTGGAATGAAGTTGTGCACAAGAGACTAAGAAGTTAAAAGTTAGAAGCAGGAAACACGAAGGATTTTTTAAAAATTCAAAATAAAGCACAAAGGGATGAGGTGAATTTTCATGTCCCTCATATTTTCCTTAAGCATTAAGGGATGAGAGGGATATTAATTTTCACGTGGCACCTAGTTGCGACACATGGCGAATATCTAACAATTGGGAATTTGAGCAAAAAAGTAGCTTTAAAGCATTCGAGGTTGGAAAATGGTCATAAGAGGAACCTTGAGGATTCCTAGAGGCTGGGAAAATTTTTGTTTCTGGCATGTCCCTCAGCACAAAGGGACATGAGAGACATCAAATGGCACAGCACGCCTGGTGATGACAAATGGCAAAGATCCGACGGCTGAGGGTTCAAGCTCCACCAGTGCTCCCAGGAGGCTAAAAACTACTCTGAAGGGGTCACATGGGTGACAAGGAGGCTCCCTGGGGTTGGGTGCATTTTAATTTCCTTTATGTCCCCCAACACAATGAGACATGAGGGACATCAAATTTCATGGCGCGTTAGAAGCCACCACTTGTGACAATCTGAGCGAGCGAGGGAATGAGCTTGACAAACACCTGAGAGTTGAATTGGTGGTCCGAGAGGTTGTATAAGGATCCAAAGGGATTTTAGGGGATAGGAAATTTTTTATGTCCCTCATGTCCCTTTGCTTGAGGTGGATGACATAAGGTACATGAAATTATGCCAGGCTCCTGGATCTGACACTTGTTTTGTTCAAAATTTGGCTAACTCTGAACTCGCATCTAGAGGGGAAACTTGAGCTCTCGATGCACAATGGCAATAATATGATATTGACTAAAAATGGCATTTCGAATCCAATGGTTGGCATATCAGGTATTTATTCATCCATTTGATCCCTTAAAAATAAGGTTTTTGATCTGGCTCACTAGTTGTGCATCGAAAAACCAATTATAAAGCTATTACGCCAAGGTGTTGTGAAAAATATGATTTCACAATTTTTTAGGGCTTGGACTTTCTAACTATGTTTCTCTTGGCTCTTAACTCCATCTAGATCTCCCAAATCACTTCCCGAAGCTCAACATCTCTTTTGACCTTGTGCACTACTCAGACTTGTGAACCCTGTTTTGGTGAAACTACCCCAACTTCTCTGAATCCTTTTTGAATCTTCCTAAATCACTTCCATGATGTTATAAGGAATTTTATTCACTTTCATGTCCTGGTTTGGATTCTCTAATCCAATCCATGGGGTTTCTCCGGTCAAGGAAGGCCGGTGATAGCCCTTCCCACAATCGCGAAGTTTGCATTTTTCAATGAACTCCTAAAATCACGTAGGGGTTTTGAATTAACTTTCCTAAATCACCTAGGGACTAAGTTAACATCAATTGTGAGGTCACTGGACTAACTGGGTAGACCCGGGGTGTCTTGGAAGTGTAAAACTTATAAATTTTGACATAGGGGTATCGTTTTCATGCTTGGAAATTGTCAATTTCCTTGTTGCACATTTGCATGACAACAACTGGCTCTAGCTGGGGACATGACATACACTGAGCGCAGTGAAGAAATGACATAGAGAATCCAAAATCTCAACTTTAGACCATATAATCCATTGACTAGTGCCTTATCCATTGGGATTTGTGTAGTCATGTACAATTTACAAGAGAGAGATAGCAAGAAGAACTCACACAAAAAAATGACGAAAAGGAAACACACGACACACAACAGGAAGGTAAACACACACAACAAAAATGGAAACACACCTAACAATCACCTATGGTACAAGGAGGGGGACAACCCACTTTCACTGATGATACAATTTCAGATATTTCCCACTACGAGGCAATTCCAATGGCATTCCATCCAGATATGAGAGTAGAAAAACATTTTCACCGTAAGCATCACGAACTGGAATGGTCCGAACCATAACAAATCAAAATTTCCATGGCTATCTTTCAGTTCCCTTCTTTTTTCCCATAGTAAAACAAGGTATCAAAATTTTAATTCTCTCACTTTTTCCTTCATGTCAAATATCATCTTCACTTTCAACTGGTGCTCTCTGATACAGTCTACCACTTGGAGTTTGTTTTCTTTTAGTTTCTCAAGAAAAAAGATTATCTTGTCAATGGAATCCTTGTATCTGTTTGTCTTCTATTCCCTGGAGCAACTTGAGAGCTGACATCTCAACTATGATGGGAATTTCTGCTTCAACTCCATACAACAGTTGGAATGGTGACATACCTATTGCCTTCTTGGGAGTGATCTATCCACCCACAATGCATCATACAAATTCTTGTGCCAATTCCTTTGGTTTTCATCCATGAGCTTGTGGAAAATGGTCATGATGTTCTTGTTGCTTGATTTGGCATGTCCATTTCCTTGTGGATAGTAGTCTGATGAATGAGACAAGGAGATTCCATAGCCATAGAAAAACTCAATTAACTCCCTCAAAGAGAAATAGGTAGCATTTTCTGCTACAATCTTTGTGGCACCCAAAACGTACTTATGATATTTTATTTTATGAACTTGCATACCGTTTAGTGTTAACCAACTTTGTGAAGTAATCTATCACTGTGAGCACATAGGTATGCCTCGTGCTTGAGTGAGGATTCGAACACCAATGAAATCTAGCCCCCATTGCTGAAATGGTTCTTCAATGACAACTAGCTTGAGTGGGAGTGCTGCAAGTTGTGGTCTCCCAACAAATTTCTAACATGCTTCACATTTGGAAACCCATTCTTGAGCATTTGCAAAGAGGGTGTGCTAATAATACCTTCCCCAGAGAATTTTATGTGTAGTGACCATTGCCAAAAATGCCCACCACATGCTTGGTCATGGTATGCTTTAAGCAACTTCTCTTGTTGTTATTTTTCTACACATTGGAGAAAGCATCCATCTAGGCCTCTTTTGTAGAGTGCATAATTATAGATTACAAACTTCATTGCTTTGAGATTGAGTGTTCTCCTTTATTTTTAATCTAGATGAGGAGGGAATTATCCATAGGTTAGATAACATGTGATGTCAAGCATACCACTCATCAGTAGTGGTTATTAAAAGAACTTGTGGATTATCTTCAAAACAAGTTGAGAAAGCACACATATATTCACCATAATGATCTTTGAGAGCTTTGTCTTCAACAATCAATTTACACAAACCATTTCCATGAACAAAATTGGAGGGTTGAATCTCTAAATCATTCTCTTTAATCTTTGTGACCCAGTTTCTGTTTTAGCTCCAGGATCTTGTTGTGTCAAGATGGACTTGATTGCACTTCGGGAACCATCACCACCATATGAGAGTTGAGTATGTAGAATCTAAAATTTTTTACATGACCACTACGTAGGCATGTTTCTCCAACTGGATGTATTTTAGTTCATGCTTTTTCAATGGGCAGCTCATGAAAGAAATGGGTGCTTCCACACCTTCATAATTATTTTGGACAAGAATAGTAGAGAGTGTATGTTCCGATACATAGCAATACATGATGAATTCTTTTTGAAATCCGGAGACATGAGAGTTGGAGCTTTGGAAATGGCTTTCTTGATTTTTTCAAAAGTTGCTTTTCCTTCATTATTCCACTTGAAGCTTAATTGAGGTTTCATCATTGTGGTGATGTGCTTTGTTAATTTTGATAACTCGAAATGAAGCGACATAGAAAATTTACCTTGCCAAAGAAGGAGTGAAGTCCTTTCTTGCTTGTGGGAAGAGATAATGCTTGAATAACCTTCACTCTTTTTGGGTTGATGTGCTCTAGAAAATTTCTTTCCGTAACTCCAAAAATGCACTTTTTGGGTTCAAGGATATGCCATGCCTTCTACATTTTACAAGTACCCGTTCCAGATGATGAATATGGTCTCCCTTTTTCGAGAATATTGTGAGATCATCCAGGTATATGAAAATGAAATGCTTCAAATATTTGAATGCTAGGTCCATCACACTTTGGAATGTAAATCTTACATTGAATAGGCCAAAAGGAATTTGTTGTATGCAAAAGTTCCCAAGGTGTTGTGAAGGTTATCTTGGTACGATCTTCCTCTACCACCTATTTGGTTATACCCCAAGAATCCATCAAGAAATGAGAGAATTTCAGATCCGGTGACCATCTGCAAAATGTGATCCATAACTGGGAGGGGATAATTGTCTTTTAATGATGTATGGTTCAAGTTGTGGAATTATACACGTATTCTTATTTAGTCATTCTTCTTCCGCACCGGCACAATGTTGGCCACCCATGTTGAATGATGGATGGGAAAGATGATCCTCACATTGAGCATCTTCATCACTTCCTCCTTGATGGTATCAACAATTTTCAGGTTGTATGGCCTTTTTTTTTTCCTGAATGGCTTGGCATCCAGCTTCAAGGGCATCAGTGATGCATTTCATTTGGTTGGAAGGATTTTAGTTTATCATAGGAGTAGGCCAAGAAATCTGAATATCTCTTGAGTAATGAAACAAACCTTCTCTTCTCCTCGGGTGAACAATAATTTCCAATGTTGACCATCCTTGATTGTTCTAGAGTGCCAATATTCTCCTTCTAACAATTGGTTAGGCACCAATAAGATTGCTTTGATTTTTCTTGAATGAATCTATCGTGTTTATAAATCAATTTTTCTTAAATAAATAGGCCCTCTAGAGAAACTAGGCCTTTAGGAATCTTATTCCCTTTCAATTTGATCACTCCCTCTTCATCAACTCCTTCAATTCCTTCTTTCTCCTCTTCACTACCGCTTCTCGGTGTGGATTCTCACTTCCTTCAAAGAAGAGGTTATTAAAATTGTCTCTTTGCTCAAAGAATGCCAGAAGTTGATTATTGTCATTAAAGACTTGCCAATGATTTGCATTATCTGGTACACTAGGCCTGAACACCATTTCAATGGTCACTTTTTCTTTGCCAAAAGAAGGATGAGGTGTCACTAGGGAAGTTGAAACTACAAGGAATCATCCTTTTCATTCTTCTCTCATGGAACATACTCAATGGAAAATGCATCAAAATATTCAATGCAATCCCATACTCTTTTTCTATAATGTCAGAGTCTTAGATTTTTCACATGATATTGCTGCCGAACTTGTTTTACAATCACATCTACATCACCTTGAAATTTTAGCTTCTTTATTCCCATATCTTCTACGATGTCCATGACAAAAAGGAGAGCTTTGTACTCCACCGTGTTATTTGTATTATTAAATTATAGCTTGTAGGAAAATGGATACAATTCGCTAGAAGGAGAACACAACACCACACCTACTCCCGACCCTCGTGCTAGAGTGACTTTCATAAAATTCCATCGTCTAGACTTGGTCCTCTTCCTCCTCCATAAGAAGTGAAATCTCCCATCTTTCTCTAAGGTGAGGAAGTAGTTGCCTATCCCGTTTGTAATGCCCAATCGTTTCACCACCCTTTGGACGAGGATGGGAGCTTGTTTCTTCAGGAGAGGTACCGAATATTCTCACCATTTGAATAACTACTAATTAGCTCAGTACATGATCACCATGATGTATGCACAACTTGGCCTTGGTGCATCATCAGGAATTAGTAACTCGTGGATAAACCCCACAGTCCAGCTACCTTGTCAATCACCACCAAAACAAACTTGGTGTCATTTAAATAACCTCAAATTCTGCGTTATGGTTACGCTTGGATGGACTGTTACCCCGTGGCGGTGTACGATTCATTGACGATGTCGTAACGCTTTGGTATTACACAAATTTTGATGGGAGGTCGGTATTGGGGACTTCAACCAAGTCCGGTGAGGAGAGACGATTTTGATAAGGTTCCGGTCTAGTGAGATTGTAATGCTAAGGTTACAACGTCATTAAGGAAGATAATAACAATTAATAATATATATATATAATTATATAACTGGTTGTAAAATAGTGATGATAATGTTGTTTTCAAAATTAGAAGGGAAGGTGGAATTGTTATGGGTGTGTACACCCTCATCCTCACCGCAAATTATTGTTTGGTCAACCTTGAGTCATTTTTATTTTATTAACTCCAGCCAAGAGAATTTTAATGTGGAATGGATGCCAACTTGTCCTATCGGAGAGTGGGTGGAGGAGCTCTAATTGTTCCAACTGATGCACATTTATGCCCTTGGAAGCTGCAAAGATTCTTGTAGAAGCCACCCACCCATAACCATGTGCCTCATCTAATGTTTTCTGCTCTATTTTTTTTCTCCTACAAAAATGACCTCTTCTCCTTTCATTTTCTCCTCCTCTATAGTCTGTGTGATGGTTGCCTCTTGTTCTCCTGCATTTTCAGCTTCCATTGGCTTTCTCCAACTGGCACACATTGGATGGATGTGGGAGTTTGGGAGAGCATCAGAGCATTGGAAAAGGCAAGGGCGGTGTTGAATAAGAAGGCACACAGGCATGAGCCATTTTCCCTTCCCCAACTTTTTCATTTGTATTAATTGCATGATTATTGCTTGTTTTCCATGTAAATGGTTGTTGTGTTAACTTTGGGTAGCTCTGCGTATGGGGGAATTTCATTTGTAATGTTTGTGTGGTTGATTTTTGACTTCCCTATAACTATTGCAGTCTTATTTTGCTAAGATATGTGTGGGGATTTTCTTGATACGTTTGAAATTATGCTTGTGGGGGTAGCACGTCCTGTGACTTGGTATTGGACCCCAGCGTGACAATGATTTTCTTGAATGTTTAAATTCTATTTTTTTTTTGGAAACTACGATGAACCTTCCTTTGTGTATCGTATTGTTATAGAAGAGGGTAGGTAATAAAAATATTGGTCTCACTAGAGGCTCATGTATTGCTTGACATATTGATGATATCACGGCTGGTATAAGTTTGGTCTAGAAATGATTTTGGAAAATCCTTGCTCATCATTTTTAACAATACAGTTTTGGTATTCATGGTGCAGTTGGCTTAGAGTCGACTCTTGGTTGAAAATAGATTTGAGTAATCTTTTGGTTCCCTCGAATAGCCAAAATTGGTATAGAATTATTCCATTTTAGACCTAGGAGGTCGGCTAGAAGGCTGTGACATAATAACTTTCTAATTTATTAAGAACCCATAACGGTCTGTGTAATATGCTTACTTGATTTGATTGGCTACAACTAGATAGTTGGGTTTATGACAACGTCTTATCTGTACTTTCATTTTGTTGAATCTAACTTGCAAACCTGGCTTAAGATGACATTAAAATTTTAGTATCCTGGCCAAGGGATATCAGTGTCAGTCCTACATTTGACTGATCCCTCTAACTTGTTTATGAAAGGCCCACCAAACTTCTTTGTGATGGAAAATTTGAGGGATTATTCTAAGGAAATCCTTACTCAAATCATTGAGGAAAATACTTAAGGTATTTGAGGCACTCACGATTTAAACTGGGATATCCTATGCACCCGACACAACTGTATAAGTTTGCCTAAATTTTATATTTATAAGAAACTTTTTTTTTGGGAAGCACCCACAGTAGTGGGTGCATGAATGTTGTTTTACCCTTCCGAGTAATGAACAATGATGTATATGTTGGAGATGTTGTGTACATAGAACTAAGTTCGACATTTGAGATGCATTTGGGATCTCTGAAAGGTAAACTACATTTACCCCAAAGAAATAATTTTTGGTTATGAGACTTTTCTTCGTTAATTTAATAAGTCAGTTAAAATTATTATAGCATTGAAATAGTTACTATGTTGGGAATGAAGGGTTTTTTTGAGGGATGTGTTGAGTTTTGTATTTGTAGTTTTATAGTATGCATTCAAAGTTTAACTTATCTTATGCAGATGTTGTTTAACCTATATATATATATATATATATATATATATATATAAATATTGGGTATAATACTCGGAACAACACCTACATTCTTTAAGGTGTATGCATGTGCAATGCATTCCTTATTATAGGATCTTTGGATAGGTCTTTGAGTGGTTATAATCCCCCCTAGGCTCCATGTTTTTGTGGGTTTGTGTGGCACTCTTGGATTCGAGTAGGGATGTTTGGAATAATTTAATTAGTTATCTTCCTTGCATTATCAGGAGAATTTACTATTCCATATTGGGAGGTTTCCGTATGATTCCTTTATTCAATTTTGTGATTGTGAAATTGCTATCGTTATCATTACTTAGAAAAATAAAAAAGTGTATTATGTGGGAAATATGTGATAATTGGAATGTATGGTGTAAGAGTAACTTTGGATAGAAAATACACATTTTAGCCTTCATACATCATGCAGTTGTGCCTTTTGTTGTAATGAAATTACTAGTATAATTTAAATTATGAGCAGCAATAGAACACAAAATAACACAATATTTCATAATAATGATCTCAATTACAAACTTTTATACATCCCCTTGAGTCCTTCACAAAATAATTCTCTTTTTATTCTATGATATGTCTTCAAAAACCAGCAGTGTCCTCCATAGGCGAGGCATAGCTTTGCAAGAATCTTATGACTCAACTCGGTGGAATCTTTACTCAAGTATAACATGTCCTTGTACAAAGTGCGTACCACGGGCATTACCTTTCCACTCAAATTTGTTAGATTTCATAGATCCTTGCTTGATATCTGTATTAGAGATTGTGTATCCTTGTCTCCCGATCCCATTCCAATCTTGCTTCATCCACCCAGGCGGGAGTCAACATGGACATTCCACATAGTAAGGCATCCGCAGATGTATCCCTTCTGACAAAGCTTCGCTTACTACATTTTATTTACCCTTTTTGTATATGATTTCAAAATCATAACCCAACATTTTTGTTACCCACTTTTGTTGTTCCTCAAATGATAACCTTTGCTCCAAAAATTATTTGAGACTATCATGATCAATTTTTACCTTGAAGTGTCTACCCATGAGATAGGGCCTCCATTGCTTGACCGCATGAAGAATAGCCATCATTTATTTCTCATAGACAGGTTTGAGTAGATATTTTCCTTTAAATTGGTGACTCTCAAATGCAATTGGTCTTCCAGGCAGCATTATAATTACTCCCAATCTTGATCTGAAGCATCACATTCAACAATGAAGGTTTTTGAGAAGTTGGGAGTAGCAAAAGCGGGAGTAGCGACACAAGGCTTCCTTCAATTGCTCAAAGGATTTAGTGGCTAAGCCCATCTCCAATGGAATGCATCCTTCTTTAGCAATGAGAGTGAGTGGGGTTGCTATTCTACCATATCCCCACACAAATCTTCTATATAAGTACACTATTAGTCCTAGGAACCCACGAAGATTTTTGAGAGTTTTGGGTCTTGGCTAGTCCACCATAGCTTTGATCTTCTAAGGATCAACTTTGATCTTCTTGACACCTTCATGGGATACAATCATCATGCAGTGATCCTTCATCATAGCAATGTGATGGAATTGACAAATCTTCCTATAAAGTATGTGCTTTTCATCTTCTCGGTGATCACTTTGGACGCTTCTTCATGCAGGATAAGCAATGTGACCAAGTACTCTACCTCTTGTACACCAAAAGAACATTTAGATGTATTTGCATAGAGAGTATGTTTCTCCAAAACTTCCAACACTTTATTTACATGTTGAAAGTGTTCTTCCCATGTCTTATTGTAAATCAATATGTCATCAAAGAAAACTAATACAAATTTCCTTAAAAATGGCTTGAAAACAATGTTCATCAAGCTTTGAAAGGTTGAAGGCACATTTTTAAGACCAAAAGGCATTACCAAAAACTCATAATGGCCCTCATGAGTCCTAAAAGCCATTTTATGAACATCTTCCTCTTTTATTCTAATTTGATGGTACCTCGAACAAAGATCTAATTTTGTGAAATAAATAGCACCATGCAATTCATCAAGTAAATCATCAATTACTGGAATAGGAAACTTATCTTTGATGGTGTACTTGTTGAGTTCTTGGTAATATGGACACATCCTCCATGTTTCATCCTTCTTACGTACCATGACCATTGGTGAAGAATATGCTCTGGCGGAAGGCGATGATACTTGCCTTCAACATTTCTTGAACCACTTTCTCAATCTCACGTTTCGGGAATATGGGTATCTCGTATGGTCTAATGTTAGGTGTTTGGCTCCCTAGAATCAACTAGAATGACATGATCATGATCCCTAAGCGGTGGTAGTCCCTTTGGAATTGCATCAAAAACAAATAAGTGAGCATCGCAATCTTTCAAGATTGGGTGACATTGAAGACTCTATATTTTGTACTTCTATGGAAAATAACTTTGCTATAAATCCATCTACTCCTTTTTTGAGAACCTTCTACATCTGATGAGAGCTAATAATTTGTGGATACTTAGCTACCATCCCATTCAATTATATTGTCTTTCCATCCGAATGAAATCGCATGAAAATTCTTGGAAATTCATCTCTATAGTACTAAGGTTGTGAGCCATTGGACACACAAAAAAATATCTACCCCTCCCATAGAAATAGCAAACATAGGTGAGTCTAACATGTAGTCTCCCATGGAAAGCTTGATACTATGGAACTTTCCTGTGCACTTGACTATCCCACCATCCGCAATCATAACTTGCATTTCTGGAGCTGGGTAAATAAAACAATTGAGGTGGGCAACTAACTTACTATTTATGAAGTTATGAGTACTCCCGAGTCAATCAACACTGTCACCTTCTATTTTTTGAGATAGCTAATAACCTTGAGTGTTTGAGGAGTACTAATACCTGATAATGCATGGAAAGAAATTGTAGGTTGGTGATCCTCTACTTCCTCTTCTACTGGTTCCTCAACCTCTCCTATAATTTCAGCGTCCTCATCATCCTCATTACCTCAGGTTATCAATATAGAACAACTTATTCTCAAGGATAAGCACATTTGTGTCCCAGGTCCATATTTTCTATCAGTTAAAACATAATCCTTTTGCTCTTTTTTCTTCCATTTGTTGAGGAGTCAATCTAATTGGCCTAGAAAATGAAGGGGAAGAGATACTACGGTCTCTTGGTGTTAATGAAAGGGCGACATCCTACTACAAAGAACTTTTTTCCTCTGCTTGACATGCCATGATAATAGAATCGAAAGCTTGAGTGAATTAAACATACGTACCTCATGCTTGATGTGGTCCTTAAGACCCCAAGAAATAGGTCATTTAGATTCTCTTATGGTATATTCTCCACCCTTTAGGATAGGTTCTGGAATTGATGCACATAATATTTGGTGATCCTATTTATCGTAACTTTGCTAATTGACTAAAGTAGTTTCTCAAACACTGGAACTATAGTGAATTATGCAACTCCTCGGTAAAAAATGTCCAAGTGGTGAGACCATTCTTACGCCTCCGAGAACATAACCATCGAAAGCAAACAAATTGGTGCTAGTTCAAGATACGGGGATGCCAAAGTTACCTTTTATCCTAATGGTGTTTGATGTAGCTCAAAGAATTTCTCCATTTGATTTATCCAATTGATTTGGGATATTTACCATCAAATTTGTGCATATCCACTTTCGGCATCATGTTGACTTAAGGGAAGTGGTTGAATAAGTTGGATTACGATTGGGCTAGAAAAGTGATCCAACATGGTTATTTTGTCCATGATTTTGCTCCATAACTGAAGATCCTCCTTGGTTGATATGGGATGGATTTGGGCCATACTTATTTACCCTTTACATGTTGATGATATCATCCATACGATGATTGATTTGGGCCATGTCTCCTTTAGAGGCCATCTTAGATTGTACATTTCATAGCTCATACTCAAGTTGGCTCACCTTATGATCAACTGAAGTAAACCCTAGTGCTGAGGAATCTGTATTTACCCCTTCTGAATCCATCTCTTCAATCACTATCCCATCTTTATCTGGGGTTTTACCCAGAGTAACCAAATTCTTTTTTGCTCTTGTGGAAGGCCCCGCCATGATATCAAACCTTAGGGTTTAGGGTTTTGATACAAATTCCAGCTAAACAGGAGAAAAAAACAAAGAAAATACTAATACTATTTTTTTAGAGCTTTCTGAAAATGTAAAGAACTTGAAAAAATTCCACAATTTGCACCCTAGGGAGTATTTTATGAAAAACCCTAAATTTGTAATAACTTGTGCAAAATAAATAAAAAAGTCTGAAATTTTTAGGGATCCTTTTTGAAATGTTTCACAACTATGGTAAAAATATCTCCCAAATTCGCTCTGGTTGAAATATATAGATGGGTGGAAACAAAAAAATTGGGTTTTTACCCTAATTTTGGCCTAGATCGCAACTCTGATACCACTTGTAATGAAATTACTAGTATAATTCAAATTATGAGCAGCAATAGAACACAAAATAACACATTATTTTAGAATAATGATCTCAATATGCAATTATAATAGCTTCGCCACTTGAGGGGAAACCTCCAAACCATATAATAAGACTCAAATGGTGCCCAAATGATAATGAACTACTACCTACAATCCCTATATATACTATTCATATGTTATGGCCATCACTTAGAGGCCAACCTATTAAGCATGAGAAAGTATAATTGATATAATAAAATGATATGGTAAGATTAACTTTGGATAGAAAATACTCATATCCTAATACAACAATAGGTTAAGGGCGTAGCATTTGTTAACAAGTATCTATTTTGTATGCATTCATATTAATTGCATCTTGCTTATGTCATGGAATGGAAATCATGCTCTAGTCATTCAATTATTTCTGATGAGATATCTAGGAAAGGGAATGCGTGCTCATGCCAATTCTTCTGAACTGACAAAAGCTAACGTGTTTTGTAGGTTGATTATTTGAGCTCGAACACAAAAGAAGTGGTTGCTATAATTTGCATAGATGATAATTATTAAGGTGTTTGTACACTGGTTTTATGGTTCACAATAAATATATACACAATTGTATTGTTAGGATCGACCATGGAAATTGCCTATGCTATTTTAGGGGCTCGAATTTGAAGGCAAAAAAAAATAAAATAAAAATTTAGAAATGTTATTGTTTCAATACTATAAGAACTTGTGAAAAGGGCTTAACACCTCGTTAATTTACATAGTTGGAAGATTGTAAAAGGATGTACTATGTTTTAGCCAGTCCTTACTTATAACATACATTTTATAGTAAGCAATAATTAATTAGAGTTTGTATCCTGTCAGCATCAAACTATAGTCTCTTTATTTCTAAGATTGTCTTACTTGACACAAAATCCAATGTCATAAATATCTTCCTAATGGAAATCTAATCGAATCTCATGAACGTGAGACTATTAGTTTACATTTCATCATGTTAGAGCACCCTAACTATTCAAGGCTTAACAAAAATATTAGCGGTTACCTTCTCTTCAACATGTGGTAAAGGAATGAAATCTAACCTTAGCTTTTCACCACCAGGTCCCAAACAGGTAGATAGATCTTGTATACTATTAGGAGATTTGAGACACGTGAAAAATTCTAGGGATGATTCCCTATGTAATTTCTTTAAAAAATAGGATTCAAACATTTGAGCGTGTGTATGAGGTTTACCATTTGGGGTTTTGTACTTTGATACTGGATCTTTGCAAAATAAATAAATAAATTGTTTAATACACATCATCAATGTCAAGTCCCTGAAGGGAGGGTTGTAATTCAATCATATAATTCTAATGAGGGCTCAAATTGAAAACAAGTAATCACTAGTACACAAATGAGAAAAGTAGAAACGTAATATAATCCAATTAATGTGTTTAAGCCATTTTGTGGTGTGGAGTTAAACATGGAGGTGGAATTTCAATGTGATCCTAAGTTCCCTAAATGATGAATTAAACCCCTTTTTACCAAACATCATGTTATGGGGTAGTGGGTATACGTGGTGAAAATAGGGAATCATGTGCTTGAGGTTTTGGGCGTAAACTCTCTTTAACCCCTTTAATCATGGTTGTAGCTTGTTAAGAGAGTTCGAATGCGTCGTTAAATTTGTAAAGTTTGTTGTAGGGGTGTCCAATAACTTCATTGAGTCCTCAACAAGGTGTGAGGTTATCTAATCCAATGTCTTCTCATTTTCAACGTCGTTTTATAATTTTCCCTTAAACCCAAATTCTTAGTGGAGTGTGGAAATATTCTCCTTAGGGCCATGTTGTTTTAAACCCTAAGTAAAGTAGAAAGAAACTCATTAAGTTGTTATAACTAAAAACATTGATTGGCATCCTTAGTAAATGAATGCAAACATGGGAGGTTGAGTAACTTAGTTACCCCTGAACTTGGAGAGGCCGAGTCATTATAATCTTACATGCAACCTAACTACATTGTTTAATATGCAAAACAAAAAAGAGAAACAAGAAAATTAGAAGAAATCTCTACAAGTTAAGTGGTACTCAGAATTAAAGTTTTGCAACCTAGTTTATAATAGAACGATGAACCACAGTGGTAAGGGTTTTGTAGCTTGTTAATGGCCGAGATTGAATTATAACAGTAATAATTTCAATACCCTAAAAAAAAATTGATGTCTTCCGAATGGGCCCATACATATGTTTACTCTGTAGTCAAGCCTTTTGGTTGAGTCGATCATTGGGGAATGTTGTCTGATGTGCATCATGTGCTTTCCATATTACGGTCATTTGATGATGTCATGTAAGCATCTCTTGTGTTATGTGTTGTTGTCTTTAGCGACCCCATGTTTGACATGTGTGTTATGTTGTGGGAAGTCAAAAAAAAATATTTCCAGTATTTTCATTGTTGTTTTTGCGTGTCATTTTGTGGGCATTACACCGTTGTCTTGAAAAAGAATGTTTTCCCTCAAATCATCAAACTTTTGCACTATGTACTTCACCTTCCATCTTTGGAAGAAATTTATTCATTTCACCTTTCACTTGGATAGTTGTAGATGACCAATCAATTTTGATTTCTTCACCCAAATATCTGCAGAAGCTTCAACTCAGTAGCATCCCAAAGGATACTAGAATGTCTACCACCAGGATGATGAGGAGCACATTATTTTCTAGAAAATCAGCTAGCACCACCTGTGCATCTTTTATTCTTCCCACCAATGGAACTTGTTTGGATTCCATTGAATAACATGAGCCATTTTATTGGGTCAAGGTGAGGCCCGATGAATTTTCAACTTTACGGGCATCACATTATATGAGGCTCAGAATCTATGATGAAATTGTTGAGTTGGAAGCCTTTGATGAGAAGTGACAGGTAAAAAGGTTTGACCTTGTTGGATTTGGAGGCACTAAGGGCTAACATGTTTTGAGAAGGTATGGTGGATGGTGTGGAAGTAAACCTTTAGAATTTGAATCGATACTATAGGGTTACTACCACAGACTACTTCAATGAACCTATAAAGTTGAGCGGGATGCATTTGTAAGTACTCTAGCTCTGTGATATGAACCTTGGTTTTTCTTGCATGTTCCACAAATTCAAATGGCATTATGATTAGAAAGGTAGTCATTTCAAGAATGAAAAAGGTTTACATGGTGAAGGTTTTTCTACTTTGGGGGTTGGATTTTCTTTTACCGGTGTAGCAATTGGCTTGGAAGGAGATGGAGATGCAGATTTTGACGGTACTTTAGGTGATTTTGCATGAATAACATTTGAATAAGGAGAAGGAATATATGACTTACTTGGTATGACAACATGGTTCTTGCAATAGCGCAGGTCTAGTTTTTCTTTAGCCGACTCCATGAAGGTGGTAGCGGTGATCCTCTGCTGATGATTTTGTTTTGAGGAATTTCCGTAGGAGGATATTATTTCTTCTTATTTTCTTTCTCCGCATCTATTGAGGGTGACACTCCTTTTGCGATTGTGCACAGGTGAATACCGCACATGAGAATCTTGGGGAATCTTCATCATCATCATATTCATCTCCATCAATGTACTCAATTAGGCCATTATGTGTATCACCATCAACTTCTTCAACCTCGAGATAGTTATCGTCATCTCCCGCATCATCCTCCTTAGGTTATTCTATTTCTACTTCTTCCTCTGGCTCCTCGGTGTCACAAGTGGCATTGACTAGTGGTGCTTCAAGAGCGAGCCGACGAGGAGGTGGAGTAATTATTGGTCTATTTGGAGGATTTGTATTCCTTGGAGTATTTCACATTGTGATCTGAGACAATTGTTTCTTCACAACAATCAAGTCATTGGCCATTTTTTGGAACATTGGATCTGTGGTAACTGAGCCCAAACTTTTACCCTTTTTCTTTACATTCAAACCTTTTACTTTTCCATACAAGATTAGATCATCTTTTGTCTCGATCGCAAAATCATGTGCTTCCTTCAAATCTCTAGGTTGGGCTCTTCCGAGGAAGAAACCAACTTCCGGTGGCAAGACATTGATGAAGCATCTCTTGATTATTCTTGGGAGCCATGACATATTCAGAATTATTCTTATCATTCTGTTATATTTGGTAATGAAATCTCTCATTGATTCAGAAGCTTATTTCTTCATTTGTACCAATTGAACCAAAATATCTTGATAGTATTCCATGGATTTAAACCTATGTTCAAATGCACTTCTAATATCCTCCCAGTAGGTGACAGACCTTGGGGAAACATGTAGAACCATTCTATAGCCTTCTCTTGGAGTGATTCCAAAAAAATCCAGACTGATACATCTTCGTGCTCAACGCCCAACACACCGCAAACAATGATGAATGTTGTTACATGCTCTTGGGAAGTTGAGAATAGTTACCTTTGAATTTTGGAAAGTTTTTTCTCGAACCTTTTGGTATCTCTTGGAGGGGTTGAGCAAGGGCAAGTGGACCGGTGTTTCCACCCCATGGTACATTAGGCTTGTGTTCTTCATGATTACGATCCCCCATTCCATTCCTGACTCGAGCTTCCAACCTTTCTAAGGCTGCGGCTTTAGCTCACTGTTCTTGATTTTGCTCGCTTGAAGTCTTTCAATCTCTTCAATTTGAGCTCTTATTTTGCTTCCGCTCTTGCTTCTCTTTCTCTATCTTCTTCGGTCTCTAAGTCAGTGAAATCTTTAAGTTTATCGTTGATGTATGGAAACTCAATGTCCAATGGATTGGCTACACTTGGACTTAAAGTAGAACCAACTATGTGATAAAAAGGAGACCTCTGAGTTCGAATCAACTCTTGTCTTCTTTGAAGCTCTTCAAAAGTGGATCGGTTTGTCCTCCTTGCCTTTGTTGTTGGGTGTATCTTCTATCCACTAGCTTGGAAATTTATGCTCTTCTTTGCGATGCTTGAATTTTTCATTGCCTTTCTAATTTAAAGCAAACACGTTCTTCTTCGATGTCAAGTTTTTTTTTGCAATGAAGTAATGGTTGACACTTTTCCTATTATACCAAATAACCTCTCTCAAATCTAAAGCAATATCTTCTTGAATGTGGAACATGGTCTTTCAACAGGAGGATTTCTTAGAATAGCCATGGTTTGTAGACAAGAGGCTTAGGTGATTATTTAAATTTTAGAATTTGGTTTTTTTTTTTTTTGGATTTTACAAATTTTTATATATTTTTCAAGGTTGTTTTTTGGGTGCAAATGCTTACTAAATGCCCCATGGTGGGAAGCAAAAATCACAAGAGAAGGGAGTGAGAATATTAGACAAGGGAAACTAGTGTTGCAAGTAGAAAATCAGAGACTTGCATACAATAGTTAGAAATCACATCACATGCACTAAAACTTAGAAGAAAACAAATCTGCATTACAACAACAAGACCAAATAACATTTAATGAGCACAAAGTATCACTAAACTCCTTAGTCAAAAAAGGCTAAAATTCCTTCTTCTTGTATTGATGCTCAAGAAGAAATTGTACATAGCATAAGAATGGAAGACATTTTAGAGTAGGGAAAATGGAAGAAATTTTCTATCTCTTTTTTCTCTTCACAAGGATATCTCTCTCATGAATTCACAAAAAAACAGCTCAAAATCTAAGAAGTCTAAGAAGAACCTCAAATGAGGTGCTTGCTACAATTTATAGAAGAGAAATAACTCTTCATCTTCCTGGTGACTTTTCAAATACCATATTTTGACTTTAGACTATTCATATTCCAATTAAATATTTAAGTCCCTTTTATAAAAACAAGGTGACTTAAAGTTTACATTATGTTTCTAAAGTCACTTAAAGATATATCAAAAAGTGCAAACCCCAACGCAAAATTATAATTATAACAGAGAGAAGAGAGAAGAGAGAGAGCATTGGGAGAGAGAGAGAGAGAGAGAGAGAGAGAGAGTGTGAGAAGGGTGAGAAGAAAAGAGAGAAAAAGAGGAGGAAGAAGCATTATGTAGAAGAATGAGCCATGTGGTGGATTTGATCTCGCTCCCTAAATGGTTTCCATCTCACGCTCCTGAGAAGATCTTTGTCTCTCAAATTCCTTACTAAAACGAGCTGTTGTAGGTTCCACTTTGTTAGCATGAGGAATACGAATACTGCTCAGGGTCTTTGTCCATCCATCAGACACATTATTGATATCTTTGCACTTCCCGAACCATGATGGATGTTTCTCTGTGATAAGTGCAATGAGCCTGAATCTCTGAGAGGAACTCAGGGTGTCCTTAGTGAAGGACAATGGGTTGCTTTCCCTTTTCTTGACATGTTCCTCAAATGGACCAATTATCTCATCAATAGTTGTGTCTTCTCCCATTGTAGGTACTCCAAGTTTCTAAATTTGATGATTTATACTATCTTGCAACTTGTACACTTGTCCCTCTTTTTCCTCTAGTTTAGTGATGGCTCGATTGACTACTTCAAATATGATTTCCAAATACCTCACCCATACACGTGACAAATATTCTGAAGGAGTTTCAAAATCTTCCTATTGATCAACTCCTGATGATGAGTGTTGCTCATTTCATTCACTACTAGACCCAGAGGATCCCAGTAGTCCCTTTCTTTCTCCAAGTCTTCCTTGAGTGTTTGCATCCTGTTTGTTTTTCGCACACATGTAAGTGAAGATTTTGACCGCTTCTTGGAGCATTGACTTCCTTTTTCAAAATTGAATTGATCCATTCGTTATTCGCTCACCCCTGCATTGTGAACTCATGTGTCCTCTTGATAGATTTTGGATTAAAGTTGTTGATGGGTGTAACTTATTTAATGGGGATGGTCGTGGCATTTGGATCAACTAGATGTTACACGTAGGATGACAGAGTTTCACACCTATTCCTTTAGTTCATCAATCTTCTTCTTATATTCCTTATTCTTGCCACCATGCGACAAAATATTGTTGATACATGTGAAAATCCCTTCATGAGTTTTCGGTCCCAGTTGGATTGTGCTCATCTCATAATCGATCGGTGTCATCTCATCCATTGGCTTGATTACCTTTGGTCGAGCTACTTCAATGTATTGATTACCCATTTCCCCATTGTAGAACCACGAGGCCGTGTGGGAACTTCCTTTTCTTTTCTTTAGCCAATGAGACAATTGTTGATAGGTCAGGGGCTGCCACTTGTTAAACAAGTGTGAGTGTCAGGGGAAATTGTTTCTACATCCAAGGGAACATCTCATCAGACTCAGGTTTTATGATGACAGTGCATCATCAATTCCCTATTCTGGAGAGGAGGAAAATCTTAGATGAGGAGGTATGAGTGTTAACAAGAGGTGAGACCTCTATGGTGGTTCAAGACTAGGTCTTGAACCATGTGTTCTCCTTCCATTTGTGCTTTTGCCACTGGATTTTCTTCCTACATTTTTGTGATCAAGTCTTCCTCTTGTAGTGATGCAAATGAGTCTTCTTTACCTCCTGGCTTTCTTTGGTGACTTTTTGTGAGGAGAAGTCTCCATTTCTGTGGCCTTTCTTTTGAACTTGCTCCAGAGTGTTTAGAACTAGAAGTCACCTCTACAACTTTTGAAGATGACTGATGAGAGGCTTTCTTCTGGCTTGGAGGAATACCTCGTGATTGGATGATCATGGTTCTCTTCTTTTGAAACCAATTTCTCATTCTCCTCACCACCTTCTCAATCCGCTCCTTTATATCCCCTGATTCATGAATGTACCAGTTGACTTGAGGCAATGGGGACATTTTGACTGCCATGTATTCAAGGTCATACATCTCTATCCCATCATCATGCAAAATATCTTCATACCAAGAGAACTTGAATTTCTTCATCTCATTAACTGTCATCCTCATATGGTCCTTTTCACACACTTCAAATTCATCAACACAATTGGCCCAATAATCCTGACTTGTGGCTCATGTTGTAATTATGGACATGGAAAGAGTGAGATCATCTTAGATGTCAAAATTAGGGCATGAAATGTAGGAATGCAAAGTCAAATGAGTGAAGGTGGCCTCCAGATGAGATGCATCATTTGAGCTCTTGCACATGAATACTCCGAGAGAGATAGGAAATGAGATCAACTTCTTCTTCCCCTCTGAGCCTATTGTTCACCTAAATGATCTACCTACAGAGCTCGAATAGTATGATTTGGTCATTAAGGTACTTGGGAAACCTTAGGAGCTTGGTCGAAGCCGAAACTCATAGGTAGGAGAAGGTCGAGAATTGGATGAAGTAAGAGCCATACTTCTTGATCAGGGATGCCACTTGTGGCGACATCCTAGCCTCCAAATCACCTTCCAAGCTTTGGACCACATACATTGTGAATGCATCATTCATGAAGAAAAATGCCTATGGATTTTCCTCCATTACCAATTGTGGAAGTTTCTCGTGTGTGGGAACCTTGGCAACAAATGTTTTGCGTGAGATCCAATCCTTTGAAAGATCTTGAGCTAGCAAGCAGATAGACCAAGTAAGAAGTCATGTGAAACTTCTTCATCATGGGTACTTGAGAGCAATTGCAGAATGGAGATTTTCACTAATGATCTAACCCCAATCAATTCTTTTCTTTCCTTCTATCACCATCAAGATGAAAAGGCCCATCCATTCTTAGAAGTCTCTTGTGTTTTCCTCACCCATAACTTTGTTGAGGAGAGTGATGGCATCGAATATCCTTCGTGAAACTCACACCTTGGAAGGTTCTTGGGCATCCTTGAGGGCTTTCTCCTATCTTCAACCATGAACCAAGTGAAACCCCTTGCACATATGCATCCATCATTTCCCAGTCATGCAAGGCCATGTCCTTTGAGATGACAACCATACTAGGTGATTTCGGGATTTTTAGAGAGAGTGAGATGGTTCTAGGACTAATGAACACCATCATTGTACCATTTTGGCTTGGATCGTTCATGTTTCGGGCTCATAGTGGTGAGAGCAAGCCATGACCAACTCAATGCTTTGCACAGACATGGGGTCTCCTATAGCCGCGAACAAGCCACTTGTGAATACATGATCTTCAATCTTCCCTCGTTCCTTGGATGTCATGTGAGCTCTTAAGTCATTCAAGTCCATGTATGAGACATCACTATCTTCTATCTCATACTCAAAAGCAAAAGGTTGTGTGCCGACTTCTGTCCCATCCACTTATGCTTCATGATTTCTTCTTAGAAAAAACAACTTACTATTTTTAGTAAGTATGAAAAATCAACTGCCTCGAACCTCAATTGAATGTTGCACTTCAAATTTCCCTTCTCCCCTGCATTTCTCTCACCTTCTGGATCAACTTTCTATTTTTGTAGGTGCTCGTGGGACCACTTACTATTTTTAGTAAGTGTCAATTTTGGACCAAGATGAACATTTCAAACAATTTCTCCTGCAATGCACCTCTGTTGCTCACCGTCGCCTTCGCAGCTTCTTTAGTTGGTGACTTTCCCAAAATAATAGTCCTCTATGCATAGAAGAGTTGTTATTTTTAGAAAGTATTCTTCGGTGGTCGGAATGCCATGTGGAACAAATTTTTTGATATGGGTTTTTCCCAATATCACCCCTCTAAAAATTTAGACTTTCCCAATCAACGGTTTGGGAGATTTTAAAGTTTTAAAATTTTGACCTAGTAGTGCTTCTGAACATGACAACCATTAATGGACCTCAAAAATTATAGGTTTTTTTTCCTTCGTTTGCAAAAAAATTACATTTTTTTGTGGGTTTTTCCTTCTGATTCTACCGGTGAAATTTCTCTTCGATCCGGTTGTCGGTTTGACGGGAAACTGAGATTTTTTCTTTGTTGGGTCGAAAAGAGGATTTCTTCATTATGAATGCCATTCTATACTACCGGAGAAGGAGGGTTTGAAGGTGAGGTCTTGATGGATTTTGAGAGAGGAAAGAGCAAAAAAAATGGTTTGTTTTTTCCGTGCACTGGTTTATAAGATTTCTTGAATCTTCTATTTCATGGCAATGGAGATTTTTACGGTTTCTTCTCTTCATTCTTTGCTTCTTCTTCCTTGTTTGATCAAACTCTTATTCTGAGACCTGTATGTTGTCATGGAGTGGAGTGGAGGATAAGTTTGTATGTGATGGAGCTGGTTTGAGGTTCAAGCAATGGTGGAGTGGTGGTGAAGTTCTATAGAGATGTGGTGGAATGAAGTTGTGCACATGGAGAGTAAGAAGTTAGAAGTTAGAAGTGGGAAGCAGGAAGGATTTTTAAAAATTCAAAATAAAGCATAGAAGGGATGAGGTGAATTTTCATGTCCCTCATGTCCCTTAAGCATTAAGGGATGAGAGGGACATCAATTTCACACGTGATGCACTTGGTCGACACATGGTGAGATCTAATGATTGGGAATTTGAGCAAAAAAAATAGCTTTAAAGCACTATGAGGGCTGGAAAACTGGTCATATGAGGAACCTTGAGGCTTCCTAGGGGTTGGGAACATTTTTTTGTCCCTGATGTCCCTCAAACACAAAGGGACATGAGGGACATCAAATTTTCACAACGCACTTGGTGATGACATGTGGCAGCGATCTGATGGTTGAGGATTCAAGCTCCACTAGCTCCCGGGGCTGAAAAACTTGCTCTTGAAAGGGTCACATGGGTGACCAGGAGGCTCCTTGGGGGCTGGGTGCATTTTCTTATCCTTGATGTCCCCCAACACAAAGGACATGAGGGACATCAAATTTCACGGCACGCCAAAAGCCGCCATCACTTGTCACGATCTGAGCGAGTGAGGGAATGAGCTTAGCAAGCACCTAGGAGCTGAACTGGCGGTCGAGAGGTCGTATGAGGATCCAAAGGGATTTTAGGGGTTGGGAAATTTTTATGTCCCTCATGTCCCTTTTCTTGAGGGATGTAAAGGGACATGAAATTGTTGCCAGATCCTGGAGTTGACACATGTGTCCTATTCAAAATTTGGCTAACTCCCGAACTCACTCCTAGAGGGCAACTTGAAACGGTGATAACTTGAGCTCCCGATGGACTTTTTGATGAAATTTTATATGATATTGACTAAAAATGGCCTTATAAATCCAATGGTGGGGGTATATGTATTTATTCCTCCATTTATCCTTGAAAAATTAGATTTTTGATCTGGCTCCTAGATGTATGTGGAAAAACTAGTTATAAACCTATTGCGCCAAGGTGTTGTGAAAAATATGATTTCACCATCTTGTAGGGCTTGAATTCCATTTCATAAGATGTTTTTTTGGCTCTTAACTCCATCCAAAGCTCCCAAAATCACTTCCCGAAGCTCAACAACTCTTTTGACCTTGTGCATGCACCTGCTAGCACTGTGAACCCTAATTTTGGTGAAACTAGCCCAACTTCTCCAAATCCTTCATGAATCTTCCTAAATCACTTCATGATGTTCCAAGGCATTTTATTCACTTCCATGTCTAGTTTGGATTCTTTTTTCACTCCATGGGGTTGCTCCAGTCCTAGGAAGGCCAATGATAGCCCTTCCCACAACTGCCCAAAGTTTGCATTTTTCAATGAACTCCTAAAATCACCTAGGGGTTTACATCAATTGGGAGGTCACTGGACTGATTGGGTAGACCCGGGGTGTCTTGGAAGGGTAAAACTTGTAATTTTTGACACGGGGGTATAGTTGTCATGCTTGGAAATTGTCAATTTCCTTGTTGCACATTTGCATGACAACAATAGGATAAAAGTTGATATTGCCAATGTTCTAGTTGTTTAAAACCCAAGTTTTTCTTCCACAAACTATATCCTTGCTCTTTATTTTGAGGCATTTCATAATTTACAAGGTGAATCCATTCCTACTTGTATGATCAACAAGATGAATCAATTGTCCATTTCAATTGAAGAACAAGTTAGGAAATTATACAACTATTACAAATTAGTTTTGATGTTAGTAAAATTATTCACTTATGTTTGTTTATATACCTTATGTAGATTTTTTTAACCACCATTCCATGAAAAAAAAGCAACATTAAGAGGAAGAGGTGAACAACATGCTAATGCATTGGGAGATTCACAATCGACATGGATGCTCAATCATCCCCTTAGCTTCTTCAATTTCAATTAGTTAAATGACAAAGACGTAATTTACTACCCCTAATGTTAATCATTATTAGTTTTTTTACATTTTACCATTTAAAATTTAACATTTTACATGACTTTGGAATACCCTCCTTCATATGAACATTCTTTACAACCAATGCAATTATCACCCACATAATTAGTTCACAGTCACATACATTTATTCAATCACCGTAAGTGAAATCTCTTCCACCACCACTCCAATCACCTTCACTATCATTTCAGTCATGGCTGCTACAGGTTCACATTCAACAAGGTAAAAATTGTTACTTTTTTAAATTTTTAACGTTTTTTATATAAGTTAGTAATGTCTTTGTCTTTTATAGTGCGTTCTTCGCCATTTATTCAAACAATGCCACCTCCTCCACCGGTGCCACCATTTCGAGAGAGGAAAGAGAAGAAAAAATAAGTTTTTCTTGATGGATTTTGAGAGAGGAAAGAGAAGAAAAAATAGTTTGTTTTTCCATGCCGTTTGTAAGATTTCTTCGAATCTGCGTTTCATGGAATTGGAAATTTTTACAGTTTCTTCTCTTCGTTCTTCACGTCTTATTCCTTGTTTAATAAAATCTTCTTTTGAGATCTGTATGTTGTCATTGAGTGGAGGATAAAGTTTTGTGATGGAGCTTGTTTGAGGTTCAATAATGGTGGAGTGGTGGTGAGAAGCTATAGAGTTGTGGTGGAATGAAGTTGTGCACAAGAGAGTAAGAAGTTAGAAGTTAGAAGCAGGAAACAAGAAGGATTTTTAAAAATTCAAAATAAAGAAGAGAAGGGATGAGGTGAATTTTCATGTCCCTCATGTCCATTAAGCATTAAGGGATGAGAGGGACATCAATTTACACATGTCACCTGGTTGCGACACATGGCGAGATCTAACGGCTGGGAATTTGAGCAAAAAAATAGCTTTAAAGCACTATGGGGATGGAAACTAGTCATATGAGGAACCTTGAGGATTCCTAGGGGATGGGAACATTTTTTGTCCCTAATGTCCCTAAACACAAAGGGACATGAGGGACATAAAATTACACAATGACGCCTGGTGATGACGTGTGACAACGATCTGACGGTTGAGGTTTCAAGCTCCACTAGCTCTCGGGGGCTGAAAAACTACTCTTGAAGGGGTCACATGGGTGACCAAGAGGCTCCTTGGGAGTTGGGTGCATTTTATTTTCTTTGATGTCCCCCAACAAAAGGGGACATCAAATTTCATGGCACGCCAAAAGCCGCCACTTGTCACGATCTGAGCAAGTGAGGGAATGAGCTTGACAAGCACCTGGGAGCTGAACTGGTGGTCTCGAGAGGTTGTATGAGGATACAGAGGGATTTTAGGGGTTGAGGACGTAATTTTTATGTCCCTCATATCCATTTTCTTGAGGGACGTAAAGGACATGAAATTACGCCAAGCTCCCTGAGTGACGTGTCTCTGTTCAAAATTTGGCTAACTTCGAACTCGCTCCTATAGGGCAACTTGAGCTCCTAATGGAATTTATTGAGGAAATTTTACATGATATTGACTAAAAATGGCCTTATAAATTGAATGGTGGGGGTATCGTGTATTTATTCCTCCATTTTATCCTGAAAAATAGGGGTTTTGATCGGCTCGCTAGATGTACAAGGAAAAAACTAGTTATAAACCTATTGTACCAAGGTCTTGTGAAAAATATGATTTCACCATCTTGTAGGGATTGTAATTCCATTTCAGACTATGTTTTTTTTTTTGCTCTTAAATCCATTCAGACCTCCCAAAATCACTTCTCGAAGCTCACCGACTCTTTTAACCTTGTGCACTCGCTAAGACACCCGTGAACCCTATTTTGGTGAAAGCGCCCCAACTTCTCCAAATCCTTTCGAATCTTCCTAAATCACTTCCATAATGTTTCAAGGCCTTTAATTCACTTTCGTGTCTAGTTTGGATTCTTTTTTCTTCTCCATGGGGTTTCTCTAGTCCTAGGAAGGCCAATGATAGCCCTTCCCACAATTGCTGAAGTTTGCATTTTTCAATGAACTCCTAAAATCACCTAGGGGTTTTGAATTGACTTTCCTAAATCACCTAGGGGACTAAGTTAACATCAATTGGAAGGTCACTGGACTGATTGGGTAGACCCGGGGTGTCTTGGAAGGGTAAAACTTGTAATTTTTGACACAAGGGTATAGTTGTCATGCTTGGAAATTGTCAATTTCTTTGTTGCACATTTACATTACAACAATAGGATAAAAGTTGATATTGCCAATGTTCGAGTTGTTGAAAACCCAAGTTTTTCTTCCACAAACTATATCCTTGCTCTTTATTTTGAGGCATTTCATAATTTACAAGGTGAACCCACTCCTACTTGCATGAACAAAAAGATGAAGCAATTGTCCATTTCAATTGAAGAACAACAAGTTAGTAAATTATACAACTATTACAAATTAGTTTTTGATGTTAGTAAGATTATTCACTTATGTTTGTTTATATAAGATTATTTACTTATGTTTGTTTATATACCTTATGTAGATTTTTTTAACCACCATTCCATGAAAAAGAAACATTAAGAGGAAGAGGTGAACATCGTGCTAATGCATTGGGAGATTCACAATCCGACATGGATGTTCAATCATCCCCTCAGCCTCTTCAATTTCAATTAGTTAAACGACAGAGACGTAATTTACTACCCCTAATGTTAATCATTATCGGTTTTTACATTTTACCATTTAACATTTTACTGTTGACTTTGGAATACCCTCCTTCGTATGAACATTTTGTACAACCAATAAAATTATCACCCACATAATTAGTTCCGTCACATGCATCTATTCAATCACTGCAAGTGAAATCTCTTCCACCACCACTCCAAGCACCTTCACTATCATTTAGTCATGGCCACTACTGAGTTCACATTCAACAAGGTAAAAAATTGTTACTTTTTTAAAATTTTAACAATTTTTTATATAAGTTAGTAATGTCTTTGTCTTTTTACAATGCGTTCAGTTGCCATTTATTCAAACAATGCCACCTCCTCCACCAAGTGCCACCATTTCGAGAGAGGAAAGAGAAGAAAAAAATAGTTTGTTCTTGATGGATTTTGAGAGAGGAAAGAGAATTAAAAAATAGTTTGTTTTTCCATGCACTAGTTTGCAAGATTTCTTCGAATCTTTGTTTCACGGAAATGGAGATTTTTACGGTTTCTTCTCTTCGTTCTTCGCGTCTTCTTCCTTGTTTGATCAACTCTTCTTTTGAGACCTGTATGTTGTCATTGAGTGGAGGATAAAGTTCTGTGATGGAGCTGGTTTGAGGTTCAACAATGGTGGAGTGGTGGTGAGAAGCTATAGAGTTGTGGTGGAATGAAGTTGTCCACATGAGAGTAAGAAGTTAGAAGTTAGAAGCGGGAAGCAAGAAGGATTTTAAAAAAATTCAAAATAAAGCATAAAAGGGATGAGGTGAATTTTCATGTCCCTCGTGTCCATTAAGCATTAATGGATGAGAGGGACATCAATTTACACACGTCACCTGGTTCATGACACATGGACGTAGATCTAACGGCTAGGAATTTGAGCAAAAAAATAGCTTTAAAGCATTATGGGGCTGGAAACTAGTCATATGAGGAACCTTGAGGATTCCTATGGGTATGGGAACATTTTTTTGTCCCTAATGTCACTAAACACAAAGGGACATGAGGGACATAAAATTACACAACACGACACTGGTGATGACGTGTGGCACAATCCAACTGCAGTTGAGGTTTCAAGCTCCACTAGCTCCCAGGAAGTGAAAAACTACTCTTGAAGGGGTCACATGGGTGACCAGGAGGCTCCTTGGGAGCTGGGTGCATTTTATTTTCCTTGATGTCCCCCAACAAAAGGGGACATCAAATTTCATGGCATGCCAAAAGCTGCCACTTGTCACGATCTGAGCAAGTGAGGGAATGAGCTTGACAAGCACCTAGGAGCTGAACTAATGGTCTGAGAGGTTGTATGAGGATCCAAAGGGATTTTAGGGGTTGGAATTTTTTATGTCCCTCATATCCCTTTTCTTGAGGGACATAAAGGACATGAAATTATGCTAGGCTCCTGGAGCTGACATGTGTCCTATTCAAAATTTGGCTAACTCTGAACTCGCTCCTAGAGGGCAACTTGAGCTCTGATGGAATTTATTGAGGAAATTTTACATGATATTGACTAAAAATGGCCTTATAAATTGAATGGTGGGGGTATCATGTATTTATTCCTCCATTTTATCCCTGAAAAATAGGGGTTTTGATCGGCTCGCTAGATGTACAAGGAAAAACTAGTTATAAACCTATTGTGCAAGGTCTTGTGAAAATATGATTTCACCATCTTGTAGGGATTGGAATTCCATTTCAGACTATTTTTTGTTGGCTCTTAAATCCATTCAGAGCTCCCAAAATCACTTCCCGAAGCTCAGCAACTCTTTTGACCTTGTGCCTTCGCTAAGACTGCGAACCCTATTTTGGTAAAAGCCCCCAAGTTTTTCTTCCACAAACTATATCCTTGCTCTTTATTTTGAGGCATTTCATAATTTACAAGGTGAACCCACTCCTACTTGCATGAACAACAAGATGAAGCAATTGTCCATTTCAATTGAAGAACAACATGTTAGTAAATTATACAACTGTTACAAATTAGTTTTTGATGTTAGTAAGATTATTCACTTTTGTTTGTTTATTTACCTTATGTAGATTTTTTGACCACCATTCCATGAAAAAAAATAACATCAAGAGGAAGAGGTCAACAACATGCCAAGGCATTGGGAGATTCACAGTCCGACATGGATGCTCAATCATCCCTCAGCCTCTTCAATTTCAATTAGTTAAATGATAGAGACGTAATTTACTACCCCTAATGTTAATCATTATTGGTTTTTTTACATTTTACCATTTACCATTTTATTTAACATTTTATAGGGACTTTGGACTACCCTCCTTCACATGAACATCTGAACAACCAATACAATTATCACCCACACAATCAGTTTAGTCACATGCATCTATTCAATCATCTGCAAGTGCAACCTCTTCCACCACCACTCCAATCACCCGCACAATCATTTTATTGCATGGCCGCTACAGTTCCCATTCAACAAGGTATAAAATTGTTACTTTTTTAATTTTTAACAATTTTTATATAAGTTAGTAATGTCTTTTTCTTTGATAGTGCATTCATTGCCATCTATTCAAATAATGCCACCTCCTCCACCAGTACCACCATTCCGAGTCCAAGTTCTAACAAGAGGAAGAAAGACCATTGGTAAATGCATGACACTTTGGCCCCATGGGACACTAAACATTCATTCTAAATTTCCCAATATCTCTTTTGGTGGTGTGCCTAGTACAAATAGGAAAATCAGTTTTAAATAAAATTTGTTTAGATGAAGATTATTTGGGCATTGATAGCAATGACCCAACATGTTTTTTGATACATGTGGTATGATTTAGGGCACACATGTTTGTTTCATTTTGATATATTTATTTTAACATTCTTCTATATCAATTTCTTGTCAATTTTTAATTATTCAATCACTTCTAGTTTTAATATTTAAATTTATTTTAACACATAAATAGGATCAAGGAACACAACGGAAACAAGAGGCAACACAGATACATGAAGCCTCAAATGTTGATCCTTCAACCCCCATCCTATCCATCCTCTCTCCGAAAAGTGACTAGATGACTAGTTTTTCTTTGGATAGCTTGATTGCTAATGACTGTGAAGCCCATTTCAAAGAGGTTATTATGCCTAGTATAGATCAAATCAAATAGTGGGAGTGAAGGGATAAAGTATTAATTAATGAGATAAATAATCATTTTGATAATCATAGCCAAAGGTATACTTTATATGTTCGATTCAAAATCATCTAGCTAAGATTGATATCTTACTAAACCAAGCACAAGGCAAGATTGTAACATATAATAATAGTTATCAAGACAATGTTTTAGATATAATTTTGAATCGATTAGAGAATATTAATGTTGAAGCCAGGCATATTACAACAAATGGTCAAAGGATAAAGATATGGTGGAAATTGCCAATGTTGAAAGAGATAAAGCTCTTGTAAGTATTATGAATTACAACATTCAATTTTAAATCATAGTTTTTATTACTTTCATTTTGTAATAATATGTTTGAATTGAGCTCAAATTTTTATTTTTGCAATCAAAATATGAAAATTTAAAAATTCAAGCAAAGGTCCTCCAAGTTCACTTGGATAAAGCTGGAAAATTTTATCAATGTAATTTAGCTTAAGAAGACTATTGTTTTGCTTAACAAGAAAAACAATACTTTGAAGTGGATTATAAAAGAGAATGACATGGATGCAGATATTTTGTTTCAAGAAAAGGAAACTGGAGATCCTTCTTTTTTATCCCATGGAGATGCTTCAAAGGAAGAAGAAGCAATTGTTAGTAACTTAAATATTATGCAGAGGATCTTGTCAATTATGGAATTCTTGAAGTAGGGAATAGTGCAGTGATTGGGAAAAGTGACATAAGTCACAAAAGAAATGGAAAAGGAAACTGGGAGTGGGAAGAAGTTGCTTGAGCATATTCTACATGTGTATTTGTATTTGTTGAAAAATGTTTACAAAACTTTAAACTTGAAAAATGTTTAAGTTTGAAACTTGAATCAAATGTATGAGAATATGTATATTCTATACAGCGATGTATAATATATGTTATTTGAACAAATCCAAATGTATTATGGAATATTTTCATTTTTTTTTCTATAAGAATTTCATTTAGTTTTTCAACAAGATATTTGCACGTTGCAATGGTTTTCATGGAATCTAGTTATGTAATGCAATCTGGTTAAAAACTTAAAAGTGTCATGGAAAGCAATGATAACATGTTATATATAGAAATATCTAGATTGTGAATTGTAATGATATCAAAATATGTATGCAATGCATTTGAATTTTGGAAATTAGATAACTATGTATGCAATGCTTTAATGTTGAATGTTTAATTATTTACAATGCAAAATATGTAAGATGGATAACTCAAATTTTGTTTGATTCATTACACTTTATTTATTATTATCTTACGTCTAATTATAATATTTAAAAAATAGTGTTCCAAATACACATGTCACAAACACAACATCAATGATCAAAGTAGTTTGAAAATACAAAAATAAATAAAACAGGTTATAAATACCAAATACATAACAAATTGTATAATAAATAATTGTATTTGAATCTATTATTATGAAATTGAATACATATAAAATTTTAAAATGTCAAGTGATAAACAATAAATGTAAGGTGATACCTTTTACATTTTAAAAAATAGCTAGAGCTAAAACAATCCATTTTCAATAGCTCTCATAGTTGAGATATGCATCTGTAGAGTTAGAGGATGCACCAATTCCAGTCTCATCATTGAGATCATTTGCATTTGTAGTTGTATTGGTAACACCTCTTCTTTTAGAAAGGGAATTCAATGTGTAATTGCTCTATCATAAGGAAATGTGTCCAGGAGTAGCGTGAAACATACAACCTCATACAAATTTCTAGATTTTTATCCAATCTATTTCATACTTTTGATTTTACAAAATATAAATCATTGAACACCCTTTCATCCTCCATAGATCCCAAAATCATAGTTTGGCACAATTCATATAATAAAAAATATTCACTGATATTTTCTGTAACACACTACTATGGTAGATTTTTCTCCACATCCTTGTAATTGCACCATTCTCTTGAGGTTCATTTAAACTATGATATTGGTCAACCATTGTTAATGAAAAATGAGTTGATTGAGATTTTATTAAATCCTTATTCAGAATACCTTTGATTTCGACACCATTGACATCTGATGTCTTTGTGAAATGATCCATGATAGTACCCATGGATTTATGAAAATGCTTCCTGACTATATCTACATGATCACCTATAGTATTCCAAAAATTGGATTCATCACTCCCATAGCTTCAAGAATGTTATCTTTACTGAAACACTCTCTGATTTTAGAAGATAAGGATTGTGTAAATTTTTAAAGCTTTATTCGTGTATCAAATGTAATAGTATCAAATAGAACACGAGTCACATGAACTTCTTCTCTTTCTATGCTGGAATATCTTTTCATTTTTGTAAATTATGTAGTGGTATCTCCCTCCCATTAACAGTTGATACAAAGGTGATCATGAATATTAAATCTCAAATAATTATTGGGATTTTTAACATCCAATAAAACTTTCCAACTATAAAAATAGGTGTATCAAAACTTGTTTCGATAAGTACAAGATATCAAGAGATTGACATACCCACTTTCTCATCCGTATAAAATCAACAATATAGATGGATCTCTCTTGTGCATGCTTCATCAAAATATTGATCTCCTTCAACATTGGTAGAATGCCAACCAATGTAAGTAATGTTTCTAGATTTGTTAAATGGAACAAAAAATCCTTAGCTTTGTCTACTTCATTATGATATTTGTGCATGAAACCAACCAACGATGGATACTCCTCACTAATTTTGCATGTAGGCTCATACAAAGAAATCCACCTTGTATCAACATCCTTGAGAAGATTTTTACCATCATGTAATTCCAATTGAAATTTTTGAAACTCAAGAAATCATTTTGGACTACTTGACATATAGGAATGCAATTCATGGATAAGGTCTTCTACTCTTGCAACATTTTCAAAGTTGCTAACTATTTTATATGCTAGATTCATTTTGTGAGCCATATAATGAATTGCAAGCATATAAGGGGCTATTGTTGTTTGTAATCAAACACATAAACCTAGTTTGATGACCCTGCATAACTTGATGCACCATCTGACACCAACACATACCAACTTTGTAGTGATTTCATATTCATTCATGCCAGCAATATATTTCAAATTGGAAACAACTATTTTATATAGGTTTTTAGCATTGCAATTTTCAACCATTTTTTGTACAACCAATAGATGTGGTTGCCTTATATGATTTTCAAAAGTATAAACATGGATGCATACCCATGAGGTGTTGTCAACTGTTGTTACTTCATCAATTGATAGAGATATAAACTTTGCATTTTTCACTCTCTTTCAAATCTTCCTTTTAATCATTGCAAGGCATTTAGCCATTTCCCATGCACTACCGTTGTTATCGACCAATGTGATTGAGGAATGTTGTGCATTCCATTATATTGAAACAAAATTTTGAAATCAATGAAATCATAAATAGGTCTTCCCTTCTTAAGGATGTGGAATATGGTAGAGAACTATATGCTTTTAACATGCAAATTTGATTGAATCACCTTACCAATTTGTGATGTGATTGTTCCACCCTTTTCCACAAGATGTCTATATTTATTTTCTACTCACTTCATATTCATTGTGTATTTAACATGCATACATTATTTTTCACTTTTCCATCTATGTGTTTTTATTATCTGGCCATCCTCCTATCTGTACAGTTACATATTGTTTTCCACAATGTTTTTCAATTGTGTCTAACTTCAGTTGCATTTTTGTTGCTTTCCTAGTTTCAAGTACATATTGTACATGTACATTCAGTTGGGATATCTTTAGAATTAGCTGGCTCTACAGGTTTGATAAAAGGAAACTTTGCGCCCACTTGAACTTATATGTCCTACCAAGTGTCCACATATTCTTGTTTTCTTTCAAAGACTTGCGACCATAATTTTTAGGAATATCTGATCATCTTGTTTCCTCTTTTGTGAAACATAATTTTCATTTGATTTTGGTGTTACATTTTTTGAGTATTTGAGATATCTTGATCCTCTCTGGTTACATCTCAACATGAATATTTGGGATATCTTCAAGTTTTGGCATGTTGTCATCATAGGTATAATTTTGTAGAGATTATGCTAAAGCCATGTCCACTTAAATAATACCTTCCACATAGTTCTGTATTATGATTGACTCCATTTGTAGATGTATGGGTGCTAGTAGTAGATGTAGAGTTTACAAAATACTTGAACAATGTTAGCTTTGAGATATTTTGGTTTACTTTTGGCTCTTATGAACATGATCCATTGAGGACATGATTTGGGAATTGGTTGCTCGTCTATACCTTGGGTCCTTGTCATGCATCTATATACTGTGTTGTGTGTCTACAAACAAGTCACACGTCTACTTACTAGTCATGTCATGCTTTAGTCACCCTAGTCGTAGGTCATGTCTCGAACCCTATTCATGCTTCTTCACCATAGTCATGCATGCACAGTATGCACTTCTTCCTTATCGTGTGTCTTTAATTATTTATCTTTAGTTATTTCGTGTCACATGTATCTCACTCCTTGATACTTTTTCATGAATTTTTATTATCACACGTCTCTCTCTACACTCCTTGTCACTTGTTTTGGTACTTGATTATACTTTAGACAATACCTTACTAGTAAGTTAATAGTATACTACCTAGAAAATACCTATGATTATATAGGAGGAGTTTTTAATAGTAGTGCAAAGCCGACCCCTAAAAATTTTATACTGGAAAATTTAGGTGAAAGGTACACTGTCATACTAAAAAAATTCACCTTTTCATATTTTTCAAATATGGAATATTTGCCAAATTATGAATATTCACCACTAAAATTTTCCTTTCAATCTACACCCCATCCCACCGGCCGACATTCGACCCCCTTTGGCCAACGTTCAACTTTCCTCGATTGATGGTGGATCTGGTCCAATCTTGCCATCGACCGACCCTTGGCCCTCAAAAAATAAAATACAAAATAACATAAAAATCAACAAAAATTTGAAATATAAACTAGGGTTTAATGCTTACCACTCTCTCGAGTCCTCTAATTCTTCCTTCCTCCCCGTTGGCTTCCATTCTAACCCATTGTTAAGCTTTTATACCTCTTTGAGATCTTGATCGTCAAAATTGTGCAATGCAAATGAGATTAGTTGCTGATCGCATCACTTATATAGGTGCGCTAACCCGATCGACGATGAACCACCACTGCGGCCGTTGACCTCAACTAAGTGGCCATCAACCCTTCCTAGTCATCATCGACCTAACCCTACTTTACGACTTCCATATCATCTCATATAATCTCCTCCTCAAATTATCTTTTCTTCCACTTTTTGACTTGTGTGTTCCTCATAACACCTTTTTATTTGTCTCATTGGCCTTGGTTGGCTACCTTTTTCTTATCTCATTATGTATCTTCATCACATTTAGCAAGCTCTGGATATCCTTGTGTTCCTATCTTAAGCCCATGATCATGGCCATTATCTCTATATTTTATCTTCATCCCACCCGAATGCATATTTTCGATTCCTCATATATGAAGGATATCGCATCCACTTTTTCCCGCATCTTGTGGACCATTTTCCCGACCATCATTGCATTTGTTTACACATACTTTTGATATTTTCCTTTGACCCATTAGTTCCATGGTTTTAGATCCATCCGAATGGATTCCCATTTGACTCTCTCCATATTGCGTTGATTTTCACCAAATCACCAATCCTCAGAGGACATTTTTGTCATCTCCATTGAGGCCACACTTTATTCCTTATCAAAGTGACTCCAAATCACCGTAACATTTTTGTTTTTCATTTTTTATCCTTATCACTCTCCACTTGGGGTATCTTCTTTATTTTCTCATCCTTTTCACTCTTTATCCCTTTATCTATCTTTTTCAAACTCGTGATTGATTCTCTTCATGTCGTTGATCCCTAGTTTGAGGGGGAACACCTCAACCATCATCTTTCATCACTTACTATTTTTTTCTCACGGTTTTTTTAGTGCATAACACTCAACAAAAAGGAGAAAATGTATACACCAAAATTTAGTATCCCTTGTCCCTCACCATGCGTTCACTCCCCTTCACCATATTGCACATACATATATCTCTTCTTATTTGAATTCCCCTTTCCCTCCTAAATCCCATTTATTCAAATTTCCCACTTTCCTATCTTATCCCATAATTTATTTTATTTCCCCTATTTCACCCTTAATTACATTTAATTAATCCCTAATCATATTTATTATCCTAATCATATCCCATTTATTATCCCTAAACCCATCCATTAATCCTTTTTATCCTCCCTAAGCATATTTTTTTATCATCCTTAGGTTCCCATATAACCTCATCCAATGCATTATTATCCACAACCACCTTTTATCCTCCCTAAGCAACCCTAACCCGCATTAACCACTCGAAACCCTAATGTCACCCATTTTAGGCCATTTGCAGATTGAGTAGATCACATCTCCACCACCAAAATCGATGAACCATGTAGTCATTGGTGACCCATGTAGGTCATTGTCAAACCTATAAATATGCCATACCCCTCCTCTCTTGAGGATGTAATTTTGAGATCTCAAGATTTTTGCTAATTTTGTTGTGTTTCTATCTCTCTCCTTTTAAGTTATTGTTATCATCTTGGAGATATTTTAAAGACCTTGCATGCCATTCTCTTGGAGATTTTGAGCTAGCTTGGAGCCCCATTTGTCATTACATCCCTCTTGTGCATTAGCCTTTCCAATTTACCATCACCTTGGAGCTCTGCCATTGCATAAATTGTCATAAATCTATCTCTATAGTTAATTTGTGAATCCATTTTCATCCATCAAACCCTAGATCCCTTCCTGGTCACTAAATACTTTACACAGTCTCTGTCGACGTGATCCACATTTACCTTATTATCTGTCATCCATCCTACCCAAATGCTATCTATTTTCCAACCCCAGATTATCTTAGATCTTATAATTTTGTTTCCCTGCACACTTATTGCTTCAAATATCATCTTCATCATACCCAGTCATCATCGATCCATCTCGGTTCACCATCGACCCAACTTGCAGTCATGATGTTCTTCCATCAGATATACCAATTTTCTTTCTTACATCCATTCGGCCCCCATCGATTAGATGTAGACACTTTGTAACATCCCATCATAAGACTAGTCCCATATCAAATTAATATAATCCCTTAATATCTTCATTCATCATCGGCTATCCCTAGTAGTCTTGAGTCGTCATCGATCCGATGAGGTTTGGTTTAGTTTTCATCATTTACTATTATCAGATCTACATTTTATCTTATCTAACACTTTTCATATTTTCTATTTCAATTGATTCTATTGCATCTTATCTATATTTTATCAAAGTAGGTTGACATCCATCCTAGGAAGTTTTCACTTCTCAAGATTGATGTTGTTAGACAACCCACCCTCTTATCTACTAATCATTTCCTTGTTGAGTTTCTCTCTGTTGTGTAGGTATCAAGCTCACTTGTTGTGAGGAGGATCTATTGCACCCATATCCATCATCATATTATTAAGAGGTAGCTTTAAACCCTATCATTATTGGAGTTTTTTATTTTCTTTTTATACCATTTCACTAATTTGAAACATGAGCGAGAAATTTCGATCAACAAATTTAGGGCTAATTAGACCTAGAAAACTATGTTAGGGTTAAAACAGGGTGTTAGAATTTTGCGATGACCTAAAACCTTTATAGGAGGTCAAACACCATAAGGCATGTCAGAAAATTAGTTTATTTTGATCACAACCCTTGAAGGTATCATCCAACATCAAGATGTGTTGTTTGGTAGGGTATACAAGCTTAATAGGAAATTTTATCCTTATCAAGGTTGAAGACCTAACTTGTGTTTATTATTGTATTTGATTGCATCATTTGTGGTATCAAAGTAGGAGGACACTAGAAAACAAGGTTAATAAGTGAAGTGAAAGAGAAAAGAGATAATTCCACCTAGAAGAGCAATGAGAGGAGGTGGTAGAGGAGGCATGCAAATTAGAGATGCCATCCTGGAAGAGTTGAGAAATATGAGAGTGAGTTTTGATGCAAGGTTGATAGCATAGAGGCTAATCAGAGAAGAGGAGTCATAATAGGTGATGTGAGTAACAGGGAATAAGAACCATAAGTAGTTACAACACAGGGAGAGGTAGAAGATCCTAAAGAGAGTGAAATTGACAGGTTGTTTAAAGTGATCATAGGACAAGGATCAAAACCAAAGTTGGAGATTCCTACATATGCAGGTAGTCTTGATGGAGAGGAACTCATTGATTGGATAATTAATTTGGAAAAGTACTTTGAGTATGATAATGTACCAAATGAACAAAAAGTTAAGTTTGCTTGTACCAGATTGAAAGGACATGCAACTATATGGTGGGAATTCATATAGGATGAGAGAATCAAAATAAGAAGGAAGGCATGGGAAAGAATGGTGAAAAATCTTAAGGTTAAGTTCTTACTAGTGATTATCAAACAAACTTATACATGAAGCTTCAAAATCTGAAACAAAAGGAAATGAGTGTTAAGGACTACACATAAGAGTTTTATAAGTTGATAATCAGATTAGGACATGTGGAAGAAGATGTTGAAAATATAGCAAGGTACTTGAATGGGTTGAGATACAGTATTTAGGATGAGATTATCTTGGTAGGTCCTATAAATTTATAATAATGTTATCAATATGCATTGAAAGATGAAGAACAAATGAATAGAAGTAAAATATAACATACTAGAGAGTATTGAGGTAAAGATTTCAGAGGTAAAGAACAAAAACAAGTAAATAACAACAACAACAATAAGGACAAGTAGAAGGAACAACTAGTTCACAAGTGTAAGGTGCTACAAGAGATGGTTAATCAGAGGAAGAGGTAACTATGAAAGAGGAAGAGGTGAATTTACAGGTAGGTGTTTCAAGTGCAACAAGTATGCTAGTCATAGATCATATGAATGTCCAAAGAACTCTCAAGAAAGTGGCAGTAAGACAAGAGAAGTAAGAAATAAAATTTTATAAGCTAATGAAGAAGAGAGTGCGGGTTCAACAACACAAACATAGGAACCTAAGATAGGAGAGTCACTACTGTTTAGAAGAGTCTTACTCAAACCAGTAAAGGAAAAGGAACCATCCCAAAGGAAAACATTGTTCAGGACCATCTGTAAATCTCAAGGTAAGTGTTGTAAAGTTGTTATAGATGGAGGTAGTACAAATAATTTAGTTTCCTTAGAGATGGTTGAGAAACTAGGCCTTAAGAGGATTAAGCATCCAACACCTTATAAGGTTTCATGGATTCAAAAAGGTCATCATGTTCTTATGAATAAGAAAACATGATTGAGTTTCAAATAGGAGGATATAAGGATGAAATACTTTGTGATATCATGCCTATGGATGTGTGTCATGTGCTCTTAGGTAGGCCTTGGAAGTATGACAGGAACACTATACACAATGGGAGAGATAATACTTACACCTTAGAGAAGGATGGGAAGAGTCATACACTAGTGTCTTTGAAGGATGATAAAGAGAAGGAAGTCAACCCAAGTGTCTTGATGACATGTGAAAAAGAGTTGTTATAAGAGATACAAAAGGATGTAAAAGAGATGTATGCATTAAATGTTGACAAGGTAAGCATTTCATATTCTCAAAACTTACTTATTTTCTTACTGATATTCATTCTTCTTTGGGTGAATTCCTTGAAATTGTGGAAAATGACTCACTTAGTGAGTGGGAGAAATAAGTAGAGAATGAAGGAGTTAAGGCTAAGTTGGGTGTTATCACCTCAACTTTAGAGCATGATGAAGGAAAGCATACAAATATCAGTTTCAAATAGAGGAAATGGATGTCCTTTTGAAATATTTTTTAAAGTAACAGATATAGGAGAAGTGAATGAAGGTACAACTATAAAACCAACACCTTTGGGAAGAAGTGAACTATATTGCAAAATATTTTCACAAGGAAGTATATGTATTGATATAGAACAAGTTGACAAAGTTGTGAGAACAATAAATAAAGCACAAGAATTCAAGTAAAGGGTGGATTATGTAGGATAGTTTGCAGTCCATATAAGCAAGGAAAGTAAAGAGAACATCAAGGGAAAATGTTATACAAAAAGGAGAACATATTGGACCTTGAAGAAGTAGTTGTATTTATTGTTGTGTTTCTTGTTTGTGCAGGTATAACATGAGAAGACTTGGGGATGAGAGAATGGAATACTAAAAACAAGAAGGAAAGATAAATCCTTGAAGAAAATGCAAGAATCAACTACAAATCATGGGATCCAGGGGGCATAACACAAGAAAATTTATATGGAATGAAGAAAATGATCAAAATAATATACAAAGAAGCTATAAATCATTTCAAGGAGAATTTGTACAAACACATGAGAAAGAACTCATGATTTCTTTCAAGTTGGGTAGTTTGATGTAGAAGCATAAACTTGTGGAAATTATGTGAGAAAAATTTGGGTTCGGTCAATTTTAAGGAGTCATCATAAGGTCCTAGGTGTTTAGTTAAGCCTTCAAGTTGTCTAGAAATCCAAATTTTGATTATTTTCCATTTTCAGGCCCAATTGAAAATTTGAAATTTTAAACTTGTAATAGAAAATTTTGGTTTGATTAATGTTGTCATGTAAAATTTGTAGCATGAAAAATTCAAAAAAATCCATGACAACCTAACCCACATTTGAAAATCCCTCTCTGGCCAATGTAAATTTGTCCTCCAACCAAATTAGTTAATATGTTACCCTCATAATGGATACGGGAATTTTCTAATTGATTCATGGATCCATTCACAACCATGCAAAGGAATTGCTCCCAGAGGCCTAAAAAGGCCTATTTTCAGGATTTTTTTACCTTATGAACACACCCTAGGAACATACAGGGAAAAGTTAAAGCATCCAAGAAGTGTGTGGAAGAGATATGCAATAATATGAGGTAGTTTAAGAAAGTTCTGGAATAAAAATCAGGTTTAAGAACAAGCTATGCAATACCAGCATAATTTATAACATGCTATAAGGAAATGAAAGTGGTGAAAAACTAGTTGGCTTGTTCCAAATGTTTTAGAAGCTTTGGATGGATTTGGAAAGCAATAGGATACTCATAAAAATATAAGAATTCCTAATTCACATTGTAAAAGGTTTCAAGATATTTTGAGAATCGGATTTGTAGATATTGGCCCGTGAGTACAGGTAAAGATCCTCGATCCTCATGAAGATTCAACTAAAGATTTTGGGAGTTACAGAGATTTAGAATATTATTAAAAGGAAAATGTTTCATATTTGATTCCCTCTTCACACCAAATGTGTTGGTTCTCTTTTTTATCATCATAAACTTTAGTGGCAATTTCTTCTACTGGAACACAAGCTTGAGTGGAATTGAAAAAGGGTCAAAATGAAAAATTCAGGCATAATTGGCTCTGAAAATAGTGTTAATGTACTCATCAAATATTTTAGATTCAAAATTATATAATTTTTTCCTTAGAAGTTCACTCCTAGCTCTAGTGGCGAGAAAATGTGTTCATGTGGCTATTTCATACAGTGGTCAGTGAAGGAAAACATCTATTTTTGGATATTTCACACTTGGAGATCCTTGATTTCCATTTTTCCCTTTGAAAAATTAAAAAGGACATGGGGAACATAAAAGTGTGCCACCACATGAGAACATGAGTTTGTGTCACTTAAAAGACAACTTGGTGGTTAGAAAATGTATACACTCACCTAACCCCACCTATCCCCTTCTCATGATGAATTGAACCTTGGTGCATTTTTGATGGGGTTATTTCCCTTTATCCCATTTATAAAATGGACATGGGTAATAATATAATGTTCCACCACATGAGGATCTCAAGTTCCGTCATTTAAAACACCGACTGGGTGGTTAGAACATGTTTTCAACCTCACCTTTGAGATTTAGCCCCTTCCTCATTATGAATAGACCCATGACACATTTTACGGAGGTGAATGTCCCTTTTGCCCTTTCCAAAGGGAAATGTGGGACAAAAAAGTGTTTCATCACATGGAGGAGAAGTTTTTCGTCACTTGAAGTTCATAACTTGCTCACTAGGTATGTGTTTTCAACTCACCAACTAATATGTAGTGGCCCCTCATTCACGTTGCTTTCACCCTTGGCTCAGGGCCACGCCTTGATATATCTTTGTCCCTTAATAAATGTGTTAAGGGAAATGGGGAAATTTTAGACCCATTTAGAAAGTTTTCACTCCACCCATGAGTCTTCATCTAACCCGGGTTAACCAAGGTGAGTCAAAGGATGAGTTAACTAGGTTTATGAAAGGGGGAGGTATAAAGCTCATAATTAGTCATTCCTCATTCAATTTTAATTTCTTTTAACTCATCCATTTCCTGATCCCTTTCTTATATTCTGCCAAAATTTCCACAAAATCCCTCATGCTCAAAAACACACTTTTTCTCATATCTCCCTAACCCCTACTCCAATTGCCATGAAACTTGGAGTGTAGATTCCCTTAAATGAATTTAAGAGCGGTGTTTACATGCATCCATTAATGAACCCTTATATTTTATACATCCCCTTTAAATTTTCAGCCAAAAATATTCATTTTTCATATCTACACAAATCTAGCTATTAAAATCCTTCGAAAATTGGAGCAAAGAACTACAATGAAAAACATAAACTGTGCAAGTGGTTTAGTTCAAATACAACATCGAAAGAAAAATTATATTTTTAGTAAGATTTGAATTGAGAAATTAATAATAATAGTAATCCCGATAAAAGGTTTGCATTCATAAACCTCATTGCATTCCATCATGTTCAAGACACTCAAAATTGGCAAAATTGGCAAAAATGACTAAAATGGGACAATCATGATAAACATGCTAAAAATAGTAAATGGGTGAAATGAGCTCAAGGCATTATCAAATTTACCCTTTTACATTATTTTATGATCCCGGGACTCACACTGATATTCCTCCCATTTTAAGAAAATTCCTACATTCAAACTTCATGTGGAAAGCATAAAGTGCCTAAATGAGAAATCAAGTTTTTTCCCCGAGAGCTGAAATTTTGGAGTATCTAAGTATCACTCACAACTGCATAATCATAAGGTGTATGAAAATTTATTTGAATCCTTTCTTCAATCCTACTCCAATATCATAAGTATCATTTTGGGGGCATTCACCAAATCTATAGAATTAGATCATGTGGTTCATGTGAGCAAATACACCAAATTTCCCCATGTGAATGATTGGTCATTAGAAGGTATGGCAATCCATGTGTCAAGAAGAAAAGTATTTGATCAATGAGGGAATTCATATTTTATTACTCTTGGTGGTCCACTTATCAATGTTCATCAACGTATTCAAGCACAATGTATTTATGTTCACCATTTGCTTCAAAAGGGGGAAAAGGTGTTCAAAATTTGTTATTTTAGGGTCATCATGGATAAAATTCCATATTCAACACTTGTTTATTTTCATTGAGGGAGAGGCATCTTTGTTAGAAGAGATCTTCTCTCCTCTCTTCATTCTATATCCTCTTTCTAAGCCCCCTTTTCTAATTATTTTAGGAATTTTGTCTTATTCATCTTAAGTGACTTTCTAATATTATCATTGAAACTTTGATTTTAAAAAGGGTGACTTATTTTCTCCTTTAGGAAGATATTGTGAATGGGAATTGACTTGAAATGGTGGGGGTAAATGAAGAGTTACATCAGAAATAAAAGCTATAAATCGGGAGCCTCCTCACTTTAGAAGATGGTTATTCACCTCTTTTACTAGCTCCCATATTCTATTTAGGAATAAGTGATCAAATTCCTTTATTGTCATGTTTCCTCTCCATTTTGTGTACTCACTGATATTATACACAGGCTTGTGTTTCATTTTTGTTTTATGAATGGTGTATTCTCAAGAAGTCATGGATATATTGGTTTATTTGAAAGCCTATGGATATTTGTTGTGAAAACAACCCTCCTTCTCCTCACACCTCTCTCTTCTCTCAAGATTGTATTCCTCCTTATTTTCATGTATTTTTTCCATTTGTCAGGGAAACAACTCTGTGTGATCTATATCGAAGACCTCACAATGGATATGTAGTGGCTGGAGACCTACCACCTAACCATGATACAAAGGGAAAATCTCACGAACATGGTGAATCCTCAAACAATGTTGATTATAAATCCATCATTTCCTATATTGATGAAATTACTCGCACTTTGAACACCGCCTTACACCTCTCTAGAGAAATTTTATCCAACACTTTCAACAATTAATAAAGGATAACATGATTGAATATCCACCTATGAGACCCTTTTCTAATGGGGAACCCAATCCTATGTCATACAATGCATCCGAATATTGTGAATACCATCGCATGGATGATATTAATAAATATACCTATTCATCATTGTATTCAATACTCAATTGATGATGAAACCATCTCCATCGAGCTTGATGATTCCGATCGATAACACGTCAACTTCCACAAATTCAAATGAAGAGTTGATCATTTTCCCCCTTCTATACATACTAACATTCAACAAGATCATGACGAAGGTCAAGTATCTCTCCCTCCAAACCAATCTATCTCTTCTCTATATTTTCTTCCTTTAGTCCAAATAGACATTGAACCTGTTTCAGACAACCTTCTAACACCAAACGAGAGCTTAAAATTGATTTCAAGACTCTCTCTCAACCCTTTATAAAATTGTAGACACTACAAAAGAGGGTCCATCATCAAGCACCATTGAGATTGATTCTATTCTTTCCATTCTGGCTCCTATGCCTGACATCTCTAGTCTTGTTGTTGAAACACGACTATAACAAGATTGGACACTTGCGTAAATGCAACCTTTCATGTTCATTATACCTCACATGATCAATCTTGCAGGCATCTCATCAACGATGATTCCTACATGTTAAGACATCTACATGAGTATTCAAGGTGCGTATACCTAGGATTATCCTTATACAACCTTTTCATGATTTAACTACCCATATTTTATCAAATCAACTAATTCACAACCAAGAAGGAGAAAATTGAATATGTCCTCTCTATGGTTTACAAGGAACTATGGGTATACATCTAGAGATACATCCTTCTATCTTTACACTCTTTCACCACGATGAATACAAATCTCAACATATTCCTCACATCAACAATCCTCCTCTAACATCGCATATGTATTTCGATCCCATCAAAGACTTATCTAATCACTTATTAAATATTTTGATTCTTACCTTTGACTTGGATCTCATCCTCCCAAGTCTCATATTGCGGGAATTATCAAATCTTCATATTTCCTCCTTGAACTTGGACCCTATTTGTCAGAGTCTCATATTTTATGACTTATCAAATTTGGATTCCCTCTCTTGACTTGATTTCAAGTTTCATCTACCCAAGTATTGTATTTCAAGATCCTTCAACGTTAATAAGCATGGACATATTTCTTGATGATTCCATTTCAAATCCTCATATGCCAACATTCAAAAAAATTAAAAAGCATGGAAAGCAAATAAAACCTCGTATCAAACCATTCCTTAAAGCATTGTTTGTGATTAAAAATGGAAAAGTGAGTCCAAATAATGTTAGGAATTCCATATATTGGTAGATATATTAATCATACCATTATCATATATTCACCTTCTTCACCTATTATGACATAGGTTAACCTTGTTCCTATTGGGCATTGTGTGTCTCATCTTTGTTATGGTTTCTACCATTTCATATATTTTCACCTACGGTTTTGTCTCAAATCTTTAATGGAAAATTTATCCTTTCAAATAAACTTTTTTTGTAAAGCACTAAAATTATTTACCCGGTCCTTTTGACTGCCCATCTCAATCTATGGTGTTGAACCCTTGTGTCCTACTAGTCACATGAGGCTAAGACTTGGAGGTAGAATGTTCCTTCCCAATAAGCACATTATCGATATAAAAGGAAAATTAAATCAATCTAAAAATACATATATATATAATATATCATACTCTATATATTATGATATATAACGAAAAAGCCCTATATACACCTTTCATTTTATCTTCTGATGAGCCCTTTTATTGGTATGATATGGGGAAAATGATCCTCTATAATAAAACATTAATCAAATAAAGTCTTCTTTATGAAATCTTAATAAAGCATGGGGCAACATGTAAGGGGTCCTCCATAGTAAAAATTAATCAAATTAATCAGTCCTTTTTCATCCTTGTTCTAATAGAGAGAGAAAACAATTCTTCAAATGAATCTTATCAAAAGGCCATCTACGGATATAAGTCATCAAAACGTATAAATTGAATCATTTTAGAATCGGTTTGATAATCTTGAATAGAGGAGTTATATTTTTCTCATATGGATCTATACACCTACTTCTTCGCATATGTTATCTTCACTTCCATATCATTATTCATCTCATTTTCACTTTCTTGGCTCTCGGTGATAATCCCTCGCATCTTCCTAGTTACGTGGAGCCAATGAGTGAAAAACCCTATCATTTTATCATATAAATTTCTACTAATGGAATGGAATACTTCCAATTATTTACACATAATTTCAAGTAATGCACTTTTTAAAGAGTTGTAAAATATAAAAATGTATCGAAAAATTAAAAACATTAAAACATGTTTTGTAAAATATATAAAAATATATAAAATTTCTAAAAATACAAAAACAACATAAAATTGTTCCAAAAATAGTCTTAAGTGTCAAAAACAAAACATTTAGATAATGTTTGACCAAATTTTATTAAATGGATGACACGGTTTAACAATTTCACCTTTTGATGGCGCTCCTCATGATCATTCTAGATCATCTTTTCACAATCATCTTTCTTTTTTTGTGGAGTATATCTATGCTCTGAGGCAATCATTTACCCTTTTCACAATATAACTTTCTTGGGACACACTTGGATTTTACATTTTAATCCAAATGATCATTTTAATAGATCAAACTTCAATGGGATTTGACAAGAGTATATTTTGGAGTATCTAAGTATCACTCCACTCTTGGACCCCAATCCAATCCTGAACATTCTAAGCTATCATTTGGGGCATTCAAATCTATCTAGTTCTTCAATGTGGAATACATTCAGAGTGTCATTAGATGTTGTTATTGCACATTGTGTTGTATTATCGTTGCCATTTGTCAACATTGTGACGATGTTTTTGCTTCTTTCAATTTGTTATTTTGTTGTACTTTGTTTACCTTTGTTGTAGACCAATTGCAGGAAATTTATTTGCATCTTAGTTCACATATAACTTTGGTGTTGTTCCTTCCTATTCATATTGGGTTTGTTTGCAATGCTTGTTTCATGTCTTTTGTGTCACTTACACGTGTTGTGTTTTCCTTGGTTTATTTAAGCCATGGAATGTTTTCCTTTTTTTTGTGTATTCATGTTTTCATGTATTTATTTGAATTTGTCTTTCGTGTTTTTCAAAACTTGCAAAAAGTAAAAAAAACATATATTCCAAAAATAAAAAAATCAAATTTTGAATAAACATTCACTTATCACAGAAATGCTACAATTAGAAAACCCCAAGTGAATCTTTCAACATTTCAATATAATATTGGTAAATTCATACTTTTATCTACTACCCTAGTGATCATTCCAATCTTACAACTATCATTTCCCTTAGCATGATGCTACTTTGCTTGGTGCAAATAAAAAAAATATTTTTCCTTCACGATATAACTTTGCTTGGGGAAAATTTCAACTTTTATCATTTGCACAACAGATCCAACAAGAGTGTCATAAGGATTCATTTTACTCTTTTCTTTACTCCGATCCTATTCCCTCTTGGGAGCATTTGCATCTAATAAATCATCATTGTGGCATGCATTAGGGGCATAGCTGATTGTCTTATTTTTCAAAGTTGTGTTGCATTATTGATGTTTACTTTTTTAGACCACTTACAAGTAGTGTGCATGCACCTCGCTCGTATATTGGGTTTGTTTTCCTTTTATCCTTTTTTTATTGTGCTTGTTTACGCATATTTGGGTTGAACATCTTGATTTTTGTAATCATGGTGACAACTCTATAATTTGTGCAACAACAAAAATAAGGTTGCTCTAAAATTATTCTCCAAATGACGCTCATGCTACAGCATAGTCCTTTTTCATCCTTGTTCTAATCCCTTTTCATCTTCCTATCAAACGGATATTCAAAGCTCATCCACCCACTTGAGGGGGAATTCTTATACTATCCTACTTATGGGGCATCCTAATGCTTCATTTCTTTTTGCTCATTTCTGCATATGTCTACTATCTTTAAAGCACTATTTTCTGCAATAACACTTTAAAGAGGGACAAATGTAGACATCTTAAATCACACACATGTTTCAATCTTATCCCAATTCACTTCCTAGTTCATCCCTTTGTGACTAATTAATTAAATTGATTAGTCATGCATTATTGCACTTTAGATTAATTAAATTAATCCCGATTACTCTTTTAACTAGTTTAATTATCATTTATTAATCAAATGATTAATCTTTTAACTAGTTTGCATTATCCCCTTTGAAAGTGGAATGCTTTTAACTAGTTTAATTATCATTTATTAAAAATGATTAATTACAATTACAACAATCATTTTGGACCCCACTTGAACTCCACTTCCTCATCCCAGTTAACTCCACATGGACTCCACTTCACTAGTTTAGTCAACCGCACTTTTAGAATCCTAGAAAGGTGGGGGCAATTAAATTGCACGTACAACCACCTTTCCGGATGTAACTTCACTAATTAATTCCTTTATCGCCTAAATGGAATTTATTCTTCCCACATCTTGTTTGTCCCCTCAATTGCTATTTTTAGCATGTGTATTCAACCATGTTTAACCAACTTCCAACCAAATCTACCTCTATAAAATCGGTTCATCCTCTTATAAATCCTCTTGGATTTTACAACATAATTACTCAGTAAAATTTGCATTCCAATATTTGCATATTGGAATCTCCGAGAATGTGTTTCGTATTATTGGTGATCCATGTTTGGAGGTCATTTCCAAGAGAGGTTTCTAACAAGGTTATACAACTTCAAAGCTCACACAACCTTACTTCAAGTTGCATTGAAAGCTACATGAGGTTTGCGGTAAGTTGTTTATTTGTCTCCATTTTTGCTTAGTTTTTCATTTCTTTAGTGGGAAGGTGTAGAGAACAAGTGTTGAAAGTGGAATGCAGTTTGAAAATGATCTACACCACCTCACTCATGGGCTTTGCACAAGGTTAAGAAAAACATGCATTAAATCATCTTCATTGAAAAATAGCCCATCGTATCGTGTAGGATTTGTAGGTAAAATGCATCCTAATCCTAATTAAGGCTTTTACATGATTATATTATAACATTAATGAATGTCGATTCATGCTAAAGTACACATAGTTCACTTTGTATCTAGGTTTCATGTGTGTGAAACAAGGTTTTTATCCTATTGGTCAACGTCAACAAATCTCTCATCCATAGAATAAATTTTTAATATCATGTGTGCAAGAAATCAAACTCGACAAATTTCCTGCATGGATCATGGCCTACTATGTTGGTGATTTAACACAATTAAATATTAATAAGAGGACTGGAATAAATCAGAATACATCATAAACACACAATATATCAACATACAAAGATAAGAAAGTGCAACCAACAAGAGGATAAGAGTGACTTAGTTGATATATGATTGTCTAGACTGGATTTGGGATGGAAAGATGGTAGAATAGGCTCATTCTAGATCAGATGTGCTTGTTGGAAAATATTCATCTAAGAATCATGCTAGGATAGTATTAGCTAGATTAGTGTATGTATTTAGGAAGTAGCATTTGGGTGATGGGTGTGGGTATGGTTCTTTCACCGTATGAATTTTTTTCTTTATTGTATGTCCACTTCATCATAGGGTACTTGTGTCGCACATGTACTGTAAAACAAACCCTAGTTGCATGCATAAGACTCAATTACACATTGTTGGTTGTCAAATAAGGACTTTATTGAAAACAACAGTCAGGGGACAGAAAGTCCCTCCTCTTTAATGGGAGAGGTTCCCTTATGGAAAGCAAAAATCTATTCACAAATGTACAATGTTTGGTTTTAAAGAGGAACTCTGATATCATAAAAGTGTTTGATATAATGATCATCAATACAAAAGGATAGAAGAAATAAGGAATGGGAAAAGGTAGAATAGCACTCTCAGGAAATATAGATAACAAAATAATTCCTTACAAATGCCAGAATGGAATCATATAGAATAGAATCATTTGCATTAAAACCACAAGATGTTATTTCACAAACAAAGTTCCAGAGATGACATCCATAAGAATACAAAGCTTCTTGATGTAAATAGATTAATGATTCAATAACTTTTAACAGATAGAAAGGAAAGAACAAGCACAGATAGAAACAGAAAGAGAGATCTTCTTGTATTGATAGCTTTTACTCCTTTACACTTTCAAAAATAACCAGAGTTCCATTTCGAAAATGGCATAGAGAGCCCATTATATAGCTTACAAATTGGTTACACTTGGTAACTATTTCTTTTAACTAAAATATTAATTAAGGAAGTGCTCAACACAATGTCCTTAATTAGTTTACAATGAGCTCGATTCTAGGAAAAGAAGGAGAAAAGGAGAAACTAGGAGAGAAAACATCCATCTTATTGTTGAGGAGGGCCCACTAACTTGAGAATCTGTTGCTTGAATCTTTTTAATGCCTCAGCTATCTCCCTGCCTCGTGGGATTGATGTGTTGGCAGTGGCGTGAGACCAAGTGCCTAGACATTTCTCCATGTCCTTATCAAACTCGGTATGTTCTAGGTATTCTTTATTAGCCTCTTCAATGGCAGATTGAAGAGAGAAAATATCCTTTATCTTCTCTTTGGTAATCAATTCTTCTTTGAACATGTCTTCTTTGACAAATGTCCTGAACTGAGTTTTAATCTCTTGAAGAGAGAAAGGAACACTTGAAAATTTCATCATGAAGATGACAATGAATATCCTTAAAGGCAGATGCAACACAAGTCTTGAAAGATTCTCCCTTCTGCCAACTGTTTCTCAATTCTCCCAAGGCTTCTTCCGAACTTTTATTTTCCATTCAACACTAAACACCCATGACCCTGACAAGTTGTCCTTGGCATCATCAAAAACTTTACTAGCCAACAATATCTTTTCATCAGCCTGTCCCATCAGGTGAAGATCTGTGATGCAACTACTCCAAAGCTTCAGTTCTTTGTCCATAGTTCTAATAGAGGAGGAGAGTTTTTGTTGTAGGTTGGCCACCTTCTCATTGATTTTGAAGGCCTCTACAATGAAGTTCAAGCCTACAATGGTCATGTCATCAACCATGGCTTCCATAGCCCTTCCATAAGTGGAATATCTGTGTATATCCTTGATACTGAACCTCATCCTGACTGAGAATCATAGGAGGTGGAAGGGTAGCCAATGGAGCAGGATCCAAAACCTTATCTTTAGCCAATAATGACTTGATGAAGTTGGAAAGAACTTGATTTTGTTCTTCCAACTGTTCTATAGTTTGCTTACCCTTTTCCACTCTCTCAATAACCTTGGTTACTATTTCTTGGAGGTTATGTACCTCACTCTCAGGAGTAGATTCTCCCATTGGAATTCTAGAAAGTTCCAGGTCAGAGGCTAATAGATCTTGCTCTACCTTATCAACCTTAGGCTTTGCAACCTCTAGAAATTGTTGGCCTTGAGCATCTGTCACTATTCTTGAAGTTTTTTAGCTCTTTTTTGGAGGAGGAGGAGTAGTACCTAACAAAGCTGCCACAACATCAAAATTTGGCCCTGTCAAACGGGAAGAAGGTTTTCTCTTCCTGCTATCAACCAAGGGTTGCACCCATGCAAAAGTAGAAGAAGAAGAAGAAGGGACAAGAGGTCCAAGAGCAAGTGAACCCATGACACTTAAGGTATTCACCACTGTTGCCTCCAATAAAGAGGTGAGTGAGGCATCTGGAGCTTCTTGTGCAGAGGAATATGTGGTACTAGGAGGTTCAGTGCTAGGCACCTCCTTCTCATCTTCTACAGTAACTTTATTGAAAACAACACACATTAGATGAAATAAAAGATACATATGCTTGAGTCATAGTGACCTTAGAGATCACCCAAATGTGATTGTCACCAAGTGTTGTACTATATTTAAAACTCAATATAGTGTATGTGTGTGTGTGTGTGTGTGTGTGTGTGTGTGTGTGTAGATAGATTTTGAAGACACACACAAGAGCAAAATTGTCCTTGGGACCACAAGTATACAATGCACTGACTAGAACTAAGAATTTACTGAAAGAAAAAACAATAGTAGTTAAGTTTAGGTTCAAGGTCCCTGTTGCTGCTTTATTTTGAAGGTTGGTCTTCATACCATTAATTTGGAGCAAGCATAAAGGACCAATATTGTCAAATAGGTGGGTATTGCGGCAAAGATGACTACATCTAGAAAAAAATTTCACAAGAGAGCTTGAAAAGGTTTTTCTAATCTGTCCATGTCTTTTTTAATAGAGGCATGAGCTGCACTTTGTTCTCTTTGAGAAAGAAAGGACTAATCCTAGAAATGTTAACAGGGGTTGAAAGGAAGGATATACTGATGCCTTGGCAACCGGTGTTGTTGAAAGTTGAATGAAGGCAACGATATAGCCGTGAGAGAGCCATGGGAGCATCAGAACATGTAAGCTATCATCACGATTGCCATTGCCATTTTTGGAAGTAGAGAATAGGTATCTCCATCTTAAGTAATTCACAAAGGGATATCATATCTATAGTCTACAATAGGTATCCACCCCAATTTTCCCTCGTTATATTTAAAAAAGATACGAGATATTGACCATTGACGACTCTTGGGAATGGGATAGGATCTTGCATTGATATGTGTAATCGAGATATTACTACCTTACATTCAATTAGACAATGGTCTTCACTATAACCATTGTTATTGCGGTCGAATTCTGACGAATTTTTCAGAGTTAATTTCCGTCACATTGTTTATACTTGCCTATATTTTCTCGATTGCTTATTTTAAATTGTCCTATTTGAGAAAGTATCTATTTATTTACATGTATGTTAAGTGTGGAAGTTTGATAGGTGTCGATAAAGTGTATGACCAAATGAAAGAACGAGACATCTTCTCATGGAATACGATTATACCAGCAAACAAAAGACATGGGTTTCCTCAAGAGACAAGTGATTTCACTATATACAACAAACATGTCTCTAACCATTTCAGTTTACAGTTGTCGGCATACTCCCAACCTGTGCCAAAATACGAGCAATGGAACAAGGTGTGGACATCCCTCAAAGCATAAAAGATAGAGGAATTTTGTCAGATGTTGTAGTTGCAAATGTTTTGGTAGACATGTATGCAAAATGTGGAACATTACACAAGGCACGTGAACTGTTTGACAAAATGCCTAAAAAAACGTGGTTTCATGGACATCATTGATTGTAGGATATGCACAATGCAATTGGCAGGTGTATAGCCAAATTCCACATAAACCTATGGGGTTATGTGGAAGTGTTTGCTTGTTTCTTGTAGATCACATATGAATATAGGCTTAGGAGTATTTACATCCATAATGCATTTGGATTTGGATCCTAAAAATGATGTAGCTTATTTTCTTCTCTCAAACATCTATGCAAAAGTGGGTAGGTGAGGTGAGGCTCAAATGATACGAAATTGATGAAAGATAGAGGAATTAAGAAGATCCTTGGATGTATTTAGATTGAAGGCCAGGATACATACATAAATCATAAATCACATCTACAGACAAAGGAGATCTATGTAAAGTTGGAAAAAATCGCTTGAGAGATGAAGGCAACAAGTTATTTTCCATATTAAATACATTTACTCAATGATGTGGAAGTGGAGGCAAAAGAATTATTTCTCTGCCACCATAGTAAAAAGTTGGCAATTGCATTTGGTTGGTTAAACATGCCCCACTGGAACAATTATTATAGTTGTCAAGAACCTTCGATTATGTGCTCATTGCCACACTGTAATGAAAATTAACTCCAATATTGTTGCAAAATTGTTGTGAGAAATGGGAACCATTTCCTTCATTTTAAAAAGGGAGAATGTTCTTGTTGCGATTATTGGTGATGCTAAATGAAGCAATCTAAAAAAATAAGCTTGCACTATAATAATGTGTCATGTGCCTGATTATTCTCAGTTTCTAGAAAGTTTTTTTGTTTAGTTTTAAGTTTGCATATACTTCGTTGTAAATTACAATTCCAACAAACTTAACATTATTATCTTCTCAGTATGTAATCAGAGCTCATGTGCAATTGCTAGTTTTATTATCACCATAGTTTAAATTTACATTGCCGCTTTATTTACAATCAACCTAGATAGGGTTTGGGCGTGGTTCTAAACACATTGATTGACACACGGATAGGACATCCCTATACAGGATGCCATACATGGAGTTAAATGATGCTTAATTAATCACTTGGGATTAATTTATATGCCAAAATTAGCTTCTAAAAGTTATTTAGAGGAAATGTAAAGAGAAATTAATGGGTTTGTACATGTTGAAAAAAAAAAATTAATAAACTAGTTTTTAATCAAACATAAGATGGTGAAAGGGTAATTAATTAATTAAAAGGGAATTATAACTAAAGAATCAACGTTAATTGACATCTAAGATGGGAAAACTGTTAATTAATTAATAAAAAGTCGTTAATTAATTGAGAGGATGGAGAATATTAATTAATTAGCAGAGAGTCACTAATTAAATGGTGATGACAAGAAAGAGCAATTAGTGCAATTTTAGTATTAAAATTGCAACACTTTTTTTGGGTACATATGAATGGTAGAGGTCCCCAATAGAATACCTAAATTTAACCAAGCAAATTTTATGTACATATACAGATTCAATTAATTTGTAGAATGGTAAATCTGATACACTAAAATGTGATGTTGACATGTCGAAATTCTCGTGGGCAATGAAAATCCAACAGCTTTTACCCAACTATAAAGATGGAAGGTTCATTCCAAATAGACTTTTGCATTTTCTGATCTGATTTATACACTAACTTCACTGTTTTTACAAGATTTTCTTACATAAAAATGGGCAGATTAGGCATTGTTTCACAATATTTTATATGTATTTTAGTTGCTTAATTTAAAGGACATTTCATTTGTACCAGAGTTGGATCTCAATGGGAACTTAGTAGTAGTTGAACCTCAATTTTCAAATGTTGGATCTCATCTTTAGGATGATTTTGCTATGCAATAAATGTAATTGGAAGAAAAGACACACACAACACAAAAACATCTCTAAACAGAGGAGAAACCATAGCTTAAGGTCATATTTATCCTCCTCTAAACAGAGAAGAAACCATAGCTTAAGGTCATATTTATCCTCCTCTAAACGGGAGAAACCGTAGTTTCAGGTCATATTCGTCCCATGATTTTGACTGGTTTATATTTAAGTTATATCTACGACGATACGTCTTCGGAATCATTTCTTTAATGACTTCTCTTTAACATATTTTTCGATAAGAATCATTCTGCAAAACCACAGATTACACAGACACATCTAAGCATTTGTCAGCCATGGCTTTAGGTTTTTCATCCACAAAAAATTTCACAATTGAAAAAGCTTTCACTTGCTTCTATAAGATCAATGATGGTATGTATACAACTGTCGGTAGATGTGATACTCCCAAAATTGTTACAATGTTTGCTATGGTGCATGAGCAGGTTTTAGGCAGTGATTACCATTGGACAGCACTTGTAACAATTGTGTTTTTTTCATAATAAATTTCAAGCGCAATATCTGACTTAGATTTGCAGCCTTGGAGAGTGCCAAAAAGGGTACCAGGTACTCACTACAGAAAAAAAAACTGCATAAGTCTGCATCTTTACAGAATCCGCTTGTCACATTCACAGATTTATGTAAACAGAAACATCACACTAAAGGGTAAAACTAGGAAATCCACTTTGCAAATTTTGTTACAGATGTCGACATTGAAGGGTACTAAGCATTCATTACAAAAGAAAAAATTGCCCGGATTCTGCATTCATTACGTAGTCCACTTCAGGCTAGATGCAAATCTTAAATCCAACTCTACTTGTGATATTCACAGTTGCATTTAAACAGAAAGAAGCATCACATTAAAGGGCAAAACCAGTAATTCCGCTTTGCTAATTTTGTTACATATATGGACTTATCCTGAATTGAACAGTTAGATTGGTCAGCAAGTGTCCTTGCTGATAATATGAGTGAAATCAGTGTGTGTCAAGAGACTGATGAACTTTTGTCAGAGTTTTCTGGAGCAGGTACTCAACACAGAAGAAAAAACTGCTCTGATTCTGCATCATTACAGAATCCAAATCTTGGTCCAACTCTACTTGTCACATTGAAGATTTTATTTTAACAGAACGAAGCATCACAATAAAGGGTAAAACCAGGAAATCCTATTTCCTAATTTTTGTTACACACAAGGACTAAATTCTGAATTGGACAGTTAAATTGGTCTGCAAGTGCCCTACCAATGCCAGATAAAACGAGATCAGCGTCCCCGCCTGTCAATAGGCTTCTCCAAGACGGCCGATATATACATTTCCTTCATATCAGGTCCCCTGTCGAGCTTCCGCCCAACAGACCACTTTAGTTTATTAAACCCAAGTTTTTCTATCATGGGCACATAGGTTTCCAGCTGATCCTCGATGCAGAAGAAACGATCCAGCCAGAAAACTCCCCCGGGCCTCAAAATCCTATAAATATCATACATAATGAACTCCAGAAGCTGCGTAGGAATCCAGTTGCTGAGGACATGCATGGAATGGACGATGTCGAGGGTGTTGTCAAAAAACGGCAGGCGCTGGGCGACCGTGATGTACAGCGGCACAACTCCTCTGGAAGCAATGAAATTATTGAACGGGCCGTTGAAATTCATGGAAGTGGTAACAATGGTGACGTTTCGCTCGCGCATTCGGACCGCGAAAGTGCCGGTTCCGCCGCCGATGTCGAGGCCGATACGGATCGTGTTCTTCTTCAGGGCGAGCACTTCGTCGATGGAGAAATCGAGCGAAGTTGCGGCGCCGGAGGCAAGCCACCGGGTATTTTCCCTGAATTGGAGATCGAAGCAGTCCTTGCAGTCGTCGAAACCCTTCTGGTTCTTCCTGTCGATGAGGCAGCCGTAGTCTTTGCACCTGTAGGCGGTCCACACCACGGACGAATCCGGCGGTGTTTTCCACATACTGGACGGAAACGGATCCGGCTCGGTGTAATTTGCGGCCGTCCGAGGAAAACAGCGGCGGCGGGGAAGCGGCTCGCAACCCCGGAGCAGGAGTTTCTGCGCTAGGGTTTCGTCGTCCGGGCATGTTCCCCGGGCGTGTAGTCCATATATTTGGCCAGGTCATCTTTGAACAGGGCGCAGGCATGGCCGACGGGCGGATGGATGGTGTCGGAGCCGATGTTGGAGTTGTATCCGAGCGGGAGCTTTTTCGCCTCTGTGAAATCTCGGAGCTCCTTGGGAAGGGATTTTTCGCCCTCGCCCTCGCCAGTGTCGCGGTCCGCGCTCTGGAGTGTGACGTTGAGGAACTCGTGCAGTTGGGCGATGCGGGTGAGGAGCCTTTGCGAGAGTTCTCTGGAGGATTTCAGGTCGGCTCGAGATCGACCACCTCGAGCTCGGTTCGGTTGAGCTTTGCGAGGAGGGCGAGGTCGAAGTCGGTGGGAGGGCGAGGAAGAGTGTATGCAGGGGATTTGAAGGAAAGAGCAGGGGAAGTGTTGTTGAAGCGGCCGGAGAAGAGAAAGAGTGTGAAAATGTTGGTGCCCAGAACCAGGAGGAGGATCCAGAGCTTTGACATGGGCTTGTCCGCGGGTTTGCACTTGGCAGAGGAGTCGTCTAGAGCCATGGAACAGAGATCGACCATGACAGAGCAGGCAGAGTATGAGAATTTTTATGGGCTAAGACTTACGCACCCCGTGAAGGTTGTTGGCTCCCGCATATTTAATTACGAGTCAACCTGTTTGCCTACCCAAGGCAGAGATTTTGGGTTCTCCTTCCATTGGAGAGATTTCAGGCGTTGAAACTGTGCAGGTGGGAGAAAAATGTACGTTCGATTGGTTACAGCCTCCATTTGCATCACCAGTCAAAGAAAGTGGGCACTTCACCATATGCGCCGGCATAGTTGATAGTGCTTCACTTCCAACGATTTTAGTGGAACGTGTGAAATATTAATATTTTAAAAAGTGTGTATTTATTATGTTAAATAGAACAATGGATTATTATTTTTATTATAAATATTGTTTTTAAAAATTGTCCCCAATCCGGGGTGGGTATCAAGTGAGTGAATGATTTCGCTCTATAAAGGCGCCACTCTTTTTATAAATAGGTGAAAGGGACAAGCCACTTTCCTCGTGTAAGCAACAAATAATTATGTTGATAGGCCTTTTTTTAGTGGGTGGGGGTGTCTTTTTGGTATATAATTTGATAATTAGTATATCAAAATGATGTTTTCCACTATCACTAGAATTGTTATAGATATTGAAGTGTCAATCTAATCTATGTGACAAATCTAATATAAACACCTCAACATCAATATCTCATAACAACTTTTAAATAGTTGTATTTAAAGAAATTATGTATATATATATATATATATATATATGTTGAAGGTGTTCCATGTTGGATTAAGGGTTATTATGGTGATAATCGATAATGACATGGATGGTGTGGATTGTAAAAATGGGGCATTGATAGAATTAATCTCCTTTATCCACATGTCCAACAAAGGCACAAATGATGGAGACGATAAAGTGAAGCACGAGATCGTAAATATTATTCGAGCAGAACAACCTTGCACTTTTCTGCCTTGTTACACGACTTCCATTTAGCCCTCGGTGTCAGAGATGGTCCCATTTCTTTGAAAGCCGCAAAACAAAGTGCGGGAAGACGAAGGGTTTAGATTCAAGTGGCTTCCAACGTGAAATCACAACTCATACTCACCACCATTAGCTCCTCGCCGCAACAAGTTTCAAACTATTCACGTCGCTACAACTTTGACTCCAACAACTTAGAGTTATCTGTTATTCCAATATGTTGTGAGCTCATCATGTCAACCTAAAGGCTTTCCTCGTTTGAAAGGCTCAAACCACTATGTCCTCCTCACATGTGTTTCTCTTATGATGATTGAATGGATGAGCAAGCTTGCCATATTCACAATTCTTTATTTTTTGTCCCCACCACCACATTGGTGACCATATGCACTTGTATTTTGGCATCATGTTTGATCTCTACTAAGCTTTGATGGCGGATTGATAAAATATTACCCTCATTCTTATAAATAGAAGCTCCACCTATGAAGCATGCATAACAACACAAAGGTAGTGGAAGTTTAAAGTGGCGACTCGTGAAGTAGTCTTACAAACTAGCTCCACGTGGCATCGAATCGAGAGCATGTTGATACAATCATGCTTTTAATCAAACTTACGTGGAATGCAATTGGGAATTTAGCATTTTCTTCCTTTAGTTATTTTTGAAAAAGTGTGTGCTTTATTTGAAAATCTTGATTCCCTACTATGTACATGGCAAGTGTGTTTTGGGACGTTCTATCCTTTTGCAAATTTTATGAGATAGAAACAACTCAAGGCTTGATAATTCTGAGACTAGAACCTTTGATGCCACAAGGAATAACAATTACCTTTAATAGTAAAATGCGTCGAAAAAATAGATATATTGTTATTGTATCTAATTTAACTAAAATAAATGTTTTGTAAAACCCTAATTACAGAGTAACTAATTGTAACTTTTATATACAACTGCTAAATGTAATATGACACAAGCAATAATCTAATAAAATAAGAAACCCTAAGTGCAAGAGGGAGAGGAATGGAATTAGTTGATTTGCACTTGATATGGGACCAATGCAGTTGGGAAAACTACTAAATATGAGGTGATCTCGTGTCATTAATGCTCGGGATAAATTACGAGTAACTATTGATGCCACAAGGAATAACAATTACCTTTAATAGTAAAATGCATCGAAAAAATAGATATATTGTTATTGTATCTAATTTAACTAAAATAAATGTTTTGTAAAACCCTAATTACAAAGAGTAACTAATTGTAACTTTTATATACAATCGCTAAATGTAATATGACACAAGCAATAATCTAATAAAATATGAAACCCTAAGTGCAAGAGAGAGAGGAATGGAATTAGTTGATTTGCACTTGATAAGGGACCAATGCGGTTTGGGAAAACTACTAAATATGAGGTGATCTGCGTCGTTAATGCTCGGGATAAATTATAGATTGCGGGAATATGGTTGGACACGGCCGCCCGCGGCAGACAGGGGCATCTAGGTGTTTGACAACCTCTACTAGGCACTTGTGACTATGAAAATGGTCAGAACTTGATCTTCATTGTGTCACACAAGTGTCACAAATATTCTATGTTGATCACATGTGTGTTGTAATATGATTATTGAGGTACCTGTAACTTGCAAAACAAAGATTCACTTACAAAACCCACAATACCACATCAAATCCAAAAAGAAAGATGCAATATGGGGAGTTAGACTGACCCCGACGGTTCACCCGATAGAGTGAGCTTATAATCGATCGCTACACTACATCTCAGATTCCATGTAGTTCTTGTGAGTGTGTGTAAGAATCGTTCCTAGGATGCCCTTGTGTAAGTGCACTTGATAACAGGTTGTAGCTAGATGTAGCAATGTAGATAGATGTGTGGATGGAATAAAGAAACTTCCCCTTCCTATGTTGTGTATGCTTGATTGAATGCCAAATGGATGCTTTAAAGTGCTTTAGGTGCCTTTTGAGTGCAAGCTTAGATGATAGTAATAATGCTTAGAGATTGGTCCTTTATTTTGGTCACATAATTATGTATCTATATGATTCCCTTGTTTGAATTTCATAATTGAGAACTAGAAGGTTGCCCATAAGTGAAAAAGATTTCCAAAAGATAAAAGATACCTAAAAGAAACAAGTAAGGTGGAAAAGGGTCAGGGGCACCCAGAGGGGACAAGGGTGCCTATGCACCTTTGTCTTGGCTAGCGTTGGTGTTTGGAGTCATAAAAGATAAATAAGTAAAATATCGATTGGGCTATAGGGTGTGCAAGACCCAATAGAAAACAAGAAACACAAATAAAAGGACAAAGACAATTGGTAATTACTAGTTTTCTTGTTTACAAATCATATGAATGCTAGTATGTGTTTATGGACCTAGAAATATACCCAAGTGCGTGATTTTGTATCTACATTTTCCCCCACTTTATGTTGTTGAGTGAATACTCAATAACATTAAGTGGAGAAGAGATGCGTACACTGATAACCATGTCGAGTGTGTGGCGAAGAATCATCGAGTGGACAAGTGAAGTGTGGAATGATGGAAAAATAAAGTGTGGAAATTAGGAAGAGAAAGTGACCCTAGGGGTGTATACGTATGTATTCTACCTATTGTTGTGATTGTAAAAAAGTGCTTCTTGTTGTGTATTAAAACAGGACACTGTGAAAGAAGAGCGAATAAGTAGTCATAGATGTGTATATGAAATTTTTTCATAAGTATGTGAAAGTAGTAAATGGAAAGAGTGGACCCGATTTACGAAGAGTGAAAAGGATAGAAAATGTCCTGAACATGTTGTGTAGAGCGAGTTTTTGGGTGAGAGCATGCAAGTGCGAGTTTTGGATGATCTCATGCCAAAGAGCAAGTGTTGGGGAGAGAGGTCTAGTGTTACTCTCCTTCCATGACTTTACCCAATATACACCACTGCAAATGGTGTGTTCCTAATTTTTTTCATGATGTCCCCGAATTAGTTCTAAATGCAATGTTTGTTTCAAACTAAATGGAGATATAATGCATTTTGTTTGTTGGAGGATTGTGCCTATACTGTGAAAATTGTGACAATATGAGAAACTCCTTGTGTGTGCCTCGTACGTACCCAAAATTGTAGGGTACTGCACCATCGGAACAACGTAACACGTGCCCCAATGATGATACAAGTCTCCTCGCAAGGTGTTCGGGATCCGGAAAAGCTCCCCAAGTGTGCGTTAACATCCCGCATGCCCCGCTTAGCCCCTGTGTGCTTTGTTGTTCCCTTTTACCCTCTTTTCCTTTGCGTTTTACTCTTCAAAGGACGAAACCGCCGCCCTACTCGGGGCGGAGGTCCTTCACGTGTTCTCCGTAATGCTCTTTTAATGTGACTCGCATAAAATTTCAACGTTTACCGCCTTTTTTTTCACCGCCTTTGGCTTGCATTAATGATTCTCGGGTTCCTTGGAATAGTGTTTTGCCATTGTTTATAGTTTAAGAGATTAATTTGGCTTTTACCTTGGGTAAATGCAAATGCTATAAATAGTTGGCTTGTGCTCAAGCAAATGGCCCCCTCAAAATTTGCCTTTGAATTTCTCATTCAATAGATTAGTCTTTCATTTTGCTTAGAATTCTTAGTTTCATTCATTACCTGCCTAGTTAGTGTTGTTTTGCTGTTAGGAAGCCACATATCCATCTTGTGCAAGTGCTGTTGATATTTCATCCAATCCATTGGAGTAAGATAGTCTGTTTTTCAATAGGAAGCCATTAAAGTTACAGGTTTTGTTCTTCAAACAGGATAGTTTCAATTTCTGGACCTTTTATGTTACATGACTCGCAATAAATCCCGCTAGGAATTTCATAAGCCTACTCTCGTACTCTTGCGCTATCTCTCTCCTACTCACATTGTATTCAGTCTGTATCCTAAGCTGCCTTTGCCCCAATATCTACTTCTGTTGATGTTAGCATTACACGCTTTTCTGGATCCACGTGAGCACGAAGGAGCGAGGAAATCACACTGAGGGGACAAAATCACACACACCATCGGATTCACCATTCTGCAGAATCCAGGTTCTAGCTTTCAAAGTTCTAATTAGAAGCATATCAAATAGAGTAGCTAATCACTTTATTTCAGTCAATTTTACTTTCGATATTGCTAGGGAAGTTGTGGGGATTGATAGTTTCTGAGAAACTATGATTCATTCCTCACTTCTGAGGTAGGATCGAGAGTCTTTCAAATAGATTAGATCAGTTATTTCTTTGTTTAGAATAGATTTACAACTGCACAGGCAAGTAGCTATACTCGGTTACTTTGTTTGTTTTAAATTCGTCATTAGATTAATTGTCAATTTCTAGATATATTAAAATAGTTGCTCCTTCAATTTCATTCATATAAATTCATCAGAAAATTACAAAAATAGAGAAGTCATATATGCTATAGAAACACTTTACATAGTTAATTTCACTTTACTGCATTTGGATTTACGTTGTTGCTTTTTGTATGACAATCATGGGACCTAGAGAGCCCAGAGAATACGTATTCGAGCCAATCGTGCCCCAACCCAATCTCATCACAGCAATAACTGATATAGATCAAAATCTTAGGATCCAAGTCTTCTAAACAATGGTAAACTTACAACAAATCAGTTCCCAGTTACACGGGTTGAACATAGAAGACGACCAAGCACACACGTTTTGGTCAAATCAACCAAACTACAGATTACCCTAGATATATACCCAGCATGACTGTGGAAGGGTTTGAAAGAGAGCAAACATTTGGTTGTGATCCTTTGGTCCCATAGCCAGATGCAGGAGACACTCTCACAGATATAGATACCAGCTTAAGAATTCAAGTTGCACGAACGCCTGTGAGATACTCTGAAAAGATCACACAACTGTTAATTCTGAATATAGAGGTTGAGAAAGCATATGACTATTGGATACTAGGGATTAGGGACTGAATCCGCACATGACCATAACAGGACCACAACAAACACAAATCTATGGTTGTGACCCACAAATCTCACAGCCCAACGAGTCCATAGGTGAATCAGACATAGATGCTGGCCTACGTACATTAGTATTCAGATCTACTCCACTTCCACCTATCATCATCGAACAATTATCCTTATTAGACATAACATGGCTAACGAAGCTAAGGAGTTTTGGACTAGGCTGTAGAATCGCCCATAGAGTCGATTATATTCCACCCTATGACCTTATTTGGAGACATACACGAAACTATCCCAGGTCATTTTCCACGTATTCCACAACCCATAGACCGAATCACGCCAGAGCTCGATATTGATTGGAGCCTTCGAGCAGTCATCCTTGCTGATCGATCTATCACACCAGTTCAGGTTAGAGGGCCTTCTTTGCCTTAGATTCACAATTTCCACTAGTGCGCGTCGAAGACATTAGATTGCCTAACTAGTTTGTTTGCATCCCACGCATATTCAATCCCCACCGGCTATCTCGGCACGACCTCGGGAGGTCGGGTGCGAGGAAAAGTTACTTGTAGATTCCCACACTCGCTTGTCACTTTTCCATCGTACGGTGCCTTAAGGACATTAGTGCCCAAAGGAGGACACATGCATCTAAGCACTCCTATTTGAGCTTGGATGTTGGTGTATGTATTGTGATTCTAACCCAAGTCTGATTTTGAGCCAGTGTTGTAATTGTAACATGTGTTGATTTTTGTTGTATTGTCCGTGTTGTAGGTCCGAGCTGTTGTGTGGGGTGATTTGTTCACCCAATGTATATTCCCTCATTTCATGTGCATGTGATGTCGATAGGATAATGTGGCCCAAAGAGAGATCTTGATGCTGATTTGAATTGTATCCTTGTAGGGGGAGGGAATGTGCATGGTAGAAACCAAGGCACATTAAAACAAAGTGGATAGATACATGTATTAGTAGAAAAAGCTAGCAAGCATGTCATAGAAAAGTAATTTTACAAGCAAGTGTATATACAAGATAAACCGCAAAGAGCGAGTTTCAAACATGGGACATCGCTCGCAATTTCACAAGACAATCAGGGACGAAGCAACCAAAAGCAAGCAAGCAAAGATCAAGAAAGACATAGGGAAAATCTCGTAAACAATAGCATATAAGTAGAAGCAATGGAAATCAAAGTGTAAAAGACAACCATGGTGGAAAATGGTTCTGCAAGGCAATCATTTGTTGCACATGAAGCACCTATTAGCATGTTAGAAAGATAAAGAGTATGTCAAATCATGTATGTACTAATAGAAAGTAGTGTGCTAGTAATAATAGGAAGTAGTAAATAATGAAACAATAACACATGTAATATGTGAGAAAGTAGATGCCCTGTAGACACAAGTATATTTCTAGGTACATAAACACATACTTTCATTCATATGATTCCTAAGTGAGAAAACTAGTAATTGACAACTATCTTTGGCCTCTTTCTTTGTTTCTTATCTTATTTTTGGTCTTTTACACCCTACAACCCAGTCAGGACTTTACTTATTTATATTTTATGACTCTAGACACCAACGCCTAGGCCGCTTCCATCCTCCGGGCGCCCCTAACCATTTGCTATCTTACTCATTTGTTTTAGGTCTCTTTTATCTTTTGGGCATCTTATTTTCTTATAGGTCGATGCGTTCAAATTTATCAATTATGAAATGCAGCCAAGGGAATCATATAAATACAAAGCTATGTGACCAAAATAAAGGACCAAGCTCTAAGCTATGGGTCGAATTTATTGTCTATTCTAACTTTCGACACTCAGCTTTTTTCGAGTTTGGACACCAAAGCACCTAGCGCCCCCATACCCTCTGGGCACCCCGACCTCTTTATATCTTGCTCGCATCTTTTGGGTCTTTTCTAGCCGTTTGGGCATGTTATTTCTTACTAGTCATCCTTTTAGTGGTTAATTATAAAATTCAAACAAGGGAATCATATAAATATAAAGCTATGTGATCATAAAAGGGACCAAGCACTAAGCATCTACTATTATCACCTAAGTTTGCATCCAAGATCATTCTAAGAGCATCAAAGCATCCATCTAGCTTTCATTCAAGAGACACGGGGTTACATTCTTTTGCATACACTTCATAGGAGGAGAAGTTCATTTTTCCATGCACACATCTATCTATATTTTCTACATCTAGTTATTGATTACTATCAAGTAAAACTTACACAAGAGCCGCCTAGGGCACAATTCTACACACACACACACATAATCGCATGGAGTCCGAAATGTAGTTCAGGTGCTCATATCATAGGTTCACTTAGTCGGGTGACCACTTTGGGTTAGTACGAATCCCCATTTTCATCCTTTTGTTTTTAGGATTTGATGTGTTTTGGAGTTTTACAAGTGCTCTTTCTTCTTGCATGTTTCAGGTCAATGTAACAATCAAGAAAAAAAGTACAGGTGACTAAAGGCGACATCCAACAAACATCTCGTGACCTTGTGAAACCTGGTTTTCTAATGTTTTGAGCAAATCATTGACACCAGAGATGGTCCCTGGTGCCCCTAACCTTGTCCAAGCACCCTAGTCCCGACATTCCGACATCAAGGGCATCTTAAGGGCTAGCCAAACTATGAAAAGTTGAATCTTTTAGTAAGTGCATGCACTAACCTATAAAATATAAAAATACATTGTCTTCATATGGTCTCAACGAGCACCATTTTCATTATTATCCAAACCTTTCACTGCACACATGCCAAAAAAATATAATTAATATTATATTGTTACAAATGAATCAATATAAATGAAAATGCATAAAGATTTTTAAATAATCTATAACAAATAGAAATTAAAAGAATGAAGACAAAATGATTTAAAAAATACATCTTGTTTAATTTTTTGATAAAATATTCAAAAATAGTGTAATGATTGTCTTCCAATTTGTATGTATTGCTCTTAGAATCATACGATAAGTTGGTAATAGCTCTTGCTAATAGCTGTCCTAAAATCAATATCATTATGGGTTAAATCAGCTATCATATGAATTGTATAGCTTTAAAAGTATCGTATCGATGTTGTTTTCTCCATGTATTGAACATCAAAAAAAGTTGAGTGGGAAAAATAGACCCATGTCAAACAAACCCACCAACCGGGTTAAGTTCTCTTCAAAACCCAAAGTAGAACATGGAGAGTGACACATCCTAAACAACCTTTCAGACCTCTCATTTTCCTTGCATGATAATACAAGCACTTTATTTGAGATTCAAAGGAGTTAAACCACACTAAAACCCAAGTTAACGTTGTAAATTTAGTCAAACCCTCTGTCCGTGCCTTCGGCCCTCGGCCCTCGGCCCTCGCCCGCACCTCTCTGCGACCTCTCCGAACCCAAGATGGTTAAGTGAAGGCACGACGGCCATGGTGGTCAAAACAGCAAGCGGGGATGATGGCAGACGCGCTCAGGAACTATTACAAACTGAAGCAGATCATGTCCTTTCGTGGATTGATCAGGCATTTTGTGATGCTAAGGCGGTTCCCAATCCTGCTGGCTCCTCTCATGGGGACGGATCTCATCTGATGCCTTTACCAAGACACGATCTCCTATGTTGATCACTGCCGCTATTGGTGTTTGCAACAAAGTGGTAGAGCCAGGCGGTGGATCTCCATTACAACCTCTCGAACTGCTCTTCTTCAATGGATTTACACATGAAGCTCACTAAGACAGACTGTCCTGATACCAGGGTTCATGTCCTGAATAATAACCCACACAAATCGACTACATTTAAAGATATTTTACAGGGCAGGAGTCTCGCGCAAGGGATGAGCCCCATCACACCTTTGACCCCTGTGGTTATTAACCCCAGTGTTGCATTTGGGAATGAAGTCCTTGATTCAGAACGTTTCTACCTAGAGCATGCCCTGATCGGGAGATTCAGCGGGCTCTGGCCAAACCTAGCTACCCTTCATGACTGGATTACAAAGCACTGGATCCCGATTCTATCTGGTAAGTTAGATCTTTATCCATGTGCGAAAGGTACTTTTATTGTTGTTTTTTCCTCAATTAGGGATAAGGAAGTCATAGATAAAAAACTCTGGGCTTTGCAATCCCACTACTTGGTTTTGAAACCCTGGTTCCCAGCTTTTAACCCAATCACTGAATCATTTGCCTGCAAACCAGTCTGGATTAGAATGCCCCATTTACCGCTCCAATGCAGGGGTGTACTTTTCTGCTTCTGCTATTGGAAATACTTTGGGTCATACCCTTTTCATTGACCCCCAAACCACTGGTTTCACGCACACAACCTTTGCTAGAATCCTTGTTGAGCTGGACACATCCAAAAATTTACCTGCAAATATAGAGCTTATAGTCCAAAACAGAACTTGGACACAATCATTAGATTATGAAGGCTTGCCCTTTAGATGCAGAAAGTGTTTTGCTACCGGGCATACCGCTGATGTTTGCGGAGTAGAAAAGCGAAAGAATGGAAAAAACAACTGGTGGAAAAATGCCCTTCCTGAACACCTAATTTTCGAAGCCAAAGAGGAGTCAAGTACAGATACTGAAGATGATTTTGTCTTGGAAACCCCTCTTTCAGAAATTCCAGTTGTTGAATGCGCCAAAGAATCTCATTCTGTTGGTGGCATTAAGAAAGATACAAAAGAAGATAATGAATCCGCTGTCCCAGTTGGATCTATGGAGGATAAGGAAAATACGCCTCCTTGTTTCAATACCCTAATTACGGAGGCGGCTACAGGCTGGATTACGGTGCGTAAAAATAAAAAATTGTTCTCCAAGAATACCGCTTCTCCGCCTCGCTAGTTTCTCGGTGCTGCTCTGCTGATCATCAATGTTTCACTTTCTTTGTCGAGCAGCAGCTGTTTGATCGCTGTAAACCAGTTGTTTTTATGCTGATTTGCAGCTGTTCGTCTTGAGTTTTATTATGTGCAGGTTTTTTCCTACTTCTGTTCTTGCTCTTGTGCGTTGGGCCTTATTTGTTCACATCTGGCTTTTTGAGCCTTCTTGTATAAGGGTATAGTCCCTTTCAAAAAACTATTTGCCAATAATAAAAAAAAAACGTTGTAAATTTAGTAGTAATTGGATAGTTACATCAAGTGCAGAAGTCAGAGTTTTAGTTTACTAGCAAGGTTAAATAATGGTTCTCTACTCTCATAATTAAATAAACATAATGTTACGGAGAACTATGCTAAACAGAGCTCTTGCTAATATCTGTCCTAAAATCAGTACCATTATGGGTTAAATCAACTATCATATGATTTGATCACTTTATTTGAGATCCAAAGGAGTTGATCACTTTATTTCATACCTGTCATTTTGTCTCGAAAACATTGTCAATAAATGATACACACACAAAATGATCTACCCCTTGTTTTTTTCCATTAAGCTCTTTATCTCTACTCTATGTGATGCTACTGTTGAATAGGTCTCTTCTTGATTTTTATTAAATACCATTAATGTCATAATTTTTTTCATCAAAAACAACCTGAAGACTCAGGAGTTCCTCTGTCTTTACATTATCAGTTTCCTTAAGCATTTTTACTTCTTTAGACAATGTGTTTAGCTTGTCTATAAGCTTCCTGATACATCCTTCCAAATGCTCCTCATTATTGCCGTAGGAAGATAACTCCTCAAAATCTTGGTCCTTCATTGTTTCATTGACAATATCAGCTAGCCTCCTCATGCAATCTTCTATAGCTGAACAATTATCAATAGCATTGGGTTCTAGAGGAGATTCATGGTCATGAACTTCAACTTGTTGATCAACAAGTTCACCGCATGAACTCCCTTTCTAGATTGTTTCTTGAGATGCTTCCAGAATTAATCATTCGTATTTGCAACTAATCTCTTCAAAAATATTCACTTCTTTTATTTAACTTTCAGGTGTACAATAGCTTGTATTTGACTCTAGTAAGCAACTTTGGCACCTTCATGCACTTTTGATCCTTTAATTCATGTATGTACCTTGTTCTTTCATCCTATTACAAGACCTCATCATCATCATTAACCCTAGATTCAAGAAACTTGATCAAACCCCTTCTTTTTCCTTGACAACCTTCCTAAGTCCACTAAAATTCTTGTAATCTTAAACAAAAACTCAGGCTTCTTGGACTTATCTGATCTTTCAAGCAATCCATCTACCTAATAGAAATGATTCCACAACCAACTAAAGCATATAATTTGATCAACTCCTTACTCTTACTTTAATACCCTCAACTCGCCTCGAGAGGTTCTTAAGACATGAACTTGCATCAACTAAGCATATGAGGTTTTAGATTTATTTAAAATTCTCTTATGGATTCCTTAGTTCCCTTTAGACTATCTTGAAATGCTCCCAAAATATCATAGACCAACTCCTTATACAATTCCCTATACATCACCTTTAGGGTTTTCTTTCCTAAACCTTACTAGGTTTGCATTTATACACTGTCATGGATATATGCACTTTGATGAAGTTTCAAGACATCAAATTCACATATCTAATCTCCCATTAAGGATTTCAAGTTGTGTATAAAGTCTCAAAGACAAATTCCAAGTGAAAATAGTACTTTCTTTGTAAAACTCTACTCACAGTTAGGTCTTGATTTGTGTTTCTTGACGTAGGATGATCTACCATCACAAATATCTAGATGTAGTAATTCTATATATAACCTATTAGACACTTAATCCTTTATAATTTTCTCTCTCCTTATCATTCAACCTCCCAATTTTACTAACATGTGTATCTTTACCTATCAAACATGATTAATTTAGCAGTGGAGATCTATCTTGCCTTTAACCATTTAAAAGTTGCATCACTACCCTTATGTTGACTGTAGGTGACTGAATTTGAAGGTTTTTTACTCTTTCTTCCGCAAAAGAAACAAAGAGACTTCCTTAACTTGACCCAAAATTTTTACTACAATGTTATCACACCAAGAAATTGATCAATCTAAAATTTCAATGCTTGCATCAACATATCCCACTATACAAGAAGAAAAATTACTCTTTCTAACACTAAGTTAGGGTCTGTGTTACCTTTCTTGCTTTTACCAACAATATGGTCACACACAAGGTTACCTTCATAGATTGGGGTCTATAAAATCATGCATCAAACTCTCAAACTTGTTTTCTCACCCCAAATAACTCTATAATGCTCAGATTCGAACAATATTACAACTATCCACACTTACAGTCTCAGTCTTTCTTTCTCAGAACCTCACAATTATGTATTCAAAATCATATACCTGTAACCTTAAACTTTACCAATATCTTCTCATTTCCTAGCATGTAACAAGATAGAGGTTTAATCGTGAGATCACAAGATGATGTTACTTCAAGCCTTTCACTTACATTCAAACTAAGAACATTCTTTCTTCACAAACAACCTAACCATATTGTTACTCAAATGTAGGGCTATCTAATGTGAACTCTGTTTTTAGTACTTAAATTAAAGCACTTGTCATGTGGAATTTTCACTGTCCACTCAAAGAACCTAGGCTACCTATCCAAGGGCCTTAACACCCTTCTTCACCATACAATCCTTCATAATGTATTTATCCTTTAATATTCTCAGACACTTGATTGAACTTTGAAGATTAATCCTTTTCACATATATAGATCTTCAAGTATACACATATACTGACTTTTTGGCTTGTAGCATCACCTTCATGGATTCACACAACTTTGAGGGATCATCTATCTCGATAAGCACCTGGTTCAACTTGATCATGGAGATAACAACTTCAATCATGTACCAAAGAGCTTTACATACATCATTACTTTCATAAAATTTGACACATATCTTTATGCTGAGGATGTTAAGTTATTCTTCTTCATCATCCTTCAACCCCCCCTGGGAGTATGTATCATCTTATTCAAGTTTTTCAATTGAGGTAAATGCTTTTCTAATTCACAGTGCACTGTAGTACTTCATAGGAACTCAATAAAAAACACTTGACATACCATATGAACCAACTGAACTTTATAGTACTCCTTGAATGATTTTAGATAGAAATAACTCACATATTCAGACTTGTTGTTTTGGACCATAATATCATGACAAGCCCCCATCAGACATTGATGCACTTACATCCTTGAGTACAAACTTACAACTTCATGTTTTTTCAGAGATACAAGTCTTGATTATAAACTTTGACAAGGACATTCACAACCTATATGTCAACAAGTGATCCAACATTTTGACCTACCAAGACATCCTCAATGATGTATCATGACCTCATTACAACCTGCCATATGCTACTTTTCTCTATCTCCTACTTACTTTTCTCTATTTTCCTCTGGTATAGTTCATCATACTCCATGGATATTTCTCAGTGATTGTAGTGATGATTCTCAGTATCATGATTATCATTGAAAGGTGTATTGAAGTCCCTTATGGACCTTTAGTGGTCAAAAGCCTTGAAATTTTTATTCATACTTCATGGAGCTATTGGTTCATATGACTAAGATGAAGAAATTACATGCACCTACAGGAAAGGGGTGTACTCAGAGACAATGTATGATGTTTTGATAAGGGATAAACATGGATTTACATCATTGTTGATTAGTTTCAGTCTAATGGGAGCATGTACATAAAATGTGAAGTGTCATTTAAGTAAACATGTGACCTTGACTTTCTCAGAGACATTAGTAGGTTCAAGAATCAGACTACTCAGAATTGTGAGTCTCTTGATGAATGGATAGCAAGGTTGAAGTGCCATTACTGAGTCTAACATCTCTGTTTCAGTCTAAATCATGTAGCAAGATCTCTGTAGAGGAGTCTAAATAGCTTCAAGGTGTGAACTTGTATAGAATGAGGTCATTATCTCAAGTGTGAAGAGGTTCAAGTGAGCTCAGAAGATAGAGGGTGTTAGGTCTGAGAAAACATACTCCAGTGCTCCTCATCAAGGTACAGTGACTCTACAGGCATCTCAGTCCATCTCAGTTCATTGTGAAGAAAAGTATGCTACAACTCAAGTATAGAAGGGCTCAGTTACATGGATGACAAGTACATTAATGGGACATGCTTGCCTTAGCAAGCCAAAGGTAGCTTTTGAACCGTTATTTAGTAGTAGGTTCTTCATCTTCATCCAAAATTAAAGATGACCTCCTCTAAAGAAAGGAAGAGAGTTAGGACCATAGAGTTAGATCATTTGTGCTCATAGTGTGTTGTAAATCTTGATGTTATTGTATTCCATACTTAAGTAATTTTTACCTTGTAGTGTTTGATCTTTAGAAAGTTTTGTCCTTGATGAACATTATGTCGTGTAAAATTGTAACTTCCACTAGAACTAGCAATTGCACTAGGATGTGCAATGGCCATACCGATAAGGATGCAAAGGGAAATGTTCCATCATATTTATAGCATGTTTCTTTTCTCAAGTGCATAAAGGATCACTGCTATACAAGTACTCCCAAGGGGTAGTCAAAAATTAATACACGTGTACGAATGAAATGCCGATTTGTTATGCATGGCTCAACACAGTTTCCATCGGTCATCATATATGCCCATTACAACCATATAAATTAGATTGCAAGAATAAAATTTTCAGCGTGGTTATAACCAAATCATTTCTTAAGTGTAATCATTATTCTTAAAAGTAAAGGAAAGCTGTAAAATAAGAAATCACACTTGTATTTCACATACCCATCAATAATGTTCTAGCATTGTTGACAAACAACTCAAAGTCCCATTTTAAAAATAGGTGAAATCCCCTAACTTCCAAACAATAAGCTATTAAAAATATTTGCACCACAACAAGATGCACAATATCAAAGCATTGATTGGGAAAAAATAATCAAGTATCCACTCTTCAATTTTTGAAAAACGTATGTTGTAATGCCACGTTGTAACCAAGTATATTTTCAAGATTCTTGCAAAATGGAATGAAAGAAATACATGTATTGAAATATTTTGAAACAGAGGACCTGAAATATGGTAAAAAGAACAGTTCACCAAATAAAAACAATAAAAACGGAATTAAATACAATAACTTGTATTTTTCAAAATATAACATTTTTAATAATTTAGAGTTCTTTGAATGAACTGATTTGTAGAGTTTGCAATAGGAAACCTGTTCAGAGCATTTTGTTAAACAATTCGGAGATAATCTATTTAGCAGCTGTATTTGAAGTTTTTTTTCAACGAGATCATTTTGTCAAACAATTCATAGATAATCTTTATGGCAACTATATTTGAGGAATTTTGTCAATAATTTTGTGTGACTTTTACCAAGAATGCACCTCCTTAATCCTGTCTCTTCTTTCCAGACACTACTTACCTAAAGATACTAGAGCAATCTTTCCTCTCCCTCACTTTGGTGACTATTCAAAGTCATCAGAAAAATAGTTGCTCTCAATTTTAGGGTGAAGTTTCATTTTTCCCTGTTTCCTTCTTTTTGAGGTCACATCAGACCACATGCACAATGAAAAGAAGAGTTTCCCCTATCTACATGGGACCAGACACTAAATCAAGGGTAACACAAGGGAAAAATTGTGGAATAATGCAAAAATAATTTGTTTTTACATAACGTAATGTCATACGTGGTTAAACAAATGACTTCTAAAAGAAGGCATTCATTCGAATTGTGGAAATCACATGTAGATGTGTAATTGATTTAATGTATAAAAGATAATGCACATAGGGAATAGGTGCACACCACATGCGAGGGAAGATCACGAACATGGTCAACTTGATGAAGAATAACCGATTCTAATGCAAATTGGACATCAAATATATGGTACGAATGCAAAATTGATTGCATATTGATGTTTAAAAAAAGCTTCCAATAGCAAACTTGAGTTTACAATTCTATAAATCTGTTCATGTCAACTATTGTTTCTTCTTTCCCCTAAAATCAGCACAAACTACATTTTATTCCATATGATAAAACTAATTTTTAACCCAACGAGCAAAAATGGGTTTTACGCTAACATTTTTAAGGGTAACATCTTAATCCCATATTCAAAATTGTAAATAAACACAGTCATTACAAGACTGATTTACTCCCCGCTAGAGATTTACAGAGGAAGGATCCCAAGAAGGGGTAAAACCCACAAATTTATTTCCACGTGTATTTATTGCCAAAAAAGCTACAACAAAAAGAACCCCCCTTTTCAACCAAAGATAAAAATAACAGCAAGGGTCAACAACAGAGGCATATACTTCCCAATTGAGTCAACGGAAAGCAAAAACACAGGACATATAGAGAAAACCCAAGATAAAAACATCGACGGTCAAAAGCAGAGGCATATACTTCCCAATTGAGTCAACGATACAATAAAAACATAGGATAAATAGAGAAAAAGAGGGCATGAACAGGATAATGGTTGCACGAGATGTGTATGTTCCACATAATTAAAAAAATGCACAAATCTATGCAATAATGATAAAGGGAGACAATGAGCATACACTATTTCTGACACCTGAAATGGATAGCTCACAAGCTCAGGGAACTCTCATCCAAAACAACCATGTTTGCTATGATTTAGCAGCACCAGACATGCAACAACCATTTTAAGACTGATGAGAGTTTACACTAAATATCCAACAAGATACAATATTTTAGTTATTATTAGCGATTACTACATAAATTTTGAGGATTTGAAAAGAACCTCATAAGATCGATGCAACATGTCAGAAGCAGAGGTAGAAAGATGTGGCCATTTCTGTAATGAATCTAGGGCATTTTTCTGTCCAAACCGGTCTGTCTTTGCCACCACTTGCAAGCTTTAAATGCCCATTGCTCGGTTCCAAAAAATGATTGAAATGGGTGCCAGATCGCGCCTAGATCTAGAGGATTAGATGTCTCCAAACACATGAGAAACCTGCTCTTCCTCTCCTCCTAGCTCTCGTCTCTTTACATGACCCCAATACCTAATTCGAAATGATAAAATATTAAACCCTTCCATCCCCATATACATCTTGGTATATTGGTACTTTTTTGACATTATTAATACCCCAATATGAACGGACGTGATAAGATATCACTTAGGTAACGAACCCCCGTGATTCAAATAGTTCTAGGGTAAGTAAGAGAGAGTTTTTCTTATAGATCATAGGTATCATTGTTTTAGAATAAAAACATGAAATCAAATATAAATTAATAATACAAAATAGAGAAATATTATATCTTGATTATTTTACATGTTTTTCCTTACATTAAAAATGGCATAATAATTAGGCTTTGTTTCATGATATTTTACATGTATTTGGTTGTTTAATTTATAGGACAATTCATTGTATAAGAGTATTTGGTTGTTTCATGATATAAATTAATCATGATGCAAAGGTTCAAATTTTTAAAATGTAGTTATTTTCATTTACTCTCAACCATTTTTGGATCAAATATTACACTACTCTTTGGAATGTTGGAAATGTCGGTAAGAGGTGCAAGAAATGGAACTCGAGCAATTAAGAATCATTTCAACCAACAAGTCACATTTGCAATTTTCATGTTATAAATTATTGATCTAACCTTAGTGATTAAAATGAGTTATATTATGAATCAAGGACACACCCATCACACAATAAATCATTAGCAAACCGCTGCAATATCTCATAGATTGGCTCATCCAATGTGGAATCAATGGTGGGAAACTCAAGCAAATTAGAAGGAATCAAATATCTATGACCAATTCATGGCCTATAAAACTTAATAAATATCTTAGAACTCTTAATTTATAAATTGAAAACTTTTAAGTGAATTTTTCTTATCCTCACCGACATCCCTACACATTCTAAGAACTTTAAATGTTTGAAAGGGAAAATTTACAAACTAGTTATTCTATATACATAACACTTTGGGGCTCAATGATTCGAAAACGATTTTTACCCCTTGGGTACCGTTTTATATATTTGAGATACTTAAAATTTTAATCAATTTATCCGAGACGTTGTTACTAATTTTAAGAAGTAAATTCGATTAAATTATTGATTTAAAATGTGGAATTTGTTAGGAATTAATAATGTTAACAATAGGGGAGTGAATGTTACGAATATATTGTTTGCAACATTATTAATGTTGTAATATTATTAATAATGAGTTGTATAATATACAACTCATTATTAATAATATTACAACATTAATAATGTTGCAAACAATATATTCGTAACATTCACTCCCCTATTGTTAACATTATTAATTCCTAACATACACTCCCCTAATGTTGACATGGAGAAAGCTATCTCCTATACTTGCTCATGTTTTACATATGGTTTTACAATTGGTTAACCACTAACCACAAGAAGGTTTTCTAGGACAACCAACAACCATATCGTATGTGTTTTTCAAGAGATCCACAAACTCTCAAGAAGGTTTTAGAATGGAACCAAAGAACCATTTCATAAAGATAGTACATTATTTTTGCTCTTACCATTTTTAATACGGAAGAGGAGATTGTAGAAGGAAAGAAACGTGTTTGAAGCAGAGTGAGACTTGTTCATTATTACAACAAAAATAAACACACAATTGAAAAAACTTGGCCACCAAATCAAGATTACTACGGCCTCGTCAATGGTGCCTGACGAGAGGTCGTTGATTGACCTCCTTCCTCCGTTGCCTCCTTCCTATATGTGAACATGCCGCTAACTCATTTGAATATGATCATGAGCTCAATTTACATTGATGGATCTTGGTTCATACCGAAAATACGTCCAGTAAGGCAATTTTTTTAATAAATTTTTCTAGACTTTTTAACTCATATATTTTGACTAACTTTAACAATAACGAGAAAATACAACAAAACCAACAATACACACAAATATACAATTATATTAATGATGACTTTAAAATGTTTTAAATACCACAAATAAAATAAATATAAAAACAAAATAAATAATACATTACAAATCCTATTAAACATTAAAATAAAAATAAATGTAAAAAAACCATAAAATAAAACTAAATGTAAAAACCACGGGTTATTAAACAAAAAAGACCACATATTTAAAAAAACATACCTAAATACACATAATCACTTTCTAAAACCTATGAAACTAAACAAATACCATCACATTAATGATTTTTTTTTACTTCTAAAAGTGATTTTTAAACTCATATATACTCCAAAGATTTTAAGCAAAATAGACGAGCCACTATTTGGAAAAAAAAACATTAACAAACTATGGACCGATTATAAAAATAAAAAAACAAAGGCTTTTAACCATTTACTTTTTGAGACAACTCACGTGGAGATTGAACAATGCATGGGCAACACGTGGGTGATGTATTTTGTAGGTGTTAGCACCAGTGACTTGGAATTATGATTCAATTTATTATTGAATCCAACTAATGTCTGCGGCTTGTAAAATGGTGACAATACATCAACACAAATATGAACGCCAAGCTTTTACTTATCCTTTCTTGCAGAATAATCAGAGATGTCCCACGTGTCCAGCCATGTAATGATCTGATTTGTGCAATAAGATCACAAGGAAATGCGCTCTGTGCTAATTTCTCCAACCTGAACTACACAAGAAAGGACAGATCCGCAAACATTATACTGTTATTTTCAGGATTTGAATAGAAGCTGCAGGTTATTTTTGATCTCAACACGACTGCTCCAACATATTTAATCCAAAATAACTAAATGCATAACCTGCTCTGATACCAAATATTATTTTGGTTTAGATTGCATGCAAGATGAACACAGATTTAATCAAATAACACCGGAATAATTAAAACCAACACATCATTATTGATTCATCTAGGATTATATTCAGGAGGGAGAAGTTACATATATATAGGATGTTTTATTCCTATGATGAAGGAGATAAAACCAATCCAACAATCACTCCACTTATCACTCCAGCAATCTCTCAACCTTCCACAAATCTCTCCCAAATCACAACTCACTCAACTTACTCTAAAATAAGCTACGTGAGTTGTTTCTCACAACTTCATAATAAACTATATTATTAATATGAGTTGTCTTAATACAACTCATTATTAATAATATTACAACATTAATAATGTTACAAACAATATATTCGTAATAGAATTAAAATCAGAAATCATAATGCAATCAGGGATTAAATACGACACCAAAAATTGATAATGGAGTTCGGCATACAAGCCTATGTCTCCAGATTCTCAACAAGAGAATCGATCTATTTAACGTCCAATGAAGTACAATAACCCTTCAATAATGACAAATAGATCACAAAACTTGCAAATGAGCTAATACCAGACGTCATAAAACTCTGCAATATGATAAAACACGTTCCCAAGTCAATCCACGACCCCTACAATGTCTTTGTAATGTGATCCTCTTGCAAATGTGCTTGAAAAGCACTTATAAATGGAGCATCCTAAGCATTACATGAAAACAAATTACATATTTGGAATCCTTACAGAATTTTGAGCAACTTTCATTTTTACACCATGGACAAATTTTGCCTCTAGGTCCTCCAAAATTGGGGTTGAAAGCAACTGCTCCTTAAGCCTTGTGGCTCTGCACAGGTATGTCCTCTGTTCTAATACCACGAGCTCCTTTTTATAACTAGTTGAGCTCTATGGCTCATTAGTGGAGTATGTTGACTTTAACATGGTTGGTGGGTGGTTCAAATCCCACCACCGACTCCACTACCTTGCTTTTGATAAGGTGAGATTTGAATTTGATATCCCTTTTGTTTGTTTGTCACCACATGGCTTTACTTCATTTGCTACTCCCACATAGACCGCTCCATTATACCTACTGACCCTACTTTCCACGTAGCTTGCACAATAGTTTGGTTGGACGCATATATGGTTTCCACCCTCCACGTGGCTTACCCTCTATGCCACCCTAATCTCCTTGGGGCTTGGGTTTTGGTGGAGAGGTTGTGCCTTTGTCCCATATGTGTGGAAGTTGATGTGGGGAGAGCCTTTTTAATAGGCTTGGCCGACCGGCTTTGTCATGGCTTGGACCACATTTGGCATTTTTCCCACCGTTTATTTCATTGTGCATTTGAACACTCCACAAAGTCATGTTTGGGTTTGAACGTTGAGTTGGGTTCTTTGTGCATTGAAAGGCCGCAGGCCGAGCCGTGTGTTCATTGTGCATTGGTGACAATGCCACGTTATGTGGCGTGTCGCATTGTTGACTTAGCTCTTTGGTCGATCCTTAGGTCGAGCTATGTGAATGAATCTCCCCACGTGTTAGCCGAGGGGGATAAGGTAGGGATAAGCCCAGGTTTACGCTTAAGCCCATGGTTTATCTTGAACCATGTGAACTCAAACAATACAATGATCAACTTGACTCGGTGGGGAGTTTATCACCCCACCGAGCTATCAAAATAGCTCGCTCGAGCTCGATTGCAACCATGCAATGTGATATGGCATATAATATTGAAAATCGATAACGACAATATAATAAAGGCAACAAAGGCACCCCTCCTATAAAAGAGTGTGCCGAACCTAGCTGAGGGTCCTCGACCAACAAATAGCGGGGCCCACCATTTTTTCATCTGTCGAAGACTAGAGGTGATAAAAATGAACTTTCAACGTTCTCACCTTTTTTGGCCCAACTACCATGTCCACGCATTACTCGCCCTGTGACCAATTTCCCAACTAGACTTTGACTGACCACAACTTGAGTGTATGAGCTTCTGCGTTTTCGCATTCCACCGTCTTCAAAAAGCTTCTAAACACTTTACCACTTGGTCATGATTTAAGGAGATTTAGGGAACTCCCAAACATCCAAAAATGTCCTCTGGATCACTCAATACAAAATTTGGCGAGAATTCAAGAGTTCACCAAAAGGATCCCAATTGAAGTAAATTGTCATTAACATGTATATAATGCTATAAAATATTGCTTGAAAGTGAAGAAAGGAATACTAAACATCCAAAAGTTTCTCAAATCAAAGAAAAGAGAGTGAAAACATGCTCCTACAACCTTGTTATTCTCAAAGCTCCTACTAAATTGGTTGGATCTTTTCTCATTAAATGTATATGGAAAACATGGGAGAAAATCAAATATTGGCTAATGTCAAATGACAATGAGTTTTAATAATGATTGTTTATAAATCAACACTCTTTATAGTGGTCTCTTATGATAATTTCCATGATGTATCTCTTGTTGAGGTCAGTGGATCTATGCATTAAATCTTTGCAAAAGAGGACTTCATATAATTAAAGATTTTTTTAGGTAAACATGGAAGTTTTTCTCTTGGCCATAAATCGAGACCAATTTTCACTCAACTAATAATGATCAAGAGACCTACCAAGAATTTTTGAAGGTTATTCCTAATGACAATTGCAATCAATTTCTCTCAACTTTAGTGGAAGGATTCAAAGTGGTATCCTGAAACACCTTCATAAAATTACTCTCTCAAAGAAGGGATGTGACTTATTTTCACCACATTTTTATCATGGTTGGCAAGATCAATACTTGGTTTCTTCACTCACAATCTCACATTTGGAACCACAACTTCAAATAATTTAAAATTTTAATTATGCCACTTTACATGGTGTTTATTGTATCATGCCTTTACCCCTTAGTCATTGCCTTATACATCCAAGGCCCCTTAACCCAAATATCAATTTTGAAAACATTTAAAAATTCACATGTATATCATTTTAAATTTACAAAACCCAAATAAAATAAATTTAAAAATTTCAAACCCTTTCAATTGAAATCCTTCATCTTACAAAACTCTTAACAAAATTTTACAATTCCCACTACTAGCAAGATTCCATTCCATTCTCACGCCTTCCATTGCTACAAAACGCAGTGTTTTGTTGCCATCAAAAGTGGAAGTGGTTGGACTTTTCTTTGTTTTAAAAGAGTTTTCCTCGTGGGTTTTATTTAACCTATTTTTTTAATGACAATAAAAAGGTAAAATGGATGTGCGTGACTTTCTGAAAGGAAAGCATAAATAAAGAAACGAATTCTTTTCTGACATACGAAAAGTTCCATTGTTAGTCACACTTCTCTCTCTTTTTTTTTCTTTCCAAAAAGTCTGTTTGAAATTAATTATGTATAATGTATTTTTAATCAATAAAAAAAATCTTATTGAATTTATTAGGTTAGATTAATTTTGTTGGTGGACCGAACAAAACAAATTCTCTATGAGTTCTATTTATAATCACTCTCCATCTTTTTCAAAGACTTTTTATTTTTGGAAATTAATCATGTATAGTATATTTTTTTCAACAAAAGGAAAAAATATTTATTTATAGAATTGATTATTTTTAGGTCAACCTAATTTTGTTGATGGACCTAAGCATGTAAGGGACCCATAAGAAAAGAGTTATGACAATTCAATGTAATTTAAATTTAATTTAAATTAAAATTATGACATCAAATTAAAAAAATTAACTATTTTAATGTAAAATTCTTATTGATGACGTAAAAATGATAAAAAGAAGCTTCCAAACCTCCAAAACATTAATTTAACGAATTTATAGTATGTACAAAAAAACTAAACAAAATAAATAAATTTCCAAACCTCCAATAACAATAATTTACGGTATGTAAAAAATATTAAACAAAAACAATGTAGTAAATAATAACAAGCTAATTTGTATTAAGATCCTTCAAGTTTTACTAACTTCTTTATGCCCCTATAATAAAAATAAATAAAAGTTGGTTTGTATTAAAAATCGCATAAAGATAAAATTCTAAATTTAAGCTTAGAGTTAGAATAGCAAATTACTAAATAGTTTAAATGATCAATATAAAATATATTTTTACCTAACACAAAATAATAAAACATATATTTGAATCTAAAATATTGTATTTAAAGATGATTTTTTCTAAAATTTATTTTTGAACAAAAATCACTTATAAAATCATATATATTATATTTTTAAATGAATTAAAATCATTATAATTTCTAATATATTATAATTTACTACCTCATATAATATATTTGTGGATAAAACTAACCACTCTAAATCCATAGTTTATATTTTTATTAAATTGTAAATCACAAACTAAAATATGGAAAAATGGTCCATAAACCATCAAATTCCAAGTTTGGTGTCATTATTTTTGCAAATGAAATTAGAGCAACTAAGATGCGGGTTTGAACATATCAACTCATTTACTTTTCTTTGTGGAATTCGGCCTTTGTTAAAGGTCAAAAAGACATTAGCACATAGAGTAAGGATTTTTCGAAAACATCAATAATACCCATGCCACCTTTCTCCCAAGAGTGCAACACACTTCCCAAGCTACACGATGAAACCCCTCGGTGTGTTTGGCATTTAGCCCATAAGAAATCATAAAGCAACTTGGCCAATTTATTGCAAAGCAACCTGGAGGGTGCTCAATTGAAGAGTAATAAACATGGATGACAACAAGAATCTTGGTGCAAACCTAGAATTTGCTGGCAAGAGAGAGCGATTTGGTGATCCAACAAAAAAATTCTCGATACGGTCTAAAAGATATTGCCAAAGCACTAAAGGAGTGCAATCAAATGCAAAGGGAATGCACAAAAATTTGAACTGTTCACCATGATGGAACCATGCTTCCGAGAGTATTTCTTAAGGCAATTTAACATGGGCAGATTGTTTTTCCTGTAGCAAAGATTTGTGTTCCATTGTAGTTTTGATTTAGACATTTGGTAGAAGATGTTAAGACGGTCCAATGCCTCAGTGAAAGAACCTTCATTTTCAGCAAGCGTTAGGAAGGAATCCTCTGCAAAATGATCATTGATAAGCCAAGTGGATTGATCTAAGAAGTACATTGACCAAACAAGTATACACAAGCTTATGATGCTAACATAAAGTGTCGAGGCAAGAGGAAGCCCTGTTAGATTTAGTGAAATAGACAAAAATTGGAGGATTTATGACCATTGATGGTAAGATAAGCAAAGGAATTAGAGAATAAGGTTCGCATCATGCGTGGAGGAAAAATTTGCACAATCCAAGAGTATACAACATAGCTAATATGAAAGGCTATTCTATATGATTTTATGTTTTGTCCAAATTGAATTTAAATAAAATGGAATTTTGACAAGAGGCCCGAGCCCACTCCATAACATCCCAAACTGCATAATATTGTCTAAAATGTATCTTCTTTGAATGAAGCTAGTTTACTAATGTATTTTAAAATATTTGATAGCAAATACTGCCGAAGGTAAAAATAAAATATGCCATTCATATTTTAAAGTATTTGATAAATAAATACATGAAAATATAATATGACACTCATATTTAAAAAAAGGTTTGAAAGTTAAAAATATATTAAAATATGTCAATATAGTGATAGTTTTTACTACAATCTATACAAAGATGCGATCCCCAGTCCCCACTTGAAAATGCTCAAACCCTAGTCCCCACGAGATCTCCACGAAAATGCTCGAGTGATGGTGGTGCTTCTATTAATGGAGGTGGGTGTCGATTTTCCTAGCTCGGGTCCAATACCCTTCTTTGTTGGAGTGCCGATCTTTGGTTTGGTCCCTTCCAATGGGGTCGATTTTACCTCCTCTGTTTTCACCGGTGGTGCTTCCCGGTCCATGGCAATAAAAGTTCCAAGGATCTTGTTAATCCCATCATAGGTATTGTCTTAGGCAATGGCTTGGACCTTATCGATCAAGTCTATGGTGAGGGTAAATCGCCATCTGGAGCCCCTCCTTTAGAATCACTTTTTACAGCTGCTTGCTATGAGTTCTTCGGCGTTTGGAGGCTCGGCAGATGTTCCCTTCCTAAAACCTCTTTGGGGTTTGAGGGGAGAAGTGTAGGGTTGGGTCTTCTCGGGAAAATTTGAAAAACTCCAACAAACAAATATTTTGACGAGAATGAGGAGGGAAAGCCCTCTTTCCGGAGGTGGAGATTGGGTTTAAAGAACGGTTGCATGCCAAACCCATGGCTTATGCCAAATCAACTCCAGTGGTCTCCTTTGGTGAGGATGTCTCAGAAACTGTGGATTTTTACCAAAAACGGGGCCTGATCTGTAGATTCAATAGTTGTTGTCCTGGCTTTCGGCCCTTCACAAATGGATTTCTGATCAATGGAGGCCCTTTATGGAAGGTAAAGTTAATATCTATCCCTCTAATAAATTAGCACTTAATTAAAATGAATGGTGAACATTGTCATACAATACTTTGATCGGTCGTTTAGTTGCATCCCCCTTTACACGTGGAATATTCATTGTTGTCTTTGAGGTTTCTCTGACAAGGACAAGATTTTTGGAAAAATATGGAATTTTCAGTCGCATCATCTTCTTATGAAGCCCTGGTTTCCAAACTTTAACCCGGTTTCTGAAACCTTTACTGTCAGACCTATGTGGATTAGGATGCCTTATTTACCCTTGCACTTCTGGAGTGAGGAGTGCTTCAGATCTATGGGGATGCTTTGGGTAGATTCCTCGATGTTGATACTAGGAAAAAATCTTTTGATCATACTACTTATGCTCGTATTTTGGTGGAAATGGACATGACGGTTGATCTCCCAGCCACTATGGAGCTCAAAGTCAGGGATTTTATATGGACTCAAAATCTCGATTATGAAGGTCTCCCCTTCAGATGTAGAACATGTTTCGCCCTTGGACATCTTCTTTGCTTAACTGTCACATTGTGAAGAAGTAGATTAAAGGGCGGGTATCGTGGTGGAAAGATTTTAATCCAGATACCCTCCAAAGCATGTTTTAATTTTGTGTATTCATTCGTAAATTGAGGTGAGGAGGACAATGATGTTTCAAATGTTTTAGATAGTCACATTGGAAAACTGGGAAAGGAGAAGGACAAGGTTATGGAAGGAATGAAGAATATGAGCGAGATTGTCACTCTTCCCACTTTACCTGTTAATACATGTATTAAAATGAGATAAGGGGTTGCAATACCTTTGTCGCCCCCCCCCTATTTCTTACTATGTTATCCGAGATCACAACATTGTGTCTCTCGAAATTAGCCTTCCTATTAACCCAGATGAGAATGTTGATCCAAATTGGGGGGAGGGCTGGAAGATGGTGAACAAAAAAAAAAAGGAAAAGATGGATATGTGCCTCTCAAGATGAGCCTTAGATCTCATAAAGGGAAAGTTAATGGAAGTTGAGTTCCTTGGTCTTGTTGGCCAAGTTTCTTTGACCAACTTTACTTTTGGTTCCCTCCTTTTGGTGTTTCCTTGTTCCTGGGGTCTGGCTTCTCATTTTGTTTCTTTTTCAGCCTGTGGGCTCTTGTTTATTGTTGTTTCTCTCTTGGGCTTTGAATGCTTTATCTTTCGGTTGTATAGGGTTCCTGATCCCTTCAAAATCTATTTTTACCTAATCTAATAAAAAAACTAGTCAATCGTACATGGTGAGAAGTGTACGATGGAAACCCCAAAGGGGATAATTTGAAGGAGTCAAATCGGAGGGAGAAAAATAATGGGAGAGGAAGAGGGTGAAGAAGAAGGGGTTTGAGAGTGGAGAAGTGCGGGGTTGGGAAAAATGGAATGGGGAAACATTGTGAAAAAAACAAAAATAATTGAGCTCATACATCAACTCCGAGTTATGAGCAACAAGTAGAAAATATATGTCAATCAAGGTTGAAAATTCAAGGTTTTTGATTTGATGGCATTAAATTTTTTGAGATACTTTGATCAAGGACATGAATGGATAGTTGGAAATGAACATGTGGGAAGTAAATAATTGTGGATTGAACATGATAAAGAAAAGAAACAACATAAAATAACTTTAAATGACAACCATAAAATTGGGGCTGTATTTTTTTTTTAGCGTCGGGATGGTTTCAAATAGGGTAATGTTTAATTTGTGAGATAAGAAAAATATGTGAATCGAATTCTAGAAATTAAATGGTGGGAAATAAACACTTGGTGGGCCAAAGTCAAGGATTTGGACGATGCATATTTATTGTAGTTGATACTGAAGTTGTTATGTCCTTCAAGAGATAGTATAAGAATGTACTTCGATAATGTAATGTTGAATATTTTTTCCAATAGTCATCCCATTCACTAGAAATCACCATGTTTGTGTGCAAAATCACAAGGAATTTTTTCATAGGCTTTCATTACCTACATATTTTTGTCTCATTGTCGCATACATATGCTACTAAAACTATGAGGTTAATGAAGGTGCATATTAGTAACACACAATGATTCATTAATGTACTAGTATGCTTATATCTTATGGGAAAGAGCATCACAAGATGTGTAACTCTTTAAGTTTTTTCTTTAATTTTTAATATTGTAACATTATTTGAGGAATTTTACATGATTTCACCTAACTCAAATTTGTGGTTTTTGAGATGATTCATTATGCATTGGTTTATGTTATCAATGTGAACCTATTCTTACATAGAGGATTGGGATGTATATAATATCTTACGAGTCACTTGTTAATTTGAAGCAATATTATAAGGTGTACCTTGTATATATAAGCATACATCATCATATGTTTTGATAGGAATGATTCCTTCATGAACTAGAGCTATAAGCCAAGACTAGTTAGTTGAATGTGTAATAACTTACAATAAAAAAGAATTTGAGTTAACAGCATAAATAACTTTAAATGCAGATCTATTTTGTATTTGAGCATTTTAACTTAGGAGATCACAATATGTGTGTTGTAGTTGAATTTCCACTTTCTATTGATGTAGTAATAAAGATTTCAAGTTTACGTTCTAATTGTTATGTTATGTGTTGTATTTATGCAAAATTCCATCGAGTATTCTAAGGATTGTGTGGTATAAGGAAGCTCTTAATTAAGACCCTAATTTTGACTCCATCAATATGCATGTGATAGATATCTTTAACATAACAAGATGTGTCCATTACTCATGAAAACGAGCATGTTTTGGGGATTGAAGTAGATGTATGTCCTTATGAATTATGTCCTAGTAGTTATAGGTGTCTAAGTGTAGGAGTAAAGAAGACATTAATTTCACCCCCTCATTTTTTCCTATGTCGATATAAGGACAATTCAAATAATTTTCATCCATAGAGATCTTAAAACATGTTGGAATCTTTTTTGGGCTAGCTTAGGTCACAATATGTGTTGAGTCACCATCTTATACTTGTAAAATCTAGAAATAATCAATTTGAAATTTCAACAAGATTAACCATATTGGAATTTAACTTAAGCACTATGTCAAGTTGGACACTACATTCAGTTGGAGTCGTCTTGGTTGGCATAAAAGATATATATATATATATACACACACACACACATAGTACACACACACACACACACACACACACACACACACACACACACACACACACACACACACACACACACACACACACACACACACACACACACACACACACACACACACACATATGTATATATATACACATATACATATATATACACATACACATATACATATACATATATATATATATATATATATATATATATATATATAAAACATAAAAGCACAAGCATTATGACACACACAAGAGCCAAGGATAAAAACTTGAACAAAATAAAATAAACCCTAGGATAATCAACATGATATAAGAACAACCCCTTCAATGTTACAAGCAAATAAGGGGTTATAAAAGTGAAATTATTCTAGGCAAAGTTTGGGTTAGTATTGTTTAAATATCAAAACCTTGGTTGGGTGTTCAAGAGCACACGTTCTCCAAAATGTAGATGTCGAAAATGGTTTTCAATGCACAAATGCACTAACCAACTTTATACCTAAGATGAAGTTAAAATTAGTCTTGATTAAATCAATAAAACACACCTAATTATTCGTAATATGGGTAATTTAGGAAGGAAAAAAATCAGTGAACTAGAAAAGTGCTTAGGAATGTTAGAAAATCGGGTTTTGAAGAATAATACACATTTTAGGAAAATTTTAAAATACTTTTTAGTAACAAAATGAGGAAATAGATCCATCGCATAGCGTAAACATAAAAAAATCACATTGTCACACCTACTTAACCACTTTTCTAATTAATGGCCATTTTGGTGTATGAGTAAAATCGTAGGATTTTTGTAAAATGGTTCGGTACATGCAAAATTGGGTCTAATTGATGAATGTATTTAACATGCCCTAATGCAAAAGATTTTTGAAATTATTTGTTTCACTCGAAATCAATTGGAAATGAGCATCCTTTATAGGAACCCTAATTTGTGTTTAACACATTGCAAAACCCATAAAAAGGGGATACAAAGAGGGGCCTTTGTTATCTAATCATTATCATTAGCATGTGAATTTTGATTAAATAATATGGCAAGTAACAAATAATGCAAATAGATAGTCGATGATGTCTTAACCCTTATCATTAATATGCACATAACAACTTGTATATACTACGGTAAATATCAAAGAGATTTACTTAGGATTTTGGTAGGGGGATACTTTAGAATGGATTAGATTCCATTTTACAAAATCATTGTTATAATGATTGTCCAAAATGCACAAATGCACCTATATATTTATATATATTTTAATTTCAATTTATGGCTCTATTTTTCTTGCAAGCTAACACACAATAGGTAGAAAAGTCAACCAAAAGGAACATAAAGCTCAACAAAATAGGTTCTTGGAAAAAATGGCTTGAAAGTGATTAAGCTAAATATAAAATATATGCCTAATTTGAATGCAAGATTACAATAAACAAATGAATGACTAAGCACATCAATAAATAAAGTAAAACACTAATATGTAAAGAGAGAGTAAGAAGCCTTAGTTGATTCGTTGAGTTATGGAAATTGCATAGAATTTGGAGACCAAAGAAATGTGAAGCACTAAGCTGTCACCTGAAGCTCGTAAAATTACGAGATATGGAGAATTTTACTAGATGGGCACTGGAGAGGGCAGGGGGCACTCGTGGGCACCCTAGGCTTGTTTCAGGTGCGTGGGGTCTGCATAAAACGTCAAAAACACGAATCTCGTGGTCGCAAGATGTTCGTTGATGCTTTTATTTTGTCATTACGAATTCTCACAATGATCATCGAGGTTCTTTAGAAACATGTAATGAAGAATAGACTTGCAAAACCCTCAAATAGACATCAAATCCCCAAAAAAAAGATGCAAAATGAGGGGTTAGATTATCCTCAGTTGCCATAATGATGGACTTACTATTGAGCAATGCACTACATCTTAGACCCAATGTAGTTTTGTGTGTGTGCGGAATTGTGCCCTAGGTTTCTCTCTAAGTGTTGCACTTGGAATAGCGAGAAAGTAGCTAGATGTAGAATGTAGTAAATATGTGCATGGAATAGAATGAACTTCCCTCCTATGAAGTGTGATGTAGAAAACCAACCCTTGTGTCCCTTGTGATGGAGCTAGATGGATGCAATGGAGCTCTTAGATTCCTTGATGGATGCAACCTTAGGTGGAGATAGATAGTGCTTAGTGCTTGGTCCCTTATTATGATCACATAGATTTATATTTATATGATTCCTTCACTTGAATTTCGTAATCAACCCCGAAAAGGATGACTACAAAAAAGATAAGATTCTCAAATGGCTAGAAAGGACCCAAAAAGTGAGAGTAAAGTACAAAGGGGATAGGAGTGCCCAAAAGGGATGAGGGCGCTGGAGGTTGGCATCTGGTTGGACGCTAGTGTCCAGGATGATAAACGCCAAAGAGTAAAAAGATAGACTGAGCAAGTAAGGGTGCAATATTGGAAGTGGCAAGCTAAAGCAAAGAAAGGTGGCCAAATACATGGGTTAATTTGTATTGCTTTTACTTAGGAATCATATGAATAACTTAGTATGTAATCAAGACTAGATAATTACCCAAAGTGCATGATTGTGTGTCTATATTTTCCCCACTTTATGTTGGTGAGAAGAAATCTTGGTAACATAAAGTAGATAGAGATGCATACCTGATATCCATGTAAATCGATGAAATAAGCGTGTCGAGGGACTCGACAAAGTGTGGAATGATAAAAATGTGAAACATGAATGCTAAGGATGAGGAAGTGTAAAAAGTGATGATGCAAATGAACCTAAGGCGGAAACGTATGTGTAGATGTCATGATGTACCTATTGTTGATGTCAATGTTTGTGATGTTGTTGTTGTTGGTATTGTTGGTGTTATTGACTACCACTTCCCATACGAGCAGACCTCAGAAAAGAGAAGTCGGAAAGTAGTCAAATACGCATGTATATGATCAAAATATGTAAAAAGTGTGTAAGTAAAGTATGTAAAAATGTTGAAAATGAAAAAGGAACATGTGCACCTGATCTATGATGAGAAAAGGGTATAGAAAGGATCTCATAGATGATGTTGACGCGTGAGTTTCTTGGGTGATCTCACACCAGTGTAATAGAAGAAGTGTAGGGAGAACTGTTTGGTGTCGTCTACCAACCTTTAATCACTTATCGTTGTGTAAAACACCATTGTAGATGGTGTGCATGTGTTAAGGATTGTCTTCCCTATAAAATCTGTTGTGTATGGAGTTTTGTAGACTGTGTTAAACTACCAATCGTTGTATAACTATCCCCTGGTCTCGGGCATACAACAAAGACTAATGTATTTCCCCGGTCTTAGGTATCCAAGAAAGGTCATTGTGTTAAGGACCCAAGTCGATTCTAAGCCATGTATAAAACATGTATTGGTACCATGTTGTGTATAATGTTGTATGGGGTGACTGATTCACCCAAATGATCCCCCCTCATTTGGGGTGCATGCGACATCACTGAAGGAGTATGTGGCCCAAAAGAATACCAATCATCATTGTACTAAAACTATTCCCTATAGGGAGAAGAGAATGTGCTTGGTAGAAACCAAGGCACATGCAAACAAGTGGCTAGGAAAACAAGTGTTAGTACAAGCAAAGACAAACACTCATGTAAAAGATGAAATGTAATCTAAGTAGCAGACAATGTGTAAGCTAAGATGCAAGTAGAAGACAATGTAGACCACGAAAAGTGGGTTATAAACATGGGACATCACTCACGATGTCACAAGACAATCAAGGCCGTAGTGGCCATAAGAAATTAGAGAACAAACAAGACATAGGAAAAGCCCGTAAAAAATGACAAGGAAAAAGGAAATAGTGTATCAGACAACCATGGAAGCAAGTAGTCCTACAAAAAAATGTTGCACATGAAGCACCCGTTAGCATGTTAGAAAGATAAAAAGTATGTCAAAGCGTGTATAATCTAATAATGTAAAGTGCTAAGTATAAAATGAAACAATAACACTTGTAGTGTATGAAATTAAATGCTCTAGGAGCCTTTGTGGGACTAGTAATAGGTACTACGCGAAACATTGTGTTGTGTGTGATGGACTTGTATAATCTGCGATCACAACGAGAAAGGAAAGTGAATGTGCATGTGTGTATGATAAAGATAACGACATACAAGATATTTATATAGCATGTGTAATAAGATGAACATGTAACAAGTAAATGTAAGCAAGAGTAAATGCATCCAAGATATACAAGTATGTTTTAGATGAGATGGAATGGAATCGAGTGAATGATAAGAGTAGTGTGCCCCCGAGTGGATGTGTATGTATGCAATGAGGTTCATTTATTTTATGCCCCCTCAAAGAGTCAAGAATGAATCAGTAAACAAGAGTGTGTTATCGAGAAATGGAAATTATGTGTCGTATGTAGAGAGAGGTGATGAATGAAGTGATGATGTTAAATACGACAAAGGATGATGATTTTAAATGTGTAATGATTTATCCTAAAGTGTATATCACTAGGTGGATGAGTCGATGATAATACACATGATGATGTAGCATAAGGCGTATATCACGAGATAAATGAACATGATGATGTAGTACAAAGTGTATATCACAAAATGTATGAAAGTGATGGTGGAAAACATGATGATGTAACACAAAGCATATATCACGAAATGAAGAAATAGGAAAGTTTACAGGAATGATGATTTAGCTTAAAAGTGTATATCACGAGATGTGTGAAGAAAGCACTAGCTAGGAATGTCGCATTGTATGATAAATGAGGTGTCGGACTATCCTCGGCTGCCATAATGATGGAATTACTACTGAATGATGCACTACATCTTAGGCCCAATTTAGTTTTGTGTGTTTGTGCGCGGAATTATGTCCTAGGTTGCTCTCGTGCGTGTCACACTTGGAATAACGAGCAAGTAGCTATATGTAGAAATTAGTAAATGTGTGCATGGAATAGAATGAACTTCTCTCCTATGAAGTGTGATACGAAAAAAACCAACCCTTGTGTCCTTGTGATCACGGGGGTTCATTATTAGGCAATATCCTAAAGACGTGGGTTCATATTGAGGTAATTAAAATTAATAAAATTAAATTCAATATACCCGGTAGACATGAGATAAGATGGGTGAAAGGGTTTAATTTATTAATGTTTTGAATCGTATTGGGGGTAGGTTAGAGAGATGGGCCAAAGGAAATAGAGGTTTACTTTTAATATAAAACTAAAACATTTGAACCCTAGTTTTGGAAAAAAGTAAATACCTTAAAATTGGAAAAGGAGTGTGGTCATAAATTAAATTATAATCTCTTTTTAATAAATAAATCTAGATTCTTAACCAAGAAATAATAAGATGGTAGAAAACTAGGATGATCCAAAAAAAGTATGCTTTTCAACACAAGTGATATTATTTCACCATCTTAATTATTTGAAGAACTATTGATAAATGAATAAAGCTTAACATATATAAGGTGACTTGTAATATGTATTCAATGGCTTCAAACTATCTTTCAAAAGGAAATGCATATTAAAAAAATTGAGTGAAAAATATAATGTATTTTTGTCTAATAAATTGGGGGTAGAAATAAAAAGGGTAAATAAAATTGTAATTGAAAAATGGGTAAGTAAGGTACATAGAAAAAAATGAGGGGTATTTTCATTCTAATAATATAACAGAGGAGGGTATTATCAATTGAATAATTAGAGGTAGAAACTAGAATTAAGGGTATTCTTTAATACCCTTGACATACGTCTTTATACCATACTTTTACTAAGTGAATCCCGTGCTTGTGATGGAGCTAGATGGATACAATTGAGCTCTTAGATGCCTTGATGGGTGCTGACCATAGGTGGAGATAGATAGTGCTTAGTGTTTGGTCCCTTATTATGACCACATAAATTTATATTTATATGATTCCTTCGCTTGAATTTTGTAATTAACCACGAAAATGATGACTACAAAAAGATAAGATCTCAAACATAAATAGAAATGACCCAAAAAGTGAGAGTAAAGTACAAAGGGGACAGGAGCACCTAGAGAGGATGAGGACGCCTGGCATTGGTGTCCTGGCTAGGTGCTAGTGTCGGGAGATGAAAAATGCCAAAGAGTAAAAAGACATAACCGAGTAAGTAATGGTGCATATATGGAAGTAGAAAGATAAAACAAAGAAGGCCAAAGACACGGGTTAATTAGTATTTTTCTTACTTATGAACCATATGAATAGTATTATGCGATCTCAAGACTAGATAATTACCCAAAGTGCGTGATTGTGTGTCTACGAAAGGAGAATAGGTTCTTTTTGTGGGAAAACGACCATTTTTGTATGATCCAAAAATGATCAATGCCTCTTAATCTACTAGAAATAGATGCGAAGATACAAAAAGAGAAGGGGAGGAAAATTAGATAGTAGAAAATAAATAAAAAACATAAATTAACAAAATTAAATCGGAAGAAAAAGCAATAAAAAGGGAGGGAAGAAAGGGTGTTGTCTCAACCCTTATCACTCATATGCACAGTAACAACTTGTATCTACTATAATAAACATCAAAGAGCTTTACTTAGGCTTTTGGTAGGGGATGCTTTAGAATGGATTATATTCCATTTTACAAAATCATTGTTATAATGATTTTCCAAAATGCACAAATGTACCTATATATTTAAAAAAATTATGATTTCAACTTATGGCTCTATTTTTCTCATAAGTTAACACACAATAGGTGGAAAAGTTAACCAAAAGGAACATAAAACTCAACAAAACAGGTTCTTGGACAAAAATGCCTTGACAAAGGAGAAGAGGTCTTTTTTTTGTGGAAAAGCGACCATTTTTGTATGATCTGAAAAATGATCAATGCCTCACAAAATCCTAGAAATAAATGGAGAGAGAAACCAAGAAAAAGGGAGGAAAATTAGATAGTAGAAAATAAAGAAAAAAACATAAACTACCAAAACTAAGCTTCTCGAGGTCCAATAAGAATGACAGATTTTCCCCAGGAAGAAAAAACAATAAAAAAGGAAGAAAATGAGCTAACATAGGAAAGAGAGTAAAAAAGAAATGAGACAAAAAAACTGCCAAAAAAAAAAAATAGATCAATAATCAATAAATGCAAAAATACACTAACACAATAAGAATTAACTAATCAAATACCTTTTTGGAAGGAATGTGGAGAAATTAAAAATTAATTTCTTATGCATTTAAGAATTAACTAATCTCATACCATTTTTGAAAGGGATTTGGGTGATTGAAAAGAATTTTCTTATTTATAGTACATAATAAAATAAATGACATTCTACATTACATATGAATTAAAGTATTAATTTCACATTAGTGAATAATTTTCACCAATATTGTTTGATAATTTGTTTTTAATATTATTTACGTGTTTCAAATATGCATGCCATTTATGTAGATTCTTGAAATCTCATAAAACTATTCAAATCTCGAATCAATTTAATAACTAAACTATTACCTGAACATAAATTATTTGTTCAATTCTTGGGAAACATGTTAGTGTCAATAGTTTTATAATCATGATTCAACCTAATCGTAAATAGCATTGCAGATGTGAACATTATAAAGAGATATAGAGGTGGAATGAACAAAGAATGGGAGAAAAGGTGGAGCAAAGTATGGTGCGAAAAAGTTGGAGGAATAAATAAGTGAAGTCCTTGTAAATCAATATTAAATAAGATATGTAGAGGAGAGGGAGAGCATAAAAGTAAGTAAACATACACCATATAGAGAGAGGAACATCGGAAAATTGAGAGGATGGAATGGAAGAAAAGGATACAAGTTGTAAAGGGAGGAAGTGAAACAAAGAGGGGTTTAAGAGGTTGGGAATATTGATAGAGATTTTAGGTGTGACTCCCCCAACACCCATTTTTATGAGTTAGAAGTAGAGGGTCTTTGAAATCTTAGAGTAGAGGCGAAAGGAAAAAGTCGAAGTAATAATCGAAGATCGAAAAGAAGAGAACTCTAGATTTTGAAGTGAAGGTAAGGCCTAAGGAACCATGATAGCAACAGGCCTATGGTAATTAGTGATTCGATAGTGGCTTTATGCAAGTAAGGACTCGAGATTTGTGGATGACAAAGCCCTTTATTAGGAAATCAGCCATTTTAAGTGGCATGGCTTTTTGGTTTATATAAATGGAAGAAAATGTGTGCGTTCTGATTGATCATCATCTGGATCTCCTGAGTCTTTCCCCTTGGTGTTTCGAGTAATGGATCAAGTGATTGGAGAGTTAGTCCTTTTAGCATCTATGAGGTTGTGTTGGTTGACATGGTCATTTCTTAAATGAATGGGTGGCATCCTTTAAGATAAGGATTTCTTATTGAGAAAGGCATGAGTAAAAACCAAAGTGAGCCATAAAGTGATTCCAAATCCTCAAATAGAGGAATATGAATGTTGATAAGTAGTGTTATGTTTGCAAAAGGAAAGTAGTCAAAGTACAATGTTGCTTAAAAGAAAAAAATTCAAGTAGATCAAAAATTGAATCCTTTATATAGTTGGTTATGGTATATAAATTTTGGCATGCAAAATTATGTCCCTGTAGGTGGTAGCTTCTAATTAGGTCTCCAATCCAAGAATAGCAGATTTTTTCAGAATGAGATGAAATGATACATGGGGAAATGATTCATGAAGTCGTTCATTTTAGTCAATCTAACCATGAAACTTTGGAACAATGAAGCTCGAATCATAAATAAGATTATATTGATATGTTTAAGAGAGTCTTACTAAGATACAAGTGCATGACCTTCCATGGGTTTGAGTTCTTTAATGTTAAGAGGGAGATTGGCCTATTGAAATTGATTCTAAAATTTTAAGGGAAGTTCAAATTTTTAAAATAAAAGTTATAACTTGAATAAACGTACAAAAACTCATTACTTTATAACAAAAATTATATAGATAACCTATATTACTTTTTTCCAATGCTACTACATTTATATTACTTTTGAAGACATTGAATACCTAATACCAAGTTGCTTGATAAATGAAGTTTACGGTTCACTACTCATTCTTCGTGTAATTTAATCGACTATTTCTAATGTGTGACATATTCGATCAATCAAATTTCAAACCCGGTTTGTGATGGTTACTTCATTTGACAATAAAACATTTCCTACACTTTCTTTGAATATATCCCTAAAGCCCATAAAAAAAAATACTATCGTCTCATATCATATTTTTAGAGTGTTTCCAATTTTTTGTTAGATTAAACATTCTTCAATTACAACCTTTTAATAATCATGATTCAACCTAATCAAAAATAGCATTGAGATTAAGAATAACATTATATACTATGTCTAATGTAAGCCATATGGAGGGTCACTTAGTCAAGAATATTAACTTCTCAACGTCAATTCAAGGGGCACAACAATTAGCTTATACACAAATAAAAGAAATGGATTTTTTTGAGAAAATATGAGGAAATTGGGCTTTCTAATTTTTTTGAATTTTTTATTATTAATTTTTGGTGTCACAAGTTTTCAATTGTGGACAATGTTTAATTTGTTAGATAAGATGAAGCAAAGGAGTAAAAATGTGAGTGAATTCATGACAAAAATGACAACATATTATGAAAGGAACATCATAAAATTGTTATAGTTATTAAGAGATGCAAAAGTTATAGGTTTTTTTTTAACATGCATGGGAGTTAAAAAACATAAATGTATAACCTTAATATCCAAACATGTATTTAAAAGAGTCTTTAAAGAAAGCTAAAAGATATAATAACATGAAGTACATAACAACTCAATAACCTGTAATTTGTTAAAAGTCTTTCAACAATATAGATTTGCACTAATTGCCCCATATACAACACCCAACATAAGTATAGTAATAAATTATAAAATGTGTATAAACATGTTTATCAAATGGATCATTAAAGTAATTTTGCATTTTTTTTCTCTTTATTAATTTCACTCTAAGTAACTTAAGGAAATGTATATGAAAGGATCATTAAACAAAGGTGAAATACTAATTTGGCATCACTATAATCATTCAATTGGAACAAACACGTCTCCATGTCACAGAAATGGCCATACAAGGTTATTGAGATCTTCGAACACATTGGATAACATGCCTTATAGCTAATGTAATGTGGGAACTAGGTAGAGGTTTCGATTTGAAGTGGATAGCAAAAAGTTGTCATCAAGTATACATATCAACAATGAATCTCTTATGGATGTTATAACTACCTCTTTATTAGGAAATCATGCCTTTTACCAACTACAAAATTTGATTAGTATTTGTTATATAAATGGAATGAAAATCCCTTAGTGGTTTCAAAAGAATTTTTTCTTTTAAGGGGCTTATATGTCATATTGAAGTTCATTCCGATTTTGATGTTATTTAAGAATAACCTATAAAATAGTTGATTTGTAGCAAAAAAGTATTAAACCTTGGAAAGAATATAGTTTTGAAATATTTTATTGGCTTTTAGCAAAATTAGTAGGATATATGAGGATTGATGTAGGTTGTAAATAAATAAAAATTTAAAATATTTTAATTCATAATTTTATGACATCGTGTAGTGTCATACATCTAATATAAATACGAATAAAAACCAAAATAAGAACTTAAAATTTCATAATTTAGAGGTGGCTAAAATTTGACTATAAAAATTTATACTTAAAACTTACAAATCACAATATAGTAATATGTTAGTTTACAGTTTTTAGAAAATCATGTTTTTCACATGAAAACTACAACCCTTAGCTTAAAAAAAAAAAGACCAAAACCTAGAATCAAAAATGCTTCCACCTACAAGTTTTATGTGGTTATCATAATTGGTATATATCTTCACATGTATTATATTTATGGTAAAAATCAATCATATCAACATACATCGAATCTAACTTCAATTTTTCTTATTAATGGAATATGGCACAAATCCACAAATTGTGGAAAAATTACAATCTATGAGAAAATGATACATAAAAAAAACTACAAAACATTGTAGGCTGGCTACAAATTTTATTTTGTGGTAAACACAACATAATATATAAAAATGAGCTATAATTCAAAGCCAAATTTTTAATTTTATTCCTTGTAAAAATCACAGGAGTAGAAAAATTCTTAAATGATTTGTTGTTGTGTAAATCACCATTATGTGTTTCACTTTTGAAAGATTTCTACACTGCAGTGATAAGGAAAAAGCTATACCTCATGTAATGAATAGACAAATTATCTTTAGCATTCATTCTTTGCATTATACAGATAATTTCTGGTTAATGGATATTATAGACTTAATAATATGACTCTCTCATATTAGCCAAGGAATGTAAATGGTCTTACAAATGTTACGATTTTTTTTTTTTTAAAAGAAATGTAATTGGTCTTGCAATGGCCTAAAATGTATATCTTGATAGTCTCTTTTCACTATGTAACTATGTATTACATTTGAGATTATCAACTATTGGATTATTCATTAAAATCACGTCTATGACTTGTTTTGGGCACTGCTAATATAAACTAAGTGCTGAGTATGTATTAATATTTAAGTAAAAGTATTTATTTATTTTCGATACAAAGAAAAAAGGAAAAATATCACTAAAGAGAAATGATCTGTACCTTGAGCTTCTTCAGGAGGCCGTAGCCTGTCATTTCTGGCATACAGTAGTCGGTTATGATCATACTGAACTTGAAATCTTCCTAAATTGTAACCGAAACAAGAAAATAGTTTTCAAAAACCTGCCGAATTCATTGTCCGAAACGAAAGCATCTTCTGACTAAACAAATTCATACGATTAAACTGCAGAAAACAACGAAGATTATCTATATCATCAAGCGGAAATTCGTATCAATGTTAAATGCCTCACACATTGTCAAAAAGGATTTCAGTTACAGTTTACTTTCGGTGACAGGATTCGATCCTCCAACATCTACAAAATATTAAACCCTAACAGATTATTTGCAACTGCTTAAAAATATATAAAACTTCCAAAAAAACTCACGTTATGCCATACAGCCTTTCCTTCACTAACTCCAAGCACTTCCAGTGCTCTTGTAGCACTTTCCACAACAGCAACTGAACGGGGACAATATATAAGAAAAAATCAATTCCTATAAGCAAAGAAAACTTCAAAAACTTACCTGAAACTCGAAACACAAACCTTGAACAAAATCTGTCCCGAGCAAGCGTTCAATAACCTTCCGATCGATCAAGCAGTCATCGACGGCCAACACATGATAACTTTCCAAACAGTCCACCACGGTTCGAGTCGCAGAACCCGCATAAGCATTCGTTTCATCGTTATCATTACCATCTCCACTCATTTCCGCTGCCATTACAAATGCTCCACTCCGACACGTTCTGCTACATGGCAATCTTCACAATAAATCAAGAATTTTCAGGAGTAAGGATCCGAAAAACGCCTTGCTTGTCATGAATCCGCCGGTGGAGAGACTCGAACCGTCGACCTGTCCGCCTTAAAAGCCCACCACAATTCCTCAAATCTAGGTGTACGAAGCCTAAAAAAGCACAATCTGCGGTCCAATCCTAATCCACCTGTGCACGTTTCGAAATTCCAGAAAAAACCCTGCACTATCTACCTTAGAAATCTCAAACTGTACGTTTCTAACATAGAAAGCGTCCATCTTTAATTCCCTGCGCTAAACGAGTTAATACTGCCACTTGAATGGTCCCTGGACATGCATACATCAATGTCGTCTGCGAGTCGATAGCTGTCGTCGGATTTCTGGACCGTGTCAGAAACAGGTCGCCCAGTTTCATTTAAGGCACGCCTCTCGGCGTAAAAATAATAAAACATGCCCACATAGGACAGTCGCTTGTGCTGCACAAGTTAATGTTTATCTCGCCTTTCAAATGTATGGATCGATTTACTAAAGAAGCTCGGCCGAATCAAGCTCTGAGTGTGCCAAACAACCTCGAAACCCTTGCAAAACCCCATCTACAGCAAAAATATCAACAAAGGTTCAGAGCCTAACGACACAAGCGCTCCCAGAAAAAATGCAAAAGACGATGCGTAAGTTGCGAAAAGAGGACTCGAAAGGGCATCTCTTTCTGTATCAGAAACAGACTGCGGTGTCGTCTGTCCATTTTTCTTATTGTCTTTTGCAGAATCGCCACAGATAAAGTGTTCAAAGCCCCTGGCGTTCCAGCTTTCTTGATCTCATTTTTTTAGGCTGGAGATTTCTAAATGCAATAAAACTTCCTCTGCCATAAGCGCAATAGCTCAGACTTTGATGGTTTGGAAACACATCTAGTTCCCACAATGGAATTCAAAACTACAACAAATGAAACAGAAACAGAAAATGAAACTGACTGAAGATACGGTCAAGAAAGGAGACGTCCAGATAATAAATTTGTAGCGGGATATTGAAATTTGAATTTGTAGCATAATAAATATATGTACCGTATTCAAAATATGTAGTTACTATTGAAAAAGTAAAGGTTCCCGGACAGAGACGGTAGACAGGAAGTTGTAACGATGAGAAAAGAGACGGAAAGATGCAGACGGTAATCGTTACAGGTCAACTTGCCACGCTGTCATCTGACGGAATTTAATCTTCTACATAATTAGAAATCGTATGCGAATGTACGATGGAAACGTCGAAGGGGATGGATTGAAAAAGTGAAATTGGGTGGCGATGTAGAAATTTGTTTCCAACAGATGCAATCAAAACACTAGGTTCATAACCACCTCTTGGCCTATCATGTTGTATGTTCTGTCTTGCGTCTAAATCCCAACATATATGGTGTACATGTATTTGATAGATGACCATGCACTGATTGAAGCTGCAGCCATTGATTTTTACTATTTCTGTCAGAGACATGAGGGTTTGTCTAACTACACAAGCACCTTCAACATAGTTAAATTGTGCTTCCACACAATAAAATTACAATTGTGTCGAGCAATCACAGCGGTACATGCAGGTATTTACTTTTCACTATTTCATTTCCATCTATCCATTTATTTCTTCCCCTCTTCTAACAAATCAGACCTTATTCATTCGAAAACCTTGATGGAGTACAAAATTGAAATAAAAAATAGTTGAACACGAGGGCCACATAAATTCTACATGTCCCTCATATGACTAAAATTTGCAAGGGCTCTATTATCAACGAATGTTCATGCCTCACCTTTTTTCTCGCAATTAATCCCACCTTTAAAGGTTAAAACTATAAAAGGATGGTACTCGTACTACAAAAAAATTGGACCTTGGTTAAGGCCATGTAACCTTTTGAATTTTCTCCATTTCTTATTCTGACCACTTCAACCTCAAATTACACTCACATAAATAATCGACCTCAATCTAAAACATTTGTTAAACATTTACGAATTTCCTCAAAAAAATTTCCGTCCCCTTTGAACATATATTGCACTCAAATAAATAATGCAACCTAGCTAGAGAAACTTCGGTGAACACAATGCACTTCTCCTCCCTCATACCCCATCATATTCCCCCTCCCACCATCATTTCCCTCTTTTTCGCTTCCTTAAGTTTTAATTGTTCTCTATATCCCTTTGGTGTTCCCATCATACATTTCACGTCACGATTGTTGGTTAATGTTGTCTCAACCCTTATCTTTCATATGCACATAACAACTTGTATCAACTACAAGAAATGTCAAAGAGCTTTACTTAGGCTTTTGGTAGGGGATGCTTTAGAATGGATTATATTCCATTTTACAAAATCAATGTTATAATGATTATCCAAAATGCATAAATGCACCTATATATTTATAATTTTTTGATTTCAGCCAAGGATAATTTTAGAGGCGAATATTCGTAATATGGCGAAAATTTCATTTTAGGAAAATTTGAAAAGACGATTTTTTTTGGAGCGGGTCGGTGTCTTGTTCGCCTAAAATATACAAAGATATTTTTTTGGGGGTGCTTCGCCTTCATTTGAAAACATCTCCTATAAAAACCTAGGTGATTCGCCAAGGAGTATACCTCAAGTAGTACCAAATTACCAAATTAGTTTAATACTCGCATACTCTTAAGCACCAGAGAGATTGATGTTAGCTGTTAGGGTTAGTTGTTGTTGCGGGGATATAGTTGGCGACGCGCGACAAAGAGTTTGTGCAGACACGTGACAAGGAGAGATATTGAGATGCGTGAAAAAGGAATAGGTCGACGCCTTACGGCAGAGAGAGTTGACGTGTGGTAGGGCATAGGTAGTTGGCGTGCGCGACAAGGAAGAGTTGACACGCGATAGTGACCTCGCATGGGACGCTTCGTGATGTGCGGCAGTGTCGATTAACACTTTCGACGCCTTATTGTGACGATAGGCGATCGGCTACTTGGTTCTTTTTCTGACGCATGACTCTCTTCAGAATAATGGAAGGTGCTAGTTCTAAGAATGCGAAGACCCTAAAAGTAACTAAGAAATCTTAGAAATCACTCTTCAAGTATTTTGGAAACTCTGCGAATACAGATATTGAAAATACCAACCATATAGATGCCACCACAAAGAATCAAAATACTGACTGTGTGGAAGGTATTATTGAGGTGGACATGCATTCTGCACAATATCAAAGTCAAACAAATGACACCTACGATAATATGCCGATATTGAAGATATTGTTCTGTTGGGGCGCAACAGAAGTGCATCAAAAATCACACATACAAATACTCAAAGAAAATGGAACACATAAATCAAATTCAAATTCGGTCCAAGAAAGAGGAAACCAAGTGATTGTGATATTGCTCAAAATTCTACTCAAAAAAGTAAAACATTGAAAATGAACAAGAATATGTGGACCATTGGCAGGACATACAAGTTTGATTGGGCAGCTAAATTTCGTTTATCGAACCTATACAATCATCTAATTCTAAAGAGATCCCATTTAAATGTACATGTACAATATGTACATGGAAATTGGGAAAGCAAACAAAAATGCAAATGAAGTTGGACACTATAGAAAAATATTGTGGAAAACAATATTTGATCAGTATTGGGCGGATGGCCAGAAAATCAAAACACACAGGTGGAAAACTGAAGAAGAATGCATGCATGTTAGATACACGTAGTAGAATATGAGGCAGTGCAGAAAAAACACAGACATCTCTTGGAAAAGGGAGGAACGATCACATCGCATATTGGTAAGATGAAAGAAACAAATCTACATGCAAAACTCATACAATTCTCTACTATATTTCACATACTAAAAAAGGAAGACCGATTATGGATTTCCTCGATTTCAAAGTTTGGTATCAATATAATGGAATCTTTGCCGAACATACCTCAGTCTCATTGGTCCGAAAGTAGTGGATGGGAAATGACAAAAAGCCTTTCAATGATAGAGAAGGAAGATTTGAAAGAGAATGCTGAAAAAAATCACCGTCGTAAGTCATTGATAGAGTAAGTTTATCTCTATTTCAATTGATGAAGTGACAAAGTGACATTCGACAACACCGCATGGGTATGTATCACGTCTATACTTTAGAAAATCATATAAGAACACCTCATGTTGGGTGTTATGAAAATGGTTGAAAACTGCAATGCCGAAAACCTACATAAAATAGTTGTTTCTCATTTGAAAGATATTGTTGGAATGACTGATTATGAAATTGCTACAAAGTTGGTATGTGTTGGAGCAGATGGTGCATCTGTCATGCAGGGTCACCGAACAGGGCTATGTGTTAGATTACAAACAACAGTGGCCCCATATATGCTACCAATTCATTGTATGGCTCACATAATGAATTTAGCGTATAAAATGGTAAGCAACCACAAAAATGTTGCTAAATTAGAAGACCTTATAAGAGAACTTCATGCCTATATGTAAAAGCATCCCAAAGCGATTTCTTGAGTTCAGAAATTTGCAATTGGAATTATAGATGGCAAAAAACTTCTAAAAGATGTTGAGACTAGATGGATCTCCTTGTATGAACTTGCATGCAAAGTTTGAGAGGAGTATCCTTCATTGGTTGATTTCATGCACAAATACCGCCATGAATTTGATAGAGGGTTAGAAAAGGACTTGTTGTTCCGTTTAACTGATTTAGAGACATTGCTTACATTGGTTGGTATTCTTCCAATGTTACAGCAGATCAATACACTGATGAAGCATGCACAGGGAAGATTAATCTATATTGTGGATTTTATACGGATGAGAAAAATGGTATGTCAAAGTCTTGATATCTTGTACTATTCCCAAGATAGTTTTGATACACCTGTTTTTGAGAATTGGAAAGCTTTATTAGATCTTAAAAATCCTAGTAACTATTTGAGATTTAATATCCACGATCACCTCTGCATCATTGTTAATGGGAGGGACATACCACTGCACATTTTGCAAAAACGTCAAGATATTACAGGATCAGAACGAGAAGATGTTCCCATGACACATAATCTCTTTGAGTCTATTATAGTTGAAACAAGAATAAAGCTTAAGAAAATTTTAGAATCCTTATCATTAGAAATTAGAGAATGTTTCTCCAAAGATAAAATTCTTGAAGCCATGGGTGTGATGAATCCTAATTTTTGGAATATTGAAGGTGGTCGTGTTGAATTTGTAAGAAAGCATTTCCATAAATCCATGGGTACAATAATGGAACATTTCATAAAGACTTTAGAGTTCAAGGGAATGGAAATCAAAGGTATATTGAATGCTGATTTATTAAAATTTCAATCAACAAATTTTGTAACAACAATGAGGAACCAATATAAAAATTTAGATGAACCTTCTGAAAGTGGTGCTATTACAAGGTTGTGGTGAGGAATCTATCAAAGTTCTATCTTACAAGAAGATATCAGTGAATATTTCAAATTATATGAGTTATGCCAAACAATGATTTTGGGGTCTGTGGAGGACGAAAGGGTTTTCAGTGCACTATCATTTATAAAATCAAAACTGAGAAACAAGTTGGATAAAAATTTGGAAAGTTGCATGAGGTGTTATGTTTCTCGATACTCCATCGAAACCTTTCCGTTCGACAAAGCAATTGCGCATTGGAATTCCCTTTGCGAAAGAAGAGGTGTGAATAATACAGCTACAAGTACAACTGTTCCCAACGTTGAGAGTGGAATTGGCACATCATCACACTCTACAGAAGAGAACATTGAGTTTGAAGAAGCTATTGATAATGGATTGTTTCAACTTTAAATAGGTATCTTCTTCACCTTAATCTTATTGTTTTTCACTTTACATTTTTTTCAGCTCTTGTTATCATTAAAGATGTTATAGGTCTATATATTTATATTTATTTAACTACAATCTTTTTTTTTTTTTGAAAACGTGGGTTGACATCCATCCGAGGAAGCTGGTACTTCTCGGGAGTGACAATGTCAGGCAACTCACCCATCTATCTACTAATCCATTTTTGTGTTGGATTTTCTTAAAAAACACGTATCTAGCACATTACCAGTGGCAAGTGATGATTTCAACTTTAAATAGGTATCTTCTTCACCTTAATCTTATTGTTTGTTACTTTACATTTTTTCAGCTCTTGTTATCATTAAAGATGTTACAGGTCTATATATTTACATTTATTTAAATACAATCTTTTTATTTTTTTGAAAACGTGGGTTGACATCCATCCGAGGAAGCTGTTACTTCTCGGGACTGACAATGTCAGGCAACTCACCCATCTATCTACTAATCCATTTCTCGTGTTGAGTTTTTTTAAAACAAAGATCTAGCACATTACCAAGTGATGATTTCAACTTTAAATAGGTATCTTCTTCACCTTAATCTTATTGTTTGTTACTTTACATTTTTTCAGCTCTTGACACTTGTTATCATTAAAGATGTTACAGGTCTATATATTTACATTTATTTAAATACAATCTTTTTTTTTTTTGAAAACGTGGGTTGACATCCATCCGAGGAAGCTGGTACTTCTCGGGACTGACAATGTCAGGCAACTCACCCATCTATCTACTAATCCATTTCTCATGTTGAGTTTTCTTAAAACAAAGATCTAGCACATTACCAGTGATGATTTCACAACAATCTAATACACTAGAGGTAAGTTAAACCCTATCATATCATCTTTCTTGATTTCTTACAATTATGTTTAATTTATTTTTTATATTTGCAAAATGCTTTGATATATTTTTTTAACTGTGGGATAAAATGACACAATTGAATTTTACAGAGGAAGATATTTCTATACTATACAATTCATAATCCATGATACATTATACAATTTATAATATACGTCCACATAAAATTCATCATCATCCATATATATCATATCATCACCATATCATTATCATAATCCTGAGTCCTGACACTACAATTTCATCTATATCCATTCTAATGTCATCTATATCCATTTTAACACATTCCATTTATTTATCATCTATATCCATTCTAATGACATCATGATCATATCATTACAAGTATAGAGAAGAAGAATTATCTTAAAACAAGTTTAAATGTCTAGAGAAGAAGAATTATCGTGCTTGAAGCTAAATCTACGTCCACATTAAATTGATCATCATCCATATATATCATATCATTATCATCATTCATCATCATCTATCATCATTCCATGTTTTTAAAACAATTATCCATTATCATCATTCATCATCATCTATATCCATCTATATCATTCATCATCTACGTCCACATACAATTCATGATAATCCAAGTAAACAAGAAACATACGTCATCATGATTCATCCCTATCTAATGCAATCACCATTAAGAGTAAACCAAAAAGCATAAACTCCATATACAATCTAAAAATTCTATCAAATCCATATGCAATCAAAATTAAAGATTATATAGTATTTCAAATTTTAAAAGGCTATCAAATCCAGATAATAAAATTCAAATACCATGACCACAACATTCAATGTTACAAATTTTCAAATATAGACTCAATATTTAAAGTTTCCACACTCAATAATAAAAGTTTCAACCCTCTTTTTCTGTATCCATTTCAACTCCTGTGCTCCTTTCCCCAATGGTTTCTTCCCCTGTGGTTGTACCCCTTTCCCCAATAGCAGAAATAACCCCAGAACTTATAAGATCTTCCGCAACACTATCCAGATTTTTTAAAAATTCTTCTTGCTTTGTCGCATCTCCATGGGACAACAAATTTGGATCAGTTGTTGCCTTAGCTTTGAATAATATTTTAGGGTCGAAGTCGTGCTCTTTAATTATCCACTTTAGTGTATTGTTTTGTTTGTTAACCAAAACAATATTTTCCTTCAAATTCTTCGCTGCGGATAAATTGTTCTTCGCTGTTTCCAAGTGAACTTGGAATACCTTTGCTTGACTCTTCAAATTTTCATATTTCAACTACACAAAAAGAGTAATGTCAATTCAACATATTACTAAAAAATGAAAATTTCAAATTAACAAGAAAAATTGTTTGAAAGTGATAGTACTTACAACCGCTCTATCTCTCTCGGCATTTGCAACTACTACCAGATCCTTGTCCTTGGACCATTTGTTGAAATATGCCTGGGCCTCAGCACTAATATTTTCCAATTTGTTTAATGTCTTATCCAAAATGTCATCTTTATAGTTGTTGTTATACGTGATAGTCCCACTTCTTACTTGGGTAAGTAAGGAATCCATCTTCGCAGTTGATTCGGATCGCATTGTATAAACTACCTCTTTGCCAATAATTTTCAAAATGGCTAATAATCTCATTGATAAGAACTTTATCCCTTCTCTCCCATTCTATGAGCTGATTAATATGAGGTAGAATAAACTCACTGACATGGGATTGACAATCATATCCAATTAAGTTCTCCAAAGGAAAAGGTAAGAATCTGCTCACTATCTCGTATCTCGATGAAGATGATCTTCTTTGAGAAGTATGGGGGCTTTCGGCTAGATCAACTGCTACTTGTTTTTGCCTTTGGGTGGCCTGATCCTGTTTATGATAAAATTAATCAAGATTTAGATAAATAAATTTAAATTGAAATGTAATTCAATATTGTAAAGCATGTTGAAATTGAAGTATACCTGCTGGCCTTGAAACATCTCGCGAATATTGAAAAAACCAGTTGGGTCATTGCTATCAATGCCCAAATAATCTTCATCTAAATTTATATTATTCAAAACCGATATGCCCATTGCACTGGGAAAGCCACCAAGTGAGAGCGTTGGAATTCGAAAGGAGGAGGCAATGTTTAGTGTCCCGCTAGGGGCTGGAGCAATTGGCATGCGTTTACCAATGTTCTTTTTCATTGTTCCTCTGGTTGGCATTTTAAAAATTATTGGTTGAGAGGGGTCGGTGCCTTTGTTTGAATAGAAGGACTGCAATGTGCTGAAAAGTTCAAGAAAAAACATTAAAAACTAGAAAACAATCCAAAAAGGCAAAAACTATGAAATTAAATGTAGTATTCAAAAGTTGTACCTTGTTGTCGAGGGGTAGTTTTTCGCGGTGCTAAGGGTGGCCGTGTAGGAGTAGTATTTGGTGGTTGTTGAGAAGATACGAATGCATGCGACTGTACGGAGTGAGTTGGGGAAGAAGGTTGAGTTTCTGAAACACGAGTATGGTCCAAAGTCCCTGCAATGTCATCAACATTGAATGTTATGTCAATTCAATTGGTTAAAATTTAAATTGGAAAATAAAAATAAAAATTTGGAATTTGTAAATAATATATGAGAAGGTATTACTTCTTTGGTGTTTAATGAGTTCAAACTGTTGAGGGTTCGGAGAGGAGTGAGCTTCCATTTCAGATTGGGAGTCTCCGAAGCCTCAGCGTGTTGTTGGCCTCTTCCTCTTGATAACGCCTTTTTTCGCGGAAGGGCTTCAATAAATCTTCTCTGCAAACCATAAATTGTTAATAACTGTGCAGTGTAATGTCGAAAATTGAAATACAAACTAAATAGTTTATACCTGTTGTTCTTCAAATGGAATTGACAACTTCATCAACTCCTCGTCAGTGCAAGTAGGAATTTGTTTGTCTTTTAAATTTAAAAGTGCCTCATAATAAAGGCCGAGGAGATAGTTTGTGGAATAAATGACAAGTTTTTCTGAAAGCTTTGAATTTGTTATCTCAGTTCCTTTTTTTTTTTATAGATAGGTGCACCAATTGAATTTTTGTTTTGAGATAGTGGAAACTATGTATGCAATGGCCCAGTTTGGTATATTTGTTTGGCGACCTGCAAAACTATTCTGGATTGAAAAAATGAAATCACTGCAGCAAGAAAGTGGTGTGCAATTGCTTGCGTATCCACACCACGCCTGGATTTATTGACATGAGCTGCAAATGCCAAACAATGGGAATTAATATAAATTTATAACACCAAATTGTATCACAATAAAAAACAGAATAAAAATGATGAATGAAAACGAATTATACTTACAATCAACATGGAAACCGAACATTGATTCGAGATATTTCTTGTCTTCTTCCAGGAGTGTTGCCTTCATTGTAACAATTGGTAAATTTCTGAACGGAAGGCCCATAAACCGATGGATGTCATTTGCTTCGATACTGAATTGAAACATTCGGTTATCGTTCAGAGTCACATAAAAAAGGCCATCCTCTGTATTGTAGGACGAGAGAAGGTAATTCAAAATATCCGGATCTGTTTCGAAATGGGGCATGTCAACGAGCCTAGTAAACTCACACGCATCCATCAAATATTTATATTCGGAAGACATCTTTAAAACAATATGGATGTGGGGCACAAGGGATTCCTATAGATGATCTTGCCCGTGGATTAGACTGGATTCTCTTCTTGATTTTTCCTGAGCTTGTGGTTGGGAAGCATTTGAAGTCACCATTATAGTTGTGCTTGCGTCTTTGACAATGAGGGATTCCTCCAAAAAAATTGAGAGCCGGAAAGTGTAAATGAGAAAATGACCGGCGGGAGGGTATTTATAGGCCAAATAAAGCATCAATGGCATCTATTGTGTGCGGCGTCTGATGGCCTCTGTTGATGCACGTCAATGGCCTCTATTAACATGCGTCAACAAATTCTATTGACCCGCCTCAACAAAGGCCATTGGACGCGTCATCATAGAGGCCATTGATGCGTGTCAACAGAGGCCATTGACACGCGCATCACTGACCCTTGTTGACGCATGTCAAAGCCCCCGCCGACACACATCAATGGGCTCTGTTGACGTTGTGTTGATGCGCGTCAAGGAGGGTTATTGACGTCGTATTATCGCGCGTCAAAGGTGCATCGGTGTCTGGAACTCTTATTTTTCTAGCTCAAAAAACTGGCAAAAATTCAGTTTTGGAATACTGTCAAATTCACCTTTCGCTAAAATTGGTTCCAGGATATTCACGTGTATTTTCCACCTATAATTTTCTAGAGTTGTCTTAAAATGAACCCCGATTTCAGCTTATGGCTCTATTTTGCTTGGAAGATAACACACAATAGGTGGAAAATTCGACCAAAAGGAACATAAAACTCAACAAAACAGGTTCTTGGACAAAAAATTCTTGAAAGGAGAAGATGTCCTTTTTGTGGGAAAACGACCATTTTTTTTATGATCCAAAAAATGATCAATGCATCACAATCTCCTAGAAATAGATAGAGAGACAACCAAGAGAAGGGGAGGAAAATTAGATAGTAGAAAATAAAAAAAAAACATAAATAAACAAAATTAACCGGAAGAAAAATTAATTAAAAAAGGAAGAAAGGGTGTTGTCTTAACCCTTATCATTCATATGCACATAACAACTTGTATCTATTATAATAAATCTCAAAGAGCTTTACTTAGGCTTTTGGTATGGGGGTGTTTTAGAGTGGATTAGATTCCATTTTACAAAATCACTATTATAATGATTGTCCAAAATGAACAAATGCATCTATATATTTATAAAAAAATTGATTTCAACTTATGGCTCTATTTTGTTTGCAAGTTAACATACAATAGGTGGAAAAGTTGACCAAAAGGAACATAAAACTCAACAAAATAGGTTCTTGGACAAAAATGGCTTGAAAGGAGAAGATGTCCTTTTTTGTGGAATACGACCATTTTTTTGTATGATCCAAAAATGGTCAATGCCTCACAATCTCCTAGAAATAGACAGAGAGAGACAACCAAGAGAGGGGGAGGAAAATCATGATATACAAAATAAAGAAAAAACATAAATTAACAAAAATAACCAAAAGAAAAAGTAAGAAAAAGGGTGAAAGGGAGCTAACATAGAAAAGAGAGAAAAAAGAAATGACACAAAAATACTCACCAATAAAAAAGTTTATATCAATAATCAATAAAGGTAAAAATATACTAACACAATGAGAATTAATTAATTGAATATTATTTTGGAAGGAATGTAGAGAGATTAAAAATATTTTCGTATGTATGTAAGAATTAACTTATCTCATATCATTTTTGAAAGGGATTTAGGGAGATTGAAAAATATTTTCTTATTTATAATACATAATAGGGTTTCTTGATCTCATTTCTTTTTTAGGCGAGAGATTTCTAAGACCCAACTCAATGAATAAAACTTCCTTTTCCATAAGCACAATAACTCAAACTTTGATGGTTTGGAAACGCATCTAACTTTATTTTTATATACAACACTCCTCCCAACCCCACTTCGCAACTTTCGCGCACGTTCCCACAATGGAATACAAAACTACAACAAATGAAATAGAAGCGAAAAAATGGCGGATGAAGATACTGATCAAGAAAGGAGACGTCTAGATAATAAATTTGGAGTGGGATATTTTGATGAAAAGGGATCTTATATTATATTAATGCAATATGATACAAGAAAGCTTTCAACAAAAAGCGGTCGGTATGAGAGCACGCCCCAAAACCACAAACAAAGCTAGGCCAAGCCTAGAACAACAAGATTCAAACTAGGTCGAGCCTAGGAGAGTACAACAAAAAGGCATCACCTAAAAACATTCAAAAAAAGCACTATCAAGCAAAGCAACAACAAACATGCCCGAGTAGGTGGATCCGATCATTCGGCCACCCCGAACTAAGCAAGTCCTATATGGAGCGGGATATTGAAATTTGAATTTGTAGCATAATAAATATATGTACAATATTCAAAATATGTAGTTACCACTAAAAAGTAAAGGTTCCCTGTGTAGAGACGGTAGATGAAAGTTGAAACGATGAGAAAAGAGACAGAAAGATGTAGATGGTAATCATTTGGGGTCAACTTGTCACGCTGTCATCCGATGAAATTCCATCTCCTACATAATGACCGTGGACGGTGGAAAACATGGCATACTTTGCCATCTTAATGCATCACGACCATTGATGTCAACATCGGTGTCGAGATCCTACCCTCGCCATCCAGTTTAGAGAATGTCTTTGGCCTAAAAATATTTGTCAACTAAAAAAATAGCAATCGCAAAAGGGGTGCAATGGAAACACCAATAGTCGTAAAAGAAGCAATTGTGTCATGTGCAGAGGAGGATATGAAAGCGAAGTGAGAGATGGAAATACACCATGTAGTGTACTTGAGTGAATATATAGAAGGAAGCACATAGGAGTAGTATTTTGAAAAGGAGGGGAACAACAACTATTCAATTCGAAGAGAAGAAAGTATTGAATAAAAATATGGTTAGTTTAGTCTCCTGCTTTCTTATGGCCATGTTCTTGGTTATGATTTGTAGTGGGAATGTTGGCCAACGAGATGGGGGAGTAGTTGAATTTGGAGATCTCATTGCATAGGAACATTGACTCAAGGGCATGGACATCCACAACTCCAAGGACAACGTTGATTGTTTTGTTGATTTATCTCTTAAAGAAGAAGGTAAGCTAGATGACGAGGATGAGTTGGAGGGCATGACGAGTAAGGGAAAAACAACATGAAGCTTCCTATCTGTAGGCGTTGGTGAAGGAGACTCGTCGAAGCCTTTGAGGTCATTGAGAATATGGACAACGCAATCAATGGCTCAAGGCTTGCCCCCTTAGACAGGGGTCATTTTGGTCCCTCAATGGCCTATGTAGAGCTTAGGTTCGGATTCAGATAAGACTTTTGAAACTATGTTTCCTCCTCTACGAGGCTTGTGCAAGTGTGCAAAGGCCTATGCTTATCGGTGGGAATGTTGGCAAGGCCATTCACAACATCTCATGGATTTGTTTGAGGTCCTGCAACTGCCTTATGAGATAGTGTCTCTCTTTCATGTTGTTATGTTAGGGACTAACTTGTTTGAAAATGAACATGATTCCATCCAAGCCTTTTGGACATGCACCGACATCCCTACAACTGCGCTAAAATGAGAGTTCATAACAAGGCAAAATAAACCATCAAGGCTTAATGGAAGGTGGATTTTGTGGATGTTGTTGCCAGTGCTAGTGGTGGCAAGACCCCTGGTGCAATTTTTTTGTTTCACACAAAGCACAAGGTTATGGAGGTACAACTAAAGGCAATACCATCCAAATAATAATAGAAACAAATTTTCTTAATGGAACAAAACACGAAAGAAAGAATTTTTATTTTATTTTCTTCAAAGTTTTTGGGGTGCATGTCAACATCAACAATAGTACAATATAATTAGGTCCATTCATTGCAATATTTTGGGAATAAAAGATGATGTTTGAACCACGTTTGAACTTATACAACACGACATTAGAGTTATTTTAGAAAGTTATCAATGAAGTGGGCAATACGATATCCACTATGAGTTAAATTTGACAGTTGTCTAGACATTTTTCATGATTCTAACCGAAAAATACTTGCAAATACTTGAAATAATTGTTTTATACGACATGTAAACTTTAAATATGATCATCATTTTTATATAGATTTATATATAAAATATATTACAATACAATCACTCGAGCAAGTGGTATATTCAATGGAGTTGGGGGCAAGTAAAGTAGAAGCACATTGTTTTTCCTTTCAAGCTCTTCTATACATTTTACTTAGAGGGCATTCCAAATCTGCCTGATGATCTGCTGGGGGAACCAGCTATTGGATGCATCAAATCTTCATCACTTTCTATACAGTTGTTGGAAGAAAATTTTAATGACTTGATCAGCCTAAGATTTCTAAAGCTTGAGGACTGTGCAATGCAGTTTTTCAGCTCTGTGTGCCATAACTTCATTTTAATTTGTGACTTGTGAAAACTGTAAATACTTCTCATGGAGCTCATGTGATACTGCAGCTGCCGCAGCGCAAAACAGCGTTTTGCAATGCTTTTCAGTCTTCTCTATCAATTTTTGTCTCATCCGTACTTTATGCAATACGAGTAAAACCGTTCAATGTGTACAAAACACAAACCCTTTTTTTACACAAATTTTGGCATTAATCCCTCCAAAGTTTGTGATGCCATTAAAGATTTGTTGATTTCCTGCAATTAATTGATTCGCTCCAACAATATTTCAAAAAGGTGTACGTGTAATCTCGTATATTGCTTTGATTCCTGCCTCTATTTTGTATATAAATTTTGCTGCCATCTTGACGTGTGATTCAGGCTTTGATTTGTATATACCTTTTTTAAGTTGCATCTTCATGCAAACACTATAACTAGAAAAACCAAATACAAATACAAATGGGGATAATTATTCAGTTTATGGCTACAATTTGTTTATTTATGACTATTCAATCATTGTCATATATTTGTAAAATTCGATGGGCAATTGAGGTCCAACATGGAACTCATGAAAATATTAGGTTATACTCCCCAAAGTCTCACAACTATAATACTCAAGGAAACCCAAATTGTTTTTCTTCAATTTAAAAAATTTCCTTCGTCCTAAAATCCTCTCTTTTTGCAAGTGATCTGCAAAAGTATTATAGATCTCTGCAAAACTGTTTCAAAACACCTGAAATTTGAATTATACCTCATTCTTCCAACCTTTGGTCAACATATCACTTACACAATTGGTGAAACATAACTTTAAACCTTTGCAACATGAACAACAGGAACTGCCCATTTGCTCTTGTTGATTAGACATATTATGTTTGTTTTTGTGTACAAGATTACAACAAATTTGAAATGACTATGAGTATCGAGAGATGCGAATGATCAAGGACCGATTGTGGATTTGCGGAGATGGGTAAATGGTTTTGTGTCCTTATTCGAGGCATGGATTTATTGCTACCTCATTCGGTGTCTTCACCCCTCACGTTGATGTGGAATAATCTCATGTCCTCTCTTTCTCTCTCTCTTCGTCTCTGTCTCTATTCTATCATTTCTCTTCACGTAGGCAATAAACGTCGTGACTTGGCCAATGCCTTTATTACCCTTGCTATTTCGAGATATCGGGCGCTCAAAATCTATAAATGCTCTTCTCCTCGCATTTTCATTTTTATATACAACTTGATTGAGGTAGGGGTTAAATTTGATGGTCACCTATGCATGTCAAACAATTTTCGGAGTGATGGTAAATTTATAATGTTATCGGTCAAAAATAAAAATAATGGTGTTTATATATTACTTATAAAATTTATAAATGACTATTTCGTAGTTAGTTAACTATAATCAATACATATTAATATAATTTACATATGAATCTATATTAAAATTGACGGTCACATTTTAAATATGCAAGTCACACGTGACGTTCTATAAAATATTTGCAAGTATTTTACGTCTAAAATAATGAAAAATGCCTAAACGGTCGTCAAATTTAACCCCGAGTTGAGTGCTTCCACTGGTTATTGTTGATAGGGTGGGTCAAAGGAGAGTCGAGCGCCCTTCGCAATTAGAGCACAATGTTACGAGCAGAGATCGATGATGTCAACATGACATGCCTTTTCAATCTGCTTTCACCTCGTGCAACGTGCATCCGTTTGCGGTAGGGGTTAAATTTGACGGCCGTTTAGATGTTTTTCATGATTTTAGATGTAAAATACTTGTAAATATCTTATCTAACCATCACATGCGACTTGCACATTTAAAACGTGACCATCAATTTTTATATAGGTTTGTATATAAATTATAAAAATATATGTAAATATATATTAAAAAAGATATAATAAATATAGAATAATTAGTAAAAATAACATTATTTTTGTGTTTTGAAGGGCAGTATTGAAAAATTACCGTCACCCAAAAATTGTTTGACAGGCATAGGTGGCCGTCAAATTTAACCCCTGGTTTGCAGTATACCTATCCGAATATGCTTGTTCCGTACATCGTCGCATGTCCTTGTGATTAAATCTGATCCATTCATCAACCAACTGTTGTCAATACTGACAAGACTTTAACTGGTAGAATGAAACGCGTATCAGCATAATAAAAAATTTATCGACTTCAAAACTTTATTGAAAGGCAAGGCCTTTCCTTTCCTTTCCTTTCCTCCTCCAAATGGAGAGCTTCACTTTAGTAACGAAATTTGGCCATGTCATTTAGCTGGAGTGTTCCCTTCAATTAATCTCTTTCTTTTCTATCCTAAAGAAGAGTCTTGTCTCAAACTTTCCCCTGGAAAGTGAGGTTTTCCTCTGGTTGGGGAGACGATCCAGTTCTTGGAGTGCAAAGAAATTCGGTAACATTTACAAGGCTTCGCTAATTGGGCTTTCTGCGGGCTTGTGGGAAATTGGTTAGTTCTCTCAAAGGAGGAGAAACTGGTTAAGCTGTCATGGCCAAACGTTTTCATGGAAGTGATGGGAAAGGAGTCCATTGCGGCCAAAAGGGGAGAGAAGCACTGCATCCTACTCGCAGCATTTGCCTGCTGTTGGGTCCCGAAGCATTACATCATTATATGGCTAAAATGAGCAGGGAATCCAAAATCATATCACGGTAAAAGATAAGTGAAGGTACTTTCTCTGATAAAAGACCTTATCTTTTCCATTGCAAGCAGCTTGTTTTTAAGATATAAATGATAAGCAGCAACATCAACAATTTCATCATCTTGCAAACATGAGTGATGTTTAGGCTGAACGTTTATACTCTTTTAAAAACTATTTTTTTGGAAATTTGTCTGTTTCCCTCAACTTACCATCGTTTTCCTCATAGGCTTGCGGTACATTCCAAGCTGGATGAAATTTTCTCTTCTTTAATAAAAACCAAAAGAAGAGATCTGATGATCAAGATCTACTCCATTTGTTTTTTATTTGCAGGATCCAATTACCCTGGATTTGGATCCATGATTTTTTCAAACCCTTTAAATTGGAGTTTTTGTTTGGAAAAATATCCTTTTAGAGGATTGGGTCATGCTCCCTGCAAAATTCACACAAATTTGTCATATTTTCAATGAAAATCCTTTTTAGGTTATTAAGAAATAAATAAATTCAGCGGTTTTGCCAACTCTTTTGTTGATTCGTGTTGTTTCTTACAATAAGACTATTTAGATCGCTTTGGACCATTGGGTCAATGTTTTTTTGTATTATTGCTCATTTCTAGCCTCATGTGCCTAGTGTTTTTAATGTTTCTAGTTTGTCTAGTATTGATATTATTTGATTTAGTGTTGCCTTGACATGGAGTGTTCAAATATTGCCAATTTGTTTTTGTAAATGGTATGTAATATTTTATCAAATATTATAGCTTTTTTAAATAAATAAATAAAAAAAACTAAGAATCACATGTGAGTGGTGCAATGGAGACACCGAAAGGGATGCATAGAAGAACTTGAACTTGAAGGAGCGAACTATTTCAAGAGGAAGATGGGTGATGAAGGGGTTTGAGGGAGAAGTGTTGGGGTGCAAAAAATGTTGGGGGAATCCTATGTGAAACTCATATTTGTTATGACCAAGCACATGTGGAACACATGCCATTGTTGTCAATCATTTGAAGGAGAAAGGGGGTGTAGTACACAAATCAATGAAGCAATGTACTTTAGATATATCTCATAAAACAAGGCCCAATCGATCAATATTGTCGATGTCAATAGTTGATATTTACATTGTTAGCCCTTGTGATTTAAGGGTAGTTACAACACATGTCAATGTAAGGGGAATTCACTTGTAGAATGGGAAATTTGCATATGTTCGAATTCCAAACCTTGCATCTAGATTTGACATCTTTGGCTATGGAGACTCCTTCAATGTGTCGCACGGTACTAAATAATTCATTTCTCAAGATGCAATGGTGTTGTCTTGATTCATCCCTCAACTCTCTACTTGTACTCTATCTTCCCATTTGTGAAGGCTGACAAAGGTGGGAATGGTGGGCTTTAGTTGGGCTGTGTTGTTTCAACTCATGGTGGTTGTCGAATTAGATAGAAATTTGGACTTTACCCGCTAGTGTGCAATGCTCCAAGAGCCATCTTCTTTGGAGGCTTTCGTAATCTATGTGGTTTGGAAAAAGAGTACCCCTTCGTAAAGCTCAAATACACTATTATCAAATATTACGAAACATATTTCATAAAAGTTCACCGTGTCAAGATTAACGGAACGTAGAAGCTGAGGTTGAATCGATGAAACAATGAAGCATCGAAATCAACGGAAAGGATTGGCAATAATGTCCATTTACACAGCCAACTTTGATGCATTCGTGAAAAGGAAAAGCCCATGGGCATTTCCTTTTGGTGTGTGCTTCAATACAACTCTTGTGGGGTCCACCAAATTTGGAGTGCTCGTGGTTGTGATTAATCTAGTTATATGGAAAATGAGTACATTTTCTGGAAAATGAAACCTGAAGTAACATTTACAAACCATTGGTGATGGGAAGGCATTGAGGGTCACCGATGTGGACAGCTGGGCCATGCATCAATGACCAAATGCATCACAACCATCCACCCTATGGCAAGTGTCATAATTAGGCCGGCACAATTTTAATATGGAAATCATATTCGACACATTTACTAAATTAACAAAAATGTCATATGAAGTAAAATTTGAATTTCATAACAAATCTTTATAAAAGGTATGGGGATTGGATATTAGTGATAGGGATTAAATTTGATAGTTGCGTATGCCTACAACAAAATTTTTCAAGTGACACTTAGTTTTCAATATTGCCCTTCAAAAAATACAAATACATTAATACTGAAATATATTTAAAAGTGAAATTCATTGTTTAAATATATAATTATGTATAATAATATGATATGTATATAATTATTTAAAAATGACATTCATATTTTAAATATGTAAGTTAAAGTTGATGGTTTGTTTCAAAATTTTGCAAGTATTATATGGCTAAAACATGAAAAACATGTAAATGGATATCAAATGTAACATTTTTAAGCTGTTCATAATGTACGTGTAAAGCCAACATGTACAATTTGCATTATGTGTCGTGAGGGAAGTACAACAAAGGTGCTTGATTTTTTATTGGTATGAGGTGTGGTGAACAATGTGGCTTGGCGATCAATGGTACCACCACCAGATAGAAGTGAACTTGGGCCTTTTGCCATAGTGTTGGGGTTGAAGGGTCTTTCACCTCTTGATAGGAACCCATTTGATGTCTTCATTTTCATGGTGGTGGTTTTACAAGGAAATTCCTTATTGTGTTTGGAAAATTGAGATTTTTGTATTGTAGACCTTTTAGATATACATGTCAAAATATCTTCCCAATTTTGTCACCTCAAAAAAAAAAAACACAATAAAAAAATATAAAACTAAACCAACCCATCAAAGTTAGAATATTAAAAAGTGTCACGATTCTACCTACATTGGAAAGAAATAACGCTATGTAAACCATGGAGAGGCCATCATTTTGTCATTCCTAAAATTTCAAAGACATCATATGGAGTAAAATTTTAATTTCATAACAAATCTTTAGAAAAGGTATGGGGAAATGGATATTACCGATGGGGGTTAAATTTGATGGCCACCTATGCCTATCACACAATTTTTAGGTGAAGGTGATTTTTCAATATTACCATTAAAAATATGCAAATTAATATTATTCATACATTAATACTAAAATGTTTTTAAAAAATGTCTACATTATAATAGACTCGAATACCTCATGTATTAATTTCCCTTTTAAATTTTCCACTCTTCTTGGCCATTCTTATACTCGTGTACATATTAATTTTTAGATTGAAATAAATTTATAATTGAGTCATTAAAAACTTTCATATTGTTGGTGTATATGACTTGTCTCGTCGTCACTCGACATCTTGTCCACCTCACGTGGTTAGTCATCTCACTTAGTGAGATCGTAGGTCATTAGGGTTAGTTAGGATTTCATGTGTCCACATATCATGCACGAGAGTTACACAACACTCATATATATGTACCTTCTTATTTTGATCTATAAGAATGAGTAGACATATTCTTGCATACGTGATTTTCCTTTGCGATTCGATATCTTGTTGATTACTTCGGTCACGTCACCATTGGAAGTGCTACCTCTTCGATCTGCACAGGGTTCCGTTTTGATTCTGCGAGAACAATTTGATATGCTATCAGAGCTATTATTTGGTAAATGTGCATTTGTTTGATTTTGGTTGCTAATTACTTCATTTTTAGTTTTCGTGCTTGTTGTGCAAGCTTTTTTGTTCATTTTTGTTCATTTTTGGAATCTTGTTAATAGGTTTAACAATCTCGTTTGTGGAGTTTTTGCTAGTTTTGTGTGTGTTTTCGATGCATGTGCAAGTGTATTTTCAAGTTTCGGGTCTTTCAGGAGTTTCCTTTCCAAATCTAGTTGTCTACGACCATCTTTGGTGGAAATTTCTTGGTTGGAGGTATTTATGGTTTGCTGTTTTATTGGAAAAAAATCAGTGTTTTGGATTTGTTTTCTGGTTTTCCTACTTCCAGCCTCTCCTCGCTATTTTTCCTTGCTCCTTCACCCTTGCACTACTGTTTTTCCACCCCAACTCATTCTTCCCCGATTGAGCTCCTTTCTAGGCCAAACTCGCCCCAGCGAGCTCAGCTGCCCCTTTGTAACTCGTCGAGTCGAGTTAACTCTGTCAGGCGAGTTGGGTTGTTGCCTTCGTCTCTGTCCGGTCGAGTTGGTTGCTTTTGAGTTGTGGGTCAGGTTGCTCTTCCCCCGAGTCATCAAGTTGTTTGCCTGCTTAAACCATTGGGTCGGTCGAGATGTCCCTGACTTGTTCTTGGCTTTGCCTCAAGCTTGTTTGCACTCCTGCAAGTTATTTTTGCATTGCCCTGACGAGTTACATGTCAATTCAAGCTCTGTATTGGATATTTTTGCATTGTCCTGTGGGTCGGTTGTTCTATTTGCGTGTGAGTTTTGCTGCCCTGTTTTGTTCTGGGCGAGACTTGTTGGGTGGCTTTTTATTTTCTTTGTAGTCTCGTTTGTTGGCCATTGCACTGTGGATCTGTGTTTGGCCCTCGGCCTGGCCATGCACAATCTGTTGGACGTCATTCTGAGCTTCCTGTGTCTACCCTACTTGTTACTCTGGCCCGAATTGGTTGTGCTCGTCGTGCCGTTGTCGGATCTGCCCCTGCTCTCGAATTCTACTCCAACCTCGGCCCTGATCCTCCATTGCTCGCTCGTTGAATCACGTTGTGCCCTACCCTGCATTCACCACTCGAGTCGTTACAGAGTCCACGCCCGAGCTCTACGGTCGATTTGCCTTGTGCCTCCTTCCCGAGTCCTCGAGATTATCCGTTTTCCTGCCTTAGATTCTCGCTATCCCAGACTGTTTCTCGATCCCTCCGTGCGTTTGACCATTCCGGCCAGCCCGCATATCACCTCGCCAACCCGTTTGAGCCTCGTGTCAAACTGTCCACAGTGTTGTGCGCCGAGCTCTTCACTGGTCCGCCAACATCCTCCCTTTTTTTTCTTTTTAAAACTTAGTTTTATTTAATTTTCAAAGTGGTATGTTTAATTTTAAAAGTGGTCAGTGATTTTTTAAAAAGGGGATTAGGAGGTAAGGAGTATTTTTTTTTTTAAAGTTAGGTCTTTAATTTAATCTTAAGAGCCTTAATACTCTTAAGTAAAGCTCTAATTAATCTTTAGGTGTTCTAATTTAAGTAGGACTTAATTAATTTTTTTATCTCTTAATTAAATTTAAATTAGTGGTTAATTTAAATCATTTCTTCTTAGTTAATTTTTATCTCTTAATTAAATTTAAATGAGTGGTTAATTTATATTGTTTCTTCTTAACATTATTGTCGTTTATAGTCTTTTTTTTCCTTTTTAATTTCTAAAATTAAGTTAATTGGGAAAACTAAAAGTACGCTTGTATAGCGTTATTGGACATTTTTTCTACTAATCGTTTGCGGAGTGTGTAGTGCCCCTCCTAGTTATTTTCCACCTTCCGGGAGCGTTTTCAACGTCATGGAGGTCCTCGGGACTCGTCTTGAGCCCATTTTTCATTGTAATCACCATTATTATTGCTTACGGACTGGTAAGCGCGTCCAACACAGTCTTGCAATAAGGAGGTTTCTATTGTGACATGAGACACTTTTTCTCACACTAAACTTTGTTTTGTCCCCTTGTTTCTTGCTTATGCCCTTTTGTGCATGTTTACGTGTTGTTCCTCTACTTTTGACTAAGACTTGTTGTGGCCTCCAATCTCACGCAATTCATCCCCTACTGCAAGGTGAGTGGTCAATTGTCCCACGTCGCACGAACACACCTTATTGTAATCAACGCACTATTTATAAAATGTCACAAACATGGGTTATCATTGTTCTTGGGTGTTGTATTGCTTGTAGATGCATTCTCGGTTGAGTTTGTCGTCTTGCAACCTTATGTGTATTCTTGCACCCCTTCTTACATTACTTTTTTTGTGGATGCACCATGAAGACTGCTTTTCCCAAATCTATGCTTATAGGACCGTTTTACATTACAACCTCCACATCTTATTCTTAATAGGGCTAACTATGCACTGTGGTGTTCGAGCATGGAATGTTTTCTTATTCACGATGACCATTATCTCTACTTGTATGGAAGAGTTCCTACCCCTAGTGATCCTAATCAACTTGAAGACTAGCTTGACACTTGTAGCATAGTCGTTGGTCATTTGTTGACGTACATTTCCAAGCCTCTTCACTATCATGTGGAGCACACGAAGTGTCCTCGCATAGTTTATAGCATTTTTCTGTCCTTATTTGGAGACCCTTCAAAGATTGACATTGTTTCTTCTCCTACTAATACCATTCCTCCTCTTCTTCCTCATTTGATGGCAATTCTACCGACATAGACTTGTTTTTTCCTATCCCTAATGACAATGATCGTTCTTCTAGTTCTAATGACGAGAGTATAGACAAGGACTTCTCTCCTCCTCTCAAACACCTTACCGAGAATGTTGACACCCCTCTTTTCCCATCAAACATCGGGCAGTCTTGTTCCTAGCCTCATCATACTGTCATTACATCTACCTCATTTCCACTTCCAAAGTGTGTGAGGCCCTTTCCAATCCTCCTCCTTCATGCATTAATGATTCATACCTGTTAGAAAATGCTCTTTTGTTTGTTGAGCCACCCTCTTGGGATGAGTATCTGTCAAACCTTAGTTGTCTCTTCGCAGTGCCTACTTGTGTTGTCATACAAAGAGCTTATCATCCTTCTACACGTATTTCAAAGCAATCCTTCATCTCCCTTGGTTGGGAGTGCCCCCTTTGGGACTCTTATCACTTCAATTTTTTCAGGGACTTGTTAGTGCAAAATCACAAAGACCCCGAATGGTGGATTGTGAAGTGGGGCATTCGGTGTGATTGCACAACATGGGACCTGTACGTACCCAAAATTGTAAGGTACTTGTCTTTGCCAGAACAACGTGACAAGTGCCCCGATGATGATACAAGTCTCCTCGCAAGGTGTTCGGGATCCGGAAAAGCTCTCGGAGTATGCGTTAACATCCCGCATGCCCCGCTTAGCCCCCGTGTCCTTTATTTTTACTTTTTCCCTATTTTATGGCCTTTTCTCTTGATGGACGAAACCACCACCCGAATAAGCGGCGGTCTCGTGACCGCCGCCACGATCGGGTGGTGGCGGTCCTTTACGCATTTTCCAGAAAGCGTTTTGACGCGACTCACGTAAAGATCAACGTTTCACCAGCTTTTCCTTGCCGACTTGGGCTTGCATTTATGTTTTTGGTCCCCTGGAATAGTGTTTGGCCATTGTTTATAGTTTTTAGAGTTCAGTTTGGTTTTGATCTTTGGGTGAATGAAAGCTATAAATAAGTGGCTTGTGCTCAAACAAATGGTCTCCCCTCATTCACTTTCATGCTTTCATTTTCATAGTTCAGTCTTTTATTCTGTTTAGAAGCCATAGTCTTAGTTCTTTGCATGCTTAGTTAACATTGTTCAATTTGTTGGTAAGCCACATATCCGACTTGTGCAAATAGTGTTGTTGTTTTATCCAATCCATTGGAGTAGAATAGCTTAGGAAGCCATTAAAGTTGCAGAGTTTTTCTCCTCAAACAGGATAGTTTCGAGTTACGGGACGCTTTATGTTGCATGACTCGTGATAAATCCCGCTAGGAATCGCATAAGCCAAGCTCTGTACTCTTGCGCTATCCCTCTCCTACTCGCATTATATTCGGTCTGCATTCTGAGCTGCCTTTGTCCCAAAATCTACTTCTGTTGATGCTAGCATTACACGCTTTTCTGGATCCACGTGAACACGAAAGAACGAGGAGATCACACTGAGGGGACAAGATCACACACACACCATCGGATTCGCCACTGTTCTGCGGAATCCAGGTTCTAGCTTTCAAAGTTCTAGTCAGAATCATATCAAATAGAGTAGATAATTGCTTCATTTCAGTAAATTCTATTCTCGATATTGCCAGGGAAGCTGTGAGGATTGATAGTTTCTGAGAAACTATGATTCACTCCTCACTTCTGAGGTAGGATCGAGAATCTTGCAGATAGATTAGATGAGCTATTTTATTTGTTTAGAATAAATCTACAAATCGCACAGGCAAATAACTACACTCGGTTATCTTGTTTGTTTTAAAATTTTATTTAGTTGTTATTTCTAGATACGTTTAAATAGTTGCTTTTCTTCTTAGAAAGTTAAATACAAAAATAGAAGTTATATATGTTTTAGATTTATTCTACGTAGTTAGAATTTGCTTTGTTGCAGTTAGATTTACATTTTGTTTTGTATGACAATCACGGGACCTCGGGAGCCCAGGGAATACGTATTTGAGCCAATCGTGCCTCAACCAAACCTCATCACAACAATAGTTGACATAGACCAGAACCTTAGAATACAAGTCTTCCAAACAACAACAGATTTACAACTGATCAGTTCTCAGTTGAGAGGGTTAAACATAGAAGACGACCAAGCATACACGTTTTGGTCAAATCAACCGAACTACAGATTACCCTAGGCAAACATTCACATGACTGTAGAAGGGTTCGAAAGAGATCAAACCTTTGGTTGTGATCCTTTGGTCCCACAGCCAAGTGTAGGAGACACTCTCACAGACATAGATACTAGTTTAAGGATCCAGGTTGCACGAACGCCTGTGAGATATTCTGAGAAGATCGCACGTAGTTGTTGGTCCTAAACATAGAAGCTGAGAAAGCGTATGATTACTGGATACTAGGGATTAGGACTTGATTTCGTATATGACCATAACAGGACCGCAACAACCAAGAGTCTACAGTTGTGATCCACAAGTCCCACAGCCTAACGAATCCATAAATCAATCAGATATAGACACTGGCCTACGCACGTTAGTATTCAGGTCTACTCCACTCCCACCCATCATCATCAAACAATTGTCCTTACTAGATATAGCGGCTAACGAAGCTAGAGAATTCTGGACTAGGCCAGAGAATCGTCCGTAAAGTCAATTGTTTTCACCATCCACCATATGACCTTATCTGGAGACATACACGAAACTATCCTGGTCATTTTCCACGTATTCCACAACCCATAGATCAAATCACGCCAGAGCTCGATATTGATTGGAGCCTTGAGCGAGTCATCCTTGCCGATCGATCTATCACGCCATCCAAGTTAGAAGGGCCTTCTTTGCCTTAGATTCGCAAATTCCATTAGTGTGTGTCGAAGACATTAGATTGCCTAACTAGTTTGTTCTGCATCCCACGCATATTCCATCCCCACCGGCTGTCTCGGCACGACCTCGAGAGGTTGGGTATGCGGAAGAGTTACTGTAGATTCCCACGCTCGCTTGTCACTTTTCACGTACAAAATTGGTGAACCCGACGTGAAACAAACAAAATTAGTGAAGCTGACGTAAACTTCCTACTTTCTCGTTCGGAGTCATAGTATCACGTGTTCTTCCAAGTTTAGTTTACTTTTCATCTTCTCCGCCTCATTGGCTTTCATGAATCATTTTCGCTCTCTCCCATTATTCTGTGGGTATTCATATACCCCCCGAATATGTCGGGATTCGATGCATATGGCAGACCCCTCTTGGGTCTCGAGGCATACTATGCCCAACAGAATAGACAATCATCACCCTCACTCTCAGTATGGGGTGACAACTATTCAACTAATCAGTTGTCAACACAAACTCCAAGAATCAGATATAATTCATCTTTTCAAACTAAGGAGTTAGATCAACCCCCTCGAACGCAGCAAACAGAGCCTTCAGGCTCGAACAATATGACGTTTACTAGAGAATCTGGTTCGTCTCCTCAGATGCTACTTAGACCACAAATTAGTAGACAATCAGACCCATACCTGGTCTTAGATGATGAACAGTCAATACGTTATCCTAGGAGTGAACAACACTCTCGGGGTATGTATCCACCTATAGGAGGTTTACAAACACAACCCGAGGTCTCTTTTCAAGAAAATACCTCTATGCCACTGCATATAGGAAATACTCTCGGGGAAACTTGGTAGGATAGCAGCCAATTCATAGTAGGATATCATATGCCTATACAACACCAGGGTATACAACAAACGCCGCTAAGGCAAAGCACCGTGACTTCACCAAATGAAGTCATTTCAACGTTAGTAGAAAAAGTGAGAGGGTTAGAACTTGCTCAAGCAAGTCAAAATTCTCAGTTCATGCAAGCAGGAAGTTCCAATCCTCCATACCACCCTGGCCAAGTAGATCTCCTCACAGGAGTAGGCACGTTAGGCATGCCTCCTCAGTATCCACAACAAACGCCAACAAGGCCTGTCATCTCTAACACTATTTCTCCCGGTCTAGTATCAAACAATCCATTACTTGGACAATACCCCGTCATACTTAAACATGTACTCCAAATCACCACAAGGAGATATGTTCTCCTCTCCTGGCCTTTTTGCTCAAACGCAGGGACTTCCCTATGCCCCTGCCAATGCATACGCTGCGCCATATCAACAACCCATCCCACCATCACTCCCTCAGCAACCACCATCAATGGTCGAAACCTATGCGATAGGGACTTATTCAGAATATCTGAAAGAGCCCTTAGACTTCACCATACGAAGGGTCATGCTTCTTAAGACCTCTTCCCGATTTACCCAAGTACAAAGGTGAGGGAGATCCAAATGCGCGCATATCAAAGCCTACGCTATGACCATACGTGAATTACTCCTTGGGATGGGGTTGTTGCTAAAATATTCCCAAAACCTTGGAAGGCATTGCTCTCGATTTGGTATTATAGAATACATGAAGCCTCCATCCATTCATTTAAACAACTCGTATCAGAGTTCATTAAGGCGTTCGACATGAACAAACTGTTGAGAACAGGAATCAGGGAATTCTTGCACATCAAACAAGAACACAACGAATCTGTCGCCCATTTCATCCAGAGGTGGCGTACAGTTCTTTATTCTTCAGCAAGTGCTCCAAACATGGATCAGATGGAACTATGCGATTTATTCCTTCATTCTCTCAGCAGAGAGGTGAAGGAAGAAGTCCAGAAGTTCCCGCTAAGAACTTACGATGAAGTACTTGAGAGCGCTCTTCGAATAGATCAAGCAGCGATAGATAGTGGTCGTAAGACATATGGAACAAACGGGAGGTTAATCACCCCCAATCAGAACACTACAAATTATCCCACTACCACAAACATCAATCAAGGACCTAAAATCCTTAACAAAAATCGGGGTGTAACAACAGATGGAGTAACCGACCAGCCCAAGAAGGTAAATGTGGTCAATACTCCATCACAAACGAACAATCGAAACAACAACTTTACCCCGACAATCAATACAGTGGATTTTAACCACCCACAACAACAACAACAAAGGTGAAATCCTATACAAGGGCAAGCCAAAACTCATTTGGTTATCAAAACCAAAGCCAGAAACAACAAATGCAAAATTTTAATCCCAATAAAAGCAGTGAGTTTGATCGAATTTTAGGCCACAATATACACCAAACCAACAAAACAGGAATTACAATCCCAATTCTTATTGTGGTTTCCACAAAATTCGGGGTCATGATACTAGAACGTGCCGTGACTACAATAAATTCATGCAACGTTTTCCAGAAGAACAAAGACAGTTCTTCATGATTTGTTTTTGGCAGATCTCGTGTCATCACCACCAAATACGCTCGCAGGGGTAGTTTCCCCTCAGAATGCTCCCCTCAAGATCTTTAACGATCCACTCCCAAATCATGATAGCAATAGGTTGAATCCAACTGGAACAAACAAAAGTGCAATGATGGGAAACAATGATCATGAAGCCTCGACTTCACTAAATCCATCAGTTGCGCCACAGTTAGGAAGTCAACCGAGACCCAAGATAGTCAGTTTGGTAGAATTAGATGTTGAACTACCTATCGAAGCTATAACAAGAACACGAGAATATTTCTCTCAACCTAGCCCAAGTCATATGCCAGAAACGGATAAGAGTCAACAAATAGTAGAAAAACCCGTGGGTGCCTATGATTTAATTAGTGACCTAACAAAGACCTTCTCGCACATTTCATTTTTGGATTTACTAAAGAACTCTCCTACTCACAGAGCTGCTCTTTTAGAAGCATTAGGTCTAGGTCATCTAATTAACATCACTCCACCTCCTGAAACACAAGTAAATCACGTAGATTTTGATATCCACCCTCCGAGGGAGCCGGACAAGGATGTCGAATTCATATTCGAAATAAGTAAAATGCCTACAGATGCTGAAATCACACGCCGAGGTGATCCAGCCTTACACTTACAAGTATGGGTTTATAATAACTATGTAAAACGGGCAATGGTTGATGATGGGGCCGCAGTTAACATAGTCCCTTTCTCTTTCCTCCAAAAACTAGGATATGGGGAAACAAACTGTTCCACCACTCGAAATACATTGAGAGGCTATGATAGCCTTAAAGCCACTTTGATAGGAACTATAATATCTCCGGTCACCTTAGGACCCAAAACAATCCTGACTGAGTTTTATATTATAGATCGGGAAACTAATTATAATATGATACTCGGCCGACCATGGATACACCGAATGAAGGCAATCCCTTCTACGTTATTTCAAGAAGTAAGATTCTTACATCTAGGAAAGGTATTTGTAGCCAAAGGTGATCCAAAACCTTTCGATTTGCACCTAGCTGATTTAAAGAAAAGACTAGGTGTGCACTCAGAATTTGAACTTCCAACAAACCAACTCAATAAACCCACTGACCCAAAACTAGAGGAAAAGTTGGTACCTACAACGGATCTTGAAACTATCAGCATAGCCAAAACAACTCCAACCCCCAAAGATAAGGCTATAGAAACGGTATCATTAGGAACTACTGCAAAAATCGTTGAATTAATAGAACAAGATTTACCAATGTTCTTACCATTCGATTCAGTAGGCATAGGATATTCCCTAGGTGTTGGTTCCCTTCCAGCAGAGGACCTCTGCATGGTAGAAGTAGAGTGCGCAAACACAACAGATATCCCCAACATCTATACTCCCAGCTAAATATTGGACTCTCCATTTCGATGGAGCTAAATGCCGTTATGGAGCGGGGGCAGGTATAATTCTTACTTCGCCCGAAGAGAAAGTCCTACCATTTTCCTTTAAGCTAAACTTTGAATGCACAATGGCGCTGAGTACGAAGCCCTCCTCCTTGGCCTCACCTTAGCCAAAAGAATTGGTATTGATAACATCAGAGTCTTAGGAGACTCGCAATTAGTGACAAACCAGGTTTCCGAAGTATACGAAACCAAAGCCGAACATTTGCAGCTTTACAAAGAAGCCGTATTAGATTTAAGCAAGGCATTTAACTTCATATCCATTGAAGCGATCCCACGAGAGAAAAATCTTCTCGCCGATTCAATAGCAACTTCAGCATCACGTTTTACTCCAAGCAATGAGTTAGAAGATACCTAGTTCACGGTGTCCATTCGTGATGAACCATTGATAAAAACAAAGACAAATCCCCTTTCAAGTGGAAGTGAATCTACCATCTTAGATCAGGTTAATAGTGACATGGCCACTTTGGATTACTTAAACGCCTATGCAGCACTACATCTCTCCTATCATATGCTAGATTTATCCTTAATTCCACATTCGTCTTCTTACTTCGAAAATCCGTGATGGATCTTCCCTCACAAATGGAACCTAGCATATACGTAGTAGAAAATGGGGATGATTTGGATTTACCTCCAGCACCACCTGAGTTCGAAGAGGGTAATGCCTCTTTGATCGAAGAAACAATCGATGTCAACATCGGGACAGAAGATGAACCGAGAATATTGAAACTAGGATCCTCGTTAACCCCAGAAGAAGTAGAAATACATACTCGGATCCTCAAAGAACATCAGAAGGTGTTTGCATTTAATTATAAGGAGATGACAGGAGTCGCACCCCACATTGTGGTGCACAACCTCGTCACTAAATCAGATGCAAAGCCAATTAAACAAAAATCAAGACCCATGAAGCCCAAGGTAGCTCTCATGGTAAAGGAAGAGGTAATAAAACTCCTCCAGGTAGGATTTATCAAACCAGTCGACTACTCCCAATGGGTATCTAACATCGTTCCGTTCTCAAGAAGAATGGAAAGATACGCATCTGCATAGATTTTCGAGACATCAACAAAGCATGTCCTAAGGATGACTTCCCATTACCATCCATAGATGTCATTGTTGATGCAACAGCTGGATTTGAACTTTTGTCTCTCATGGATGGATTCTCGGGATACAATCAAATTAGAATATCTGAGCAAGATCAAGCTAAAACTACGTTTATAACTCCTTGGGGAACCTATTGCTATGTTGTTATGCCATTCGGTCTCAAAAATGTTGGTGCTACATACCAACGGGCTATGACATATATATTTCACGATCTAATTCATAAAATCATGGAGTCCTACGTAGATGACTTGTTGGCTAAGGCCAAGAAGCGTTGTGACCATCCGGAAGTACTCCGCGTCATTCTTTCACGCCTAATAGAATACGGAGTCACGCTAAATCCAGAGAAATGCGTCTTTGGTGTAACGGGAGGGAAGCTCCTAGGTTATATCATATCGTCACGAGGGATAGATGTTGACCCAACCAAAATTTAGGGCTGTCCTCGAAATGGTTCCACCTTTGGATGAATCTGGAATCAGGTCATTTCTCGGAAAGCTGGGTGCAATCCGAAGATTCATCCCGGACTTGAGCTTCGCCATTCATCCAATCAACAATTTACTCAAGAAAGACTATAGCATTGATTGGACCAAAGACTGTAATGAAGCCTTTGATGCAGTTAAGCGTTTCCTATTATCGCCACCTACGCTAATGCCACCAAAGCTAGATCGCCGTTAATTTTATATTCACGAGCTACCAATGTCTCGTTAGCTTGTATGTTGGCCCAAGAGGACGATGACAAGAAGGAACGCGTGATTTATTTCATCAGCCGAATGCTGCTCGACTATGAAACACGCTATACATAGGCAGAACGAGAATGCCTTGCCATAGTCTTTGCTACTAAACGCCTAAGACATTATATGCTAAACCAAGAAACAAGGGTCATGGTAAAAATGGACCATTTACGAACTTTCCTCACACAAGGGTCCTTGTCTAAAAAATTTGGACGTTTTATAACCTTAATGGGAGAATTCGAATTAACATTTGTAAATCAGAAGTCGGTTAAAGGACAAATCATCAGATTGGTTAGCTGACAACCCATTAGATGGAGGCGATTTAGTAGATTTAGACTTTCCAGATGAGTGCGTATACTACATCGAAACCCGACCCTCTATCTCTGAGTGCCTTTGGTACACGGATATCATTAATTATATCATGGACCATACGTACCCAGAAGGAGTTACACCACAACAAAGAAGGCGGTTACGCATTATCGTAGCTAAATACGTCATTATAGAGCAAGTGCTCTACCAAAAAGCATTCGATGGAATGCTCCTAAGATGTGTCGACACGGAAGAATCCAAGAAGATTCTCCATGAATCTCACAGTGGAATATGTGGAGGCCACTTCGGTGGCCATGCCACCGCTCGAAAAATACATCGAATGGGCTATTTCTGGCCCACTCTAGAACATGACGCAATAGAGTTTGTACAGTGTCATAAGTGCCAAGAATTCTCCCATGAGATTCATATGCCGGCACAAGCTCTGCAACCAATCGCTACTCCATGGCCCTTTTCTACATGGGGCCTAGATTTGATAGGGAAATTCTCTCCCTCATCCACAGATGGCCATAATTTTATAATCACGGCCACTGAATATTTTACCAAATGGGTAGAGGCTATGCCTCTTACTACTGTACCTGGTTCTGTAATCACCAAGTTCATTTTGAACCAAATCATTTATAGGTACGGTATCCCACAAATCATTATCTCCGATAATGGAACTTCTTTTAAGAATGAAGAGGTTCGCGAACTATGTAATAAATTTAAGATAAGCCATCATACGGCTTCCTTGTATTACCCCCAAGCCAACGGACAGGCTGAAGCGACAAACAAGACACTGAAAGCCATTCTCCTTAAAACGGTAAAAGAAAACAAACGAGATTGGCATTTGAAGTTATATCCGGCCTTATGGGCCCACCGAACCTCAATAAGAACACCAACGGGAGCAACTCCTTTTCTCGTTGGTATTTGGGGCGAAGTAGTTCTCCCACTTGAGGTCAAAATACCCAGTCTCCACATTTCACTACAAGGGATTCTGGATGAAGACGCTTATAGAGAAGCATGTCTTTCCCAACTAGAAAGCCTAGATGAAACTAGATTAGATGTTGAACAATGGCATAGAGCTTATGCTGACCGAATGTGCCGGTAGTATAACAAGAAGGTCTATGAACGCGACATATACGAAGGTGATCTAGTTCTAAGGCTAGACAACCGGATCGACAAGAAGACCGGCGAAGGAAGGAAATTCCGGCCCAAATGGTTGGGCCCATACCGAGTCATGAAGGACTACGGAAATGGTGCATACCTCTTATGTACGCTAGAAGGTGAGGAATTTGGTGAAACAGTCAATTCCCTTCACCTCAAGCGGTTCTACGCATAAGCGGCTGGCACTACATATATTTATCTACATTGCATCTTCATATAGATTAAGATCATTTTGTCCACTTGTTTCTTACACAAATTGTGATCAAGGAATCTATTCTCAAAGCAATTCATTACAAACTCATGATGTTGTTGGCATAAACTCTTTAATCGTACCTCTCCATTTTCATGATATCATCAAAATATCTCAGAATCTTTTATCAAATAAAATCAGACATGACGAAGTCTTAACGGTAGCCATACCAAGATCTGCAAGTTTATTCTCGCTTTGATTTCTTCTTAGGGAAGGTGTCTTGCCTATGGTCTCTTCTAGAAGCTTCATGGTGTCACATCTATCCCATATGCATATCTCTTTGGAAATAAGCACATACTGACATTTTACTCAAATAAACAAATCAAAAGTGATTAAACAGAAAATTTTAATTTTACACATTTCCTTGCCCCACCAACCTTCGGTGATGAGCTTGCGTCTCTTACTAGTGACGTAGGGTTGGGAAAGGATGGAAATGCCCTTACTCGCCTATGCCTTGCCCACGGTGATAAACCCACGCTTCTTACTAGTAGCATGGGGCAAAGTACAGGGGGTCCTCTTGACAAATAAATGTAAAAGGTCATACACAAACAATTCAAACTTTGAAACTTTGAGTCAAAAACGAATGAATCAGATGTTCAAAATTCCAAAAGAGTTAAAATCCTAAAAACCCATATTTTGTCTACTATGTGGCCATCTACGGGTCTAAGTCTGGATAAACCACAAAGCAAGTTGCATCCAAAACTATGGAGTCACTCGAGTGGAGTTGACTTGTAGCTTCCAATTTGGTTCCGCCAAAGCTTCGTCTGTCTTTTATCACTATCATTTCACCTACACCTCATAACTTGTGCCCTTTCTAGCTCTCGGTGATGAGCCCTCGCATCTTACTAGTTGCGTGGGGCTAGGATTGGGGCAATTTAATCTGTTCATCATACTGGTTATATTCATCACTCTGCAAAACAAACATGAGGTATCCAAAATTGCTTACAGAAGCTAAGATTCAAAATCACATTACATCTACATATATCAAAGCATCATGAAATATAAAAGGAAACAAACATTAGCATCATTTGTTCTCCATTGCATACATTCTAAAAAGCATATAAACATACATCGTGGTATACATAGAAAAGCTGGAAATAGAAAAGAAACCATGAATGCCAAGCTTTTGATCCAAAACAAATGCGTATATATAAATGATCAACGTTTATATACAATGCCATCATGCACTAAGCATGGTCAAAACGCTCAAAGAGCCCATAATATACAAAGAATATATAAACAAAATACACGAGAGCCAAGAGGCCTCTCAATCCCTTCGTGACCCCTCCGAAGGTGCACGCCCACGCTAGGACTCGGCCACGCCGGCGCTCGAATGTACGGAGGGCTCGAGGATCCCTAGGAGCAGCCGTGGTCTCACCACGAGAATGGCTCCTCATAAGCGCCGCTCGGCCGCCCTATAGCCGCTAGCTCGGTGTGAAGGGTCGACACCATCCTGGCCAAATGCGATTTGGAGCAAAAATGTCGGTATGCCTACCACCACCGCCGAAGGCTCCCAACATCTATGACACGGCTCTGCACGCGTCCTATCCATGGGGATCATCGGGAGAACATACATACCCCTGCGGATCAAATCCCGCCACTCGACAACAGTCTCTGCAAACAAAGGAGAAAACAAATTAGAAGCTAAACAAGAGGCTAAAAGATACAAGGTAACAACTAAGGAGAGCCTACAAATAAACATTAAAAGGGAGAAAGGGTAACTTACTCGGATCCCCAGGCCTCCAAGATGGGTCGCTGGGACCGGCACTGCGCCGCGGATGCCGCGCGACCGAGGGGTTGCTCTCCGTGGTGGGAAACATTTCACCCCGCAAATGACTCATCCTCTCCACCATGGCCCTGAGAGAGTGGCTCCTCTAAAACTAGAGTGTCCCTCTCTGCGCTCTGCTCAGCCCTCTCTGCCTGCATGATATCCTGAGTGTCATGCCACTCAGGATCGCTGTCCTCGGTCTCCTCCTCTGTCCCTCCCTCTGTAAACTCCTCGGACTCAGAGTCAATATCAATAGGGTCATCGCTGCTATGAGCAGGACCCGCAGCTATCTGAAGCAAAGGTGCCCGAGGTGCACCGGCTCTCCCTCTAGCACGAACTATCCTCCTGGCTGCAATGGGAATGCCAGGAGTGATCACTGTCCAACCTCGGCCTCTAGGCCCCCCTCTGGCCTCGCGAACTGATCTGTAAACTGGCGCCACTGGGGGAAGCATACCCGTGTATGGAAGGCCAAACTGCTGAGGAACTCGGCCAAAGGGGTGCACCTCCACTCATCCCACTCGATCGATAAGCTACCCTGTGGTGGAGCAGGAGATCAAGGTAAGGGTCTCCTCGCCCCATATGCCGGCCATGAGCTGGTATGGTGTCGCCTCCATATCGGCAGTAGTCAGGGAGGCAACTGGCTGATGAGGTGCTCTAAGCACCGACATGTCTGCCCATCTGGCTGCCCTAACAGCTCCAGGATCTGCCACCTCCACACCCCTGCCATAAGGGATGAAGCGCTCATAAACCCAACTCATGACTAGAGTCGGGTGGCTCAGTGACTGCCCCTGTAAACGGACCACCCTATATAGATCATGGTAGGTGGTCCCAAGAATATCTGTGCCCCAGGCGTATATCCGGCCGTGCCCCTCTATCTGTGCAATAATGGGGCCCCAGCAGTATAATAACGTGTCACCTCCCTTGTCCCCGATCAATCTCGAGGCAAGGATCCCCATGATGGCCTGGCGAAGTAAGGGGATAGGCAAAGAAGGAATGGATCGAACTCTCACCCCCTTCTTCGACCCCGTGGAGATGACTGCATCTCCCATATATGCTGCCCACTGTGCAATCTGTGCCCGTGAGCCTGCTGTCTCTAATGTAAGTCACCTCCCGATGATCGGGACCCCCAGAATGTGGTAGACGTCCTCTAATGTAATGGTCCACTCGCCACGGACCCCTGGCAATCGGAAGGTGTTCGATCTGCGTCCCAGTATGAGAATAAGTCACAAAGGATGTGACTAGATGGTGCAACATGGGGCACGCGCGATATGCGCAGTATACCAGCCCTCTGAAGTGTGTCCTCCTCGTCCTGCGAGAGGGCATCTAGTACCCCTGAGAGCCAATCACTCTCTCTCTCTCTGCTCCATCTGATGTACTCCTCTCTCGCCTGCATACACCCAAAAACACACAAAACAGAGCAAGTTAGTATCCGAACAATACTGAGAAAGTCATAAAAACACGTAGAAATGCTAAAAATACAAACACAATCTCAAAAATAGGCTCCTTTTGCATTTTGTGCAAAACCGCCACCTGAGCAGGGAGGCGGTTTTGTAACCACCGCCTTAAAGGTGGCGGTCAGTAATCGCCGCCGCCCGAATAGGGCGGCACATGTAACCAGGCTAGGGCAGCGGTCGTGGTCCGAAAACCCACGCGGGTTTTTAATCTAAAAAAGCCTAAAACATGCAAAAAATGACCATTTAACCTAAAAACGGAGCCTACCCAGTAGGCGCCCCCCCTAGATGGACCTTTTAACACTAGCATTTTCAAAAATGACCCCCCCATTACAACAAATTTAGCATTTCAAATTTAAGGGGGAAAAACACAAAATTGAAGAAAACCAACCTGTGATCTAACGGGGCGGTGTTCCGCACGTGGAGGCATGATCACGATCTTGCGACATTTCGACTATACTCACGCAAGAAACCGTCACCGTGGGTCCCAGAGCTCAAAAACAATCAAATCAACTCGCGCAAATGAATAGGAAAATGGGCCCACTTTCATATATATAGCACTCTGTTTCATTTTAAAATGACTTTTCACAGGTTTGGAGCGCTGATGGAGGTAAGTTCCTATCCCCGCACAAATGGTACGTTCTCATTCCCTATTACTTTAGTGTTTATTTTCCAAATTATTGTATCTATTTGCACTTGAGTTCTCTTTTCGTTTTGCAGATAGCGGGAATTTTGGATGGTGTCATTTCAACACACGGACGTGTAAGGTATAACTTCTAACTTCCCATTTCGGGACTACCATACTCGGACCCACCGTTTTACACCTCTTCATGGCTAAAACGCTTCTCCGAGGGGGCAATATGTATGTACCCAAAATTGTAAGGTACTGTACTGCCAGAACAACGTGACAAGTGCCCCGATGATGATACAGGTCTCCTCGCAAGGTGTTCGGGATCCGGAAAAGCTCTCGGAGTATGCGTTAACATCCCGCATGCCCCGCTTAGCCCCCACGTCCTTTGTTTTTCCTTTTCCCTCTTTTCTTGGCCTTTTGCTCTTCAGTGACGAAACCGCCGCCCTGAATAGGTGGCGGTCCTGTAACCGCCGCCCTGCTCAGAGCGGTGGTCCTTTACGCATTTTCCAGAAAGCATTTTGACGCGACTCACGTAAAGATCAACGTTTCACCAGCTTTTCCTTGCCGACTTGGGCTTGCATTTATGTTTTTGGTCCCTGGAATAGTGTTTGGCCATTGTTTATAGTTTTTAGAGTTCAGTTTGGTTTTGATCTTTGGGTGAATGAAAGCTATAAATAAGTGGCTTGTGCTCAAACAAATGGTCTGCCCCTCATTCACTTTCATGCTTTCATTTTCATAGTTCAGTCTTTTATTCTGTTTAGAAGCCATAGTCTTAGTTCTTTGCATGCTTAGTTAGCATTGTTCAACTGTTGGTAAGCCACATATCCAGCTTGTGCAAATAGTGTTGTTGTTTTATCCAATCCATTGGAGTAGAATAGCTTAGGAAGCCATTAAAGTTGTAGGTTTTTCTCCTCAAACAGGATAGTTTCAGGTTCTGGACGCTTTATGTTGCATGACTCGCAGTAAATCCCGCTAGGAATCGCATAAGCCAAGCTCTGTACTCTTGCGCTATCCCTCTCCTACTCGCATTATATTCGGTCTGCATTATGAGCTGCCTTTGTCCCAAAATCTACTTCTGTTGATGCTAGCATTACACGCTTTTCTGGATCCACGTGAACACGAAAGAACGAGGAGATCACACTGAGGGGACAAGATCACACACACACCACCATCGGATTCGCCTTTGCATTGCTTGCGGAATCCAGGTTCTAGCTTTCAAAGTTCTAGTTAGAATCATATCAAATAGAGTAGATAATTGCTTCATTTTAGTAAATTCTATTCTCGATATTGCAGGGAAGTTGTGAGGATTGATAGTTTCTGAGAAACTATGATTCACTCCTCACTTCGAGGTAGGATCGAGAATCTTGCGAGATAGATTAGATGAGCTATTTTATTTGTTTAGAATAAATCTACAAATCGCACGTGCAAATAACTACACTCGGTTATCTTGTTTGTTTTAAAATTTTATTTAGTTGTTATTTCTAGATACGTTTAAATAGCTTGCTTTTCTTCTTAGAAAGTTAAATACAAAAATAGAAGTTATATATGTTTTAGATTTATTCTATGTAGTTAGAATTTGCTTTGTTGCGATTAGATTTACATTTTGTTTTGTATGACAATCACGGGACCTCGGGAGCCAGTGGAATACGTATTTGAGCCAATCGTGCCTCAACCAAACGTTCGTCACAAAGTAATAGTTGACATAGACCAAAACCTTAGAATACAAGTCTTCCAAACAACAACAAAATTACAACTGATCAGTTCTCAGTTGAGAGGGTTAAACATAGAAGACGACCAAGCATACACATTTTGGTCAAATCAACCGAACTACAGATTACCCTAGGCAAAACATTCACATGACTGTAGAAGGGTTCGAAAGAGAACAAACCTTTGGTTGTGATCCTTTGGTCCCACAGCCAGGTGCAGGAGACACTCTCAGAGACATAGATACTAGTTTAAGGATCTAGGTTACATGAACGCCTATGAGATATTCTGAGAAGATCGCGCAGTTGTTGGTCCTAAACATAGAAGCTGAGAAAGCATATGATTACTGGATACTAGGGATTAGGACTTGATTTCATATATGACCATAACAGGACCGCAACAACCAAGAGTCTACGGTTGTGATCCACAAGTCCCACAGCCTAACGAATCCATAAATCAATCAGATATAGACACTGGCCTATGCACGTTAGTATTCAGGTCTACTCCACTCCCACCCATCATCATCGAACAATTGTCCTTACTAGATATAGTGGCTAACGAAGCTAGAGAATTCTGGACTAGGCCAGAGAATCATCCGTAAAGTCAATTGTTTTCACCATCCACCATATGACCTTATCCGGGAGACATACACGAAACTATCCCAGGTCATTTTCCACGTATTCCACAACCCATAGATCGAATCACACCGAGCTCGATATTGATTGGAGCCTTGAGCACTCATCCTGCCGATCGATCTATTATGCCATCCAAGTTAGAAGGGCCTTCTTTGCCTTAGATTCACAAATTCCATTAGTGCGTGTCGAAGACATTAGATCACCTAACTATTTTGTCTCGCATCCCACGCATATTCCATCCCCACCATTGTCTCGGCATGACCTCGGGAGGTCGGGTACACGGAAGAGTTACCTATAGATTCCCACGCTCGCTTTGTCGCTTTCGGCACAGACCATCTCTCAAGCCGTGGGACTTGCGAAATTAAGATGCACCTTTGGAGAAAGCCGGTTCTTGCCTCCTAATCTACCCGCCACAAGCTACTCTAGTGCATGCATAATCTATCCTATCCTAATTTAACCATTCCAAGGGGACAGAGAGAGAGAGAGAGAGAGAAAGGGTAAAAGAGCCTATACTAAGTGGTGATACACCAGAAAAGGAAGTGGTTGAATCACAGACACCCGACCGCCTGAAGTGGAGAGAGGTGAGCAAAGGAGAGGGTGGACAAGATGCACCACGGATCGTAGATAGCTTTCACACGAGCACCACTTCGAAACCCATTAAGCACATCTCCCATAACATGCAACAAACATCAGAGTATGCACAATATACCCTGTGACAATGAGAGGTAAGAAGAGACAATAAAATGAGCCAAGGATGGACAGATGCATCATGAAACAAATTCTATTGCTCCAAAAGTTACACAGTACATTGTTAATGGGAAAGAGGTAAGAAAACACCATTACAGAGCCATGGGAGGAGGCTTAGACTCCACATTCGACCCTAAGAAAGAAAGAGAGAGGGGGAAGAAGAGGGAAGATCAACAACCTGTTTGAATATGCCCTCCTTTACAATATATTGGAAGAATAAGAGAGAGAGGAGGGAAAATTTTGAATCCTACTCGACCACTATGAGATATTCATTGAATCCGCTTCAAAGCTCAACCACCATCAATCAATGCTCCTCTCAAATCTACCTACAATCTATCGATTTTGGCTCCCTCTGTCTGCTTGGCGTGCTAAGGAAGAAGAATGGTGGATCAAATCAAACTCGATCCAGTAGTTGAAGAAATTGGATCCCGTATTAATGGCCTAGGAAATTTTTTTCCCATTTTTCACCCACCAAATCCTATTAAAGATAATATTTTATGCTTCCATGGTATAGAGGATGTTGAGACGTTTCCAAAAAGTCTTCTCCCACCCAAATCTGAGTTTTGGTCAAAAGATATGGCCATTTGAATATTTGGGTCACGAGCGCACAATATTTAAAGAGTCTATCCATACAGGGTCCACGTGGCGGCCTCACGCACCTTGGAGATTTGGCCCTTTCCTTTTGCTTCTAAAATAACACCGGAATGACACGTGGTGGCTTCCACGAGCTCCTTGGGCTTCTTTGTATTTTGCCTCAGTCTCTTTGCTTGGCGGGGCCAAAAGTCTGACCCTGGACACGTGGCGGCTTGGCGCTTGTTTGAAAACCCACCCCAAATTTTATTCTTGAAATAGCGCCATGCTAACACTTGGCCTCCTCTGTTGGCTTGCCTCTGTTTTGACTATTCAACCCCGACTCTGTCCCTTTTTGGACTCGGGACATGTGGTGAGCCCGCACTCATTTGAAAACCCGCTCAAGATTTTACCTTTGAAGGAGCGTCGTTAAGACATGTGGCACCTTCCGCATGCACTCTATACTTAGTCGTTTTGGGCCCGCTCTCTTTTTTGACCTTTGTTGACCATTTTCCATGTGAAGGGCTAACGCAAGTTTGAGTCTCTCGCCTTGGGTTCCCATCTTGGAATTACACCGAGCCGACATTTGGCACCTTCCGCTGAGTCAAAGACTTTTCAACGGCCGGTGCAACTTTTGGATCTTTGGAGACGTGAAATCCTCATGCATCTTTGGGTCTACCTTTTGGATTTATCCTTTAGAGGTGTGTTGTTTGGACACTTGGCAGCTTCCATTGTCTCCTCCATACTTAGCTGATTTCGGGGCTCATTCTGAGTCATTTACAGAGCTTGAAAACTTCAAACCTTCGCCGGTTCTTTTCCTTTGAGCTTCCGGTTCCTTTGACACTACTCGGCCTCCTTCCCCAACCATTTTACTCCATCAGAGAGTCCCTTTGTTTCCTGATTGTAGGATTTGAATGTGATTTCTCTAGTTTCTTCGTGCGGGGTGGGTCGGATCGACCAATTTTATTTGGGGGAAAAATATGGATAATAGGACCATCATTGATTCACCTCTTCTTGTGGATATTCTTTCTACCGTTGTGGGGGTTGTTGTGCCTTCACTTCATATGAACATTCTTTCGGTGAATGATCCATACCCATACTCTAACAATTTGACTCAGTGACATTACCTTCTTTTCTTGAGCACCTTCATCCTAGACCTATGTCATGCTTTATCTGTGGACTAGATCCAAAGTTCTTCGTACTGTTGCCTTCATTTTCCTTCATGGAGGGGATAAAATTTCAATACACCATTTCTATTCTTCCTAAGGGTAGAAACATTGTTCAATGTGGATGGACCTTCTTTAGTCTACATGCGGAAGACCACATCATCAACACTCTTCTTGGAGACTTCATAGAGCTACAAACTTCAAATCCTATTGCAAAATTCTTTACCAAATGGCACATCATTGAAGCCAAGTATCCTTACTTGTGCTCTCGTCTTGGGGTAAGGTCCACTACTACTTTCACACATCTACTTTGGGCCTTCTTGTCTTCCTCTCCTCTTCAAGATTCTCTTCCACCTTCAAAGACACTTCATGTTCCTCTTCATCGGAAATCATCTTCTAGAGGAGTTGGCTAGTTCTCTTCTTCTCCTCATCTTCTTCTTGTAGAAAGATTGCAGTTTATACATGGGTACCTTATTAGGCCTTTAGTTGTTGGGACCCATATGACGCATCTTTCTTAGGTTGTTTAGGGGAGTCTTTTATCTCTTGTAAGTGGATGTTTTTCCATTAGGTTTTTCCTCCATTACTTAAGATCCTTATTATACATGGGTACCTCATCAGGCCTAGTTTTCGGGACCCATTTTTATCCTCTTCTTCTTTTCTAGAGAGATGTTGTTTTTACATGGGTACCTTATAAGGCCTTTAGTCATAGCCCCATTAACACATCTTTCTTAGTTATCTAGGGGAGTTCTCTTTTTGTTCTAACTTTCCATGACCTTTACCTCAACTTCGATGAAGGGGGTGTTGGTGTATATGACTTGTCTCATTATCACTTGGCGTCTTATCCACCTCATGTGGTTAGTCATCTCACTTAGTGAGGCAATAGGTCATTAGGGTTTGTTAGGGTTTCATGTGTCCATGTGTCATGCATAGGAGTTATACATCACTCCTATATATGTACCTTCTTATTTTGATCTATGAGAATGAGTAGACCAATTCTTGCATACTTGATTTTTATTTGTGATTCGATCTCTTGTTGATTGCTTGAAGCGTTCACATCACCATTGTAAGTGATAACTCTTCGATGTGCATGGGTTCCGTATTGATCCTAAGATAACAATTCGATACATATTAATAATTAATTTTAATTATTGTCATATTTAATGTATTTCTTGTTGTCTATTAAATCTATCTTAACAGATGTCAACCTAAAAACATTACTTTCTAATGCCTTTGTCACATTTTCAACTACTTCAATTACACAAGATGTTGATATTTCAATAAGCATATTGGGTGATGAGTTATGCTCTCTTTTGGAACCCATACCTAGAGGTGTGACTTACGAAGGGCTTGTTTTCCTTAACGATAATCATAATGGAAAAAGGCGGTGGTTATTCTCTTGATATAATGCATTGCCTAACATGCATGTCAATAAAATGTTCCATAAAAACATACCATGATCTAATGCACCATCAATAGCGAGATAACTTGTTAGAATGTAATATTAAGTGCCTATAAACCTTAGTTTATAATTAAATAATCAAGAATATTTATATTCTTTATTATTTAATATAAACTAAGTTTTTTTATGTTAATTGATTATTAATTAATCAATATTTATTTAAATCGAGGTACACCCCGTCACTTAATAGGTTTGTGACCCATGGGGTCAAATAAATATGACCATGGGTTATAGTGATTTAATTCACCTCGTTTGGATTACTGGAGAGAAGTGAGGAGGGAGATTTATACTTGACCGTAATGTTTCCTCGATTAATGGAATATCTCTTTTAGCCATGGTTTTTTACCCCTCGGGGGTTTTCCACGTAAATCTATGTCACTTGTTATTCATTTTGTTTATTTTATTTATTCATTACGTGTTCTAATGTTCATACTAATGTTTATTGCAATATTCAATTAGTTGGTTAATTAATCCTCGTCTGAAAATGCTATTAGAGCCTAATTAAATAATTAACTCATCCGTGTGTCGGATGGGGTGGTTAGTTAGTTTGGTAGTTTGAAAATTTATATTAAATACCTCCTTCCTCCTCTCGAACATTACACACGATTTAAAATATTTCAAAGCATTCAAAAGTTTCACTCACAATGATTAGTGGAAGCATGCTCGGGACTCGCAAATAAAAGGCAAGGGTTAAAATTTTACTTGAAATATTTTATTATGTTCCTATAGTTTCTAAAGTGTGCATGCAAAATTTAATTAAAGAAGATTAAAACCCGGGTTAATATCAAGGAACACAAGGAGACAAAATTCCACAAGTATAGGAAATCAATTTTTCCTTTTGGTTCAAGATTTACCCTTGTCCCCGGTGTTTGGTATAACCTTGGTAAAATTCTAATTTGTTTTTTCACCTTTGTTATTCGAGAAACAAAGTTTCTATGTCTAAAAAGGTCCCCTTATTAATGAGGGTTGCATTCGAATTTGAAAAACTATAGTATAAAAATTATTACTATTATGTTTTTTAAAACTCTAAAGCTGATTAAAAAATAATAGAAAATATATTAATGTTAAATATTAATTAAGTAACAACGTAAATATAGAAAAAAAGTACTGATTTGACATAATAAGAAAGCTAGAAAAATATGAAGCCCTAGTAGAAGAGAGGGGGTAAAATACTTAGCTAATTCGTAATAATCAAGAAGCATGAGATGGAAAACCGATGAAAGCAAAAAGAAGATTTTCACAACCGAGTCCAAAAGTATTATGTGGATGGTGGAAATATCGACTAGGGCACCTAGACAGGGTCAAGGGCACATAGGGCACTTGTAGATCTCCTCCGGGTGCCCGTGACTACTCGTAACCTTAGAAACTCGGGTTTTGTATGGTCGTGAGATGTTTGTTGGATGTCACCTTTAGTCACATGTACTTCATTGCTTGATTGTTGAATTCACCTGAAACTTACAAAGAGAAAGAACACCTGCAAAACCCCAAAACACATCAAATCCTAAAAACAAAAAGATGTAAATGGGGAGTCAGATTGACCCCAAAAGCAACTTGACCGAGTGAACTTACGATATGGGTATTACACTACATTTCAAACTCCATGTAGTTCTATGTGTGTGTGTGAAATTGTGCCCTAGGTGGCTCTTGTGCAAGTTGCACTTGATAGTGAGCAATAACTAGATGTAGAAAATGTAGATAGATGTGTGCATGGAAAAATAACTTCCCCTCTTATGAAGTGTATTTAAGAGAAGAATACAATTGCTTATTCCTTAAATTAATGTTAGATGGATGATTTGATGCTCTTGTAATGGCCTTTGGATGCAATGTTAGGTGATGGCAATAGATGTTTAGTGTTTGGTCCTTTATTATGATCACATAGCTTTGTATTTATATGATTCCCTTGTTTGATTTTTGAAATTAACCACTAAAAGGCCGACTAGTAAGAAATAAAAGGCCCAAATGGATAGAAACACACAAAATATGCGAGAAAGATACAAGAGGTCGGGGGCACCTAGAGGGGATGTGGTGCCTAGAGCATTGGCGTCTTGGTAGGCACTGGTGTCCAGACTCTGAAAAACTAAAGTATCGAAAGAAAGATTGGGAAAGAAGGTGTATAAGACCAAGAAGGAAACCATAAAGAAAGAAAAGAGGCCAAAGATAATGATCAATTAGTAGTTTTCTTGCTTAGGAATCATATGAATAGTGGTATTTGATCGGGACTAGAAATATACCCAAAGTGTGTGATTTAGTGTTTACATTTTGCCCCCACTTTATGTTGTTGAGTGAATGCTCGATAACATAAAGTAGATAAGAGATGCATACCTGATAACCATGTAGATCGATGGCGAAAAGCGTGCGAGGAGACAAGAAAAAGCATGGAGTGATAAAAATGAAGCATGGAAGCTAGAGAAGAGGAAGTGAAAATGACCCTAGGGGTGAAAGTGTATGTGTAGATGTTGCATTGTACATGTTTTTGATGTTGCTTGATGTTGGATGATGTGATTGCTACTTCCCATAAGGATGGACCTACAAAAGAGAAGAGAAAAAGAGTAGTCAAAGTTGTGTATATGAAAAATTTGATCAAAATGCGTAAAAAGTGTGTAAAAAGTATGTAAAAATGTGAAAAGTAACATGTGCACCTGATCCGTGATGAGTGAAAGAGAGAAGAAGAAAGTATCTTGAATATGTTGTAGTAGAAATAGTTTTTGGGCGATCTCACGCTAGCTATGGATTAAGTGTAGGGAGAAAGGTATAGTGTTATTCTCCAACCTTTGAGTGTTATTTTTTGAGATGCAAACACCACTATAGATGGTGTGTTCAAATCTGATGCATTGTGATCCAGTTTGATCAATGTGAGAATAGAAGAAGAGGAGAAAACATGCATGTTGAGTGTTGAAGGACTATGCCTCGTCTGTAAAAATTTGGTGTAAAATGTGAAAAGTTTGATAAAACCAATGAGATTTTTTTGTAATTTCCCCTAGTCATAGCAGGGCTCAGGGCGCTACTATGTGTGTCTAGGTGCTAACATTATTGTCTTTGAGGACCCTAGTTAGGTTTGGGTCATTGCTGAGATTGAATATTGTGTTGTGTTTGTGCTAAACGATGTTATACTATAACCTGTAAGCCAATGTATGGGGTGAATGATTCACCCAATGGATGCCCCCTCATTTGAGGTGCATGTGATGCATAGGAGGAGCCGAGGACAAAACCTGTTGTGCTAAAACTGATTCCCTACAGGGGACGGGAATGTGCTTGGTAGAAACCAAGGAACATGCAGAAAAAATGGTTGAAAATATATCTTAGTGCAAACAAAATAAACACGCACATAGAAGAAAATATGTAATCTAAAAATAAGTAGACAATGTAGACCACAAAAATCGGGTTGCAAATATGGGACATCACTCACAATGTCGCAAGAAAATCAAGGATGAAGCCAAAATAATAATATAAAAATTAGAGAACAAACAAGACAAAGCCCAGGCAAAGCCCTCAAACAATTGCATACAATGACAAACAATAACAAACAAAGTGGTAATAAACACCCATGGTAACAAAGAGTTCCTATAAAAAAATGTTGCACATGAAGCACCCATTAGCATGTTAGAAAGATAGAAAGTATGTCAAAATGTGTATGATACGATATAGTAGTGTGCTAGTATGAATAGGAAGTAGTATAAAAGAAAAAATAACACTGTGATGTGTACGAAAGTGGATGCCCCCAGAGCCTGTTGCGGGACTGGTAAGAGGTACAATGCCAAACATCCATGTTGTGTGTAATGATCTGTGTAGAGTCTGTGATCACAACTAGAAGGAAAGTGAATGCACATGTGTATATAGAGAAGATAATGACATATAATGTATCAACTAACATAGTAAGGAAAGTGTATCATGTGAGTATAAGTAAACAAAAACAATGTGCAACCAAGATATGTAGTATGTTGTGGATGAATGAGATGGAATGGAATGCAATGTGAATATGATAGGAGCAACATGCCCCCCGACCGAATGTGAATGAGTATGTATGAGATGAGGTTAATTTATAAATTCCCCCTCAGTAGTCAAGAATAAACCATAGAACAAGAGTGTTTCATCAAGAAATGGTTTGATTATGTGAACTAGATAGATATGATCAAGTGCAAAGTGTAAAGCATAGTGAGTGAGTATAATGAGGTTCATTTTAGATTTAGACCTCAACAATCGAGTATGAACCATGGAACTAGAATGTGTCATTGGGTAGGAAGTGTGTGTCGTGTGAGGATGTGCGCTAGATAAATGTGTCATGAATATGCGAGTGTGTAACGTGTAATGTGATGATGTGAGGTTCATGAATGTAGTGAGCCCTCAACAATCAAGTATGAACCATAGCACAAGAGTGCGTCATTGGGTAATGATGATATGAATGTATCAAGATGTGTGAGATGCATGCAAAATACTAGATGTTAAGTAAGAAGTGAAATGATAGATATGCGAGACATTCACGAATGTTAAAAAGGGGGAGAAGAAGTATAATGCCCCCAAGTTTGTGCCGATGAATATGTTATCCGATAAAAGTGAAAGACAAGGGTCCTCCACTCGATGCTTGCGGAGATAAAGGTGTGTGACCATGCTCTAAGATCGATAGCATATGAGACAAATGAAACATCAGTGAATGTGCATGAGACCTAGGAGGTGATGGAAACCTATGTGAAGGATATCATAGAGGCGATGATACCTATGTGCAAGAGAGTGTAGAGGTGATGAACATCTATGTGAAGAAGAGCATTGAGGTGATGGAAACCTATGTTTAGGAGAGTGCAAAGGTGATGAGAACCTATGTGCATGAGAGAGAAGAGGTGATGAGCACCTATGTGAAGGAGACCATGGAGGTGATGCACACCTATGTGTAGGAGAGTGCAAAGGTGATGAGAACCTATTAGAAATAAATTGAGGAGGTGATGTATACCTATGTGAAGGTACCATCTGAGTGGTGGACCTAGAGTGATGTGATGGACTAGAAAACCAATGATACGTGCAAGAAGCGAATAGGAAGAGCTAAGATCCGATTGTACTTTAGATTGAAGAGGTTTGGGGCACTAGATTCTCTAGCGAGTGTAATGAAAACCTCAAGAGGAGGCTACGGCCACTGTGTGGATGGTGCAACACCATTAATGGTAATGAATTGCTTGTTGTGAATGAAATTTAGACACAAGTGATTCATGGAAGTGATATCCCGAGTTTCACGGATCCAGGGAATACCTATGAGCAATTCACACCCTTTAATTGAAGGTGCCACAAGAAAAGTAACAAGCATGGTAAGAGGACCAACAATGTGACACCTTAACATAGCCATATGATTTAGGCACTGGATATGAAATATGTGATAACGGATAGCCAATAGTAACAAGAAGTGCAATAGAACATGCACTTACAGTGAAATGATGGATCAATGATAATGTTATTGATAGAAATATATCCAATATAAGCAGTAATGTGTAAGCGATCAGAATAAATTTAGCATGATAGTCATGATCGGAGAAAACAATGATCGGTGGAGATGCCTCAACATGAGAAACTAGAAAATCAATATCCCTTGATGAAGGAGGAGACACTACATGATATGTATGATTGGCAGAAGAGTCAACCGCTTGCTTATCGTGTTTAGGAAGAGGATTGTTGAATATCTTGAGCTTATGATTTTCATTAACTAGCATGGATGTCATAGGATCAGGAAGCTCAATAACATTATAATTGATAAGATCTTGATTAAGATTTACGAAGTTTGAAACATCGATCGATAGAATATCTCATGCATTGATGATAGTATCATTGAAATTTTCATTGTAATTATGACCTTTAAGATGAGATGGATCCAGTTGAGTAGAGGAGGAAGTGTAATAAGATTGCTCTCAACAAGTTGTGGTAATAGAATGTGAGTGAGAGAAATTTTGTAAATGTACGCTTAGGCGGTTTCCATTGAAGCTTTTAAGGATTAGAGACAACGTTGATAGTAACTTTAGCTTTAGTTTTCTTAGAAGATGGCTTGAAATTTTATTTACTTTGAAAACACGTAGAAGATGAAGCCTGTTCATGATATTTAAGCTTACATATAGATAACAATTTAGTTTTGTGTACCTTAAGAGTATGAAATAAATGATCGAATGATGGAGATGTCTCAAAGATAACACTCTCTGAGAGGCGATAATAGAATTTGACAAATAAATATTGAAGTTCAATTTATGCAATTACATTAGACATCTTAGCTAAGTTGTTCTTATATTGCAAGACATAATCCACTAGATGTTTGTTAGATCCTTGTTTAATTTGTGCAAGTTGAGCATAGGATATCTTAGAGCTGATATTGATAGAGAAATGAGAAAGAAAAGCATCGGCTAAATGCGTAAAATATGTTACTGAGTGGACAAGTAGATCATAGAACTAACACATTGCATAATCTTGAAGATTGCGAGGAAAGATATTTGCAAGTAAAGTGTGATCATCCGCATAATCTAGACATGCTACATGAAATTCAAATGCTCAAAGATGATCTTAAGGGTCACTATGGCCTTTGGATATGGGAAGATTAGGGGTAACGGAAATTGAGAGGAAGTGAATAGGAAGAGATGACGGGTGAAAAAGGGGTATGAAGGAGTAAAGTGGAGTCCAAAGATGGAGATGCACAAGAGGTAGACAATTGAAGTTGATGAATTTGAGTTTACAAATCATGATATAAAGAAGTTAAATCAGGAGTATTTGAGGAAGAGTTAGGTTGTGCATTAGAAGCATTAATTTGAATGATGAGAGTGGTAGTAGTGGGAATGGAAACATGAACATTAAGGGGTTGAGTGGAGGCCATGAATGCCAAGGAAGAACCGAAAATGGTTGTTGAATCAACATCATGAGAATTTTTAGCAACAATCAAAGCATGAAGAATATGTAGAAGATGGGCATGATTATCATGCAAAGCTTGATAAAAATTCGTGAGTTTGTCTAATTGCTCTTGATCAACGTTGGTGTATTCATTATATAAGTGCTCACTATTAGATGTTTCAATGTCCTCAAGAGGAACTTGTTGAGAGTTAGTGAAGGGATTATCAATTTCAGCCATTGATTTAGAAACCCTACGGGAAGACAAAGGGAGCTCTATATGCTCAAGAGACCCAAAACGACCACTATGGGTGATGGGCATAAGAAGTAACCATAGAAAGAACGTTGGAGTCAAGTGATGGGTTCACTAAATGATTAAACAAATATAGAAAATATATAAATGTTAAATCTTAATTAAGTAATAGTGTATATATAGACAATAGAGTATATATTTGACATAAGCAAGTAAGTTAGAAAAATATGGAATCCTAGTTGTAAAAGATTGGATACAATACTTAGCTTATTGCAATAATCCCAAAGTTGCGTCGAGCTACAAAATTGATAAAAATAGAAAGTAGAGTGTCAACACCAAGCCCGAGAGAATTTTGTGGATGTTGGAAATGTGGGACTAGGGCACCTAGGAGGTCAAGGGCACCTAGGGTAATGTAGACCTCCTCCGGCGCTCGACTATTTAGACCCTAAAAAACTTATCTTTGTAGGGTTACGAGATGTTCATTGGATGTCGTATTTAGTCACTTGTACTTTGTTGTTTGATTTTGGAATTCTCTTGAAACTTGCAAAGGGAAAGAGCACTCTGCCAAACCCTAAAAACATAAAATCCTAAAAATTAAAAAGATACAAATGGGGAGTCGAATAACCCCAACGGTCACATGATTGAGTGAAATTACTATCCGGGCACTAAATTAAATTTCAAAATCCATGTATTTTTTTGTGTGTGTGTGTGTGAAATCATGCCCTAGGTGGCTCTTGTGTAAGTTGCACTTTATAGCAAGTAATAAATAGATCTAGAAAAAGTAGATAGATATGTGCATGGAAAAATGAATTTCCCCTCCTATGAAGTGTATGAAGAATGCAGCCACTTGTCCCTTAATGGATGCTAGATGGATGCTTTGATGCTCTTGTAACGACCTTTGGATGCAACCTTAGGTGGCGGTTATAAATGCTTAGTGCTTGGTCCTTTATTATGATCACATATAGCTTTGTGTTTATATGATTCCCTTGTTTTAATTTCGTAATTAACCACTAAAAGGTAGACTAGTCATAAATAAGATTCCCAAACAACTATAAAAGACCCAAAATATGTGAACAAGATAGAAAGAGGTCTAGAGGGGGGTGCTTGGGCACTAGCGTCCTAGTAGGCATTGGTGTCTTAACTCATAAAAACTAAAGTATCAAAACACAGATCGGGAAAGAATGTGTATAAGACCAAGAAGGAAACTAGAAAGAAAGCAAAGAGGCTAAAGACAATGATCAATTAATGCTTTTCTCGCTTAGGAATCATATGAATAGTGGTATGTGATCAAGGACTAGAAATATACCCAAAGTGTGTGATTTAGTGTCTACATAAACTAGGTTAAAATAACCTAAAAACTAAACTATATCCTAAAAACTATGTCAATAAAACCTAAACTATATTTTAAAACCTTATATCCTATATCATATTGGCCTAAACTATTTCACCCCATTTAAACCCCTCTATATTCCATTATGTGACAAGTGGCGGCCAATGTCCCTCTCTCACCCGTGCCAACCCCCATTGGCCACATGGCCTCCCTTATCCCCTCGATGGCTGGCCATCCTTGATTCCTCCTTCCTCTCGCTCCCGACTCAGCCAAGTTGGCTATGGTTATTATTATTTTTCCTTGGGACATCGGTCCCACATTGAGGCGACATTATCTTGCATAAGGATTTCTAAGCCTCCTCTCCACATATGCAATGTGTTTTAGAGCCACATTTTGTTTGAATACCATCTTGTGGTAGTTGGTTGTGTTGGTTCCCGAATAGTTGTGACTCGACCGAGCTATGTTTCTGCAATACATTGACAATGTTGGATGTTGCACAAGTTGATAGTGACATGTAATGAATTGGAAAAGTTGGTAATTATATTAACTTAGGTGACATTTGAATTATATGAGCTCGGCTCGATTGCATTAATAAGTGTTACAAACTAACTCATTAGAGTTGGAAAACCAACTCTACCGAGCTAAATAAGTTATTCTATAAATCTTTCAATATGAGTAATGCTCCCAATTTTATATATATATATATATATATATATGCATTTTTAATCAAATTATTAAATTACTTTATCCTTGTTCCTATGTAATATTGAAAAATTCTCAATAGTTGTGTTTTGTATTAGATAAACAAGTTAAGTTAAGAATGAAAAATATTTTTTTACGAAATATCAAGTAAGTCATTGTTTTTAATTGTAAAATTGAAAAAAAATCACTCACATTTCAATGGAAAATATATTACAATCAAACTAATATATTATATGTCTAGATTACTTGTTTGACAAGTCCTTTTTTGACTCGAATCCATCGAAATACGAGTGACATACTTTGAACAACGACGGGGGAATTTTAATCACTATTACCTTTAAACTTGTTGTTCTCATTTGTTGAAATTGTTTAATTAAAAATTGGATCTAGTATTTTTACAATTGATAAATCACAGATGTTGAATGGATTTAATTGTCACATCTAGAAGATAATAATTAAGGTGGAATTCATGGCATATAAGCTTTGGACGTTCATGAATGGTACGGAGAAAGTTATGATCGGTAGACAAGTGACAACGGAAAATGTAATTGCATATCAATAGAAGGTGTAGGAGGAAATGTCCATTATATTGCGGAGCATGCAAGATGAATTCCTTCTTCATATTGGGAATCAAGAAATTCCAAGTGAAGCTTGGATGCAACTAGAATCAATGCATGAAGGTACACAATTATAAAAAATTATAAAGTTTATTCTAGAATTGATGACGACTCCCATGAAGGGAGATGAAAAGGTAATCAATTTTTAAGAAAAATTAAAAATATTAAATCTCAGTTGGATGGGTGTAACTGCAATTTAATTCAAGATAAATTATTGTATTTCATTATTCAATTGAACATACATGAAAGATTTAGGAATTTCATTTCAATCTTGAATTCTAAATACCAAACTGAGCAAGACATCCTTGATTTGCAAACTCTGAGTGCTCTTATAATCCAGGAAGAGAAGGTTATGACTAATTTTGATTCGAAAGAGAATGCCACTCAGGAACTTCTTACACAAAAATCTAAGAACAATCCGTCTAGATTCAACAAGAATCAAAAATCATCTTTTAAACCCCTAATAAAGATAAGAAACCTAGAAACTTAAGAGTAAGTTTTGATGGTAAATGTCATAATTGTGGTAAATTTGGTCATAAAAAAGAAGATTGTAGAGTCAAAAACAAAACAATTAAAAAAATGGAATAAACCAAATCAAAATCAAAACGAGAATGAAGAGAATAATCATAGATCTAATGTAGTTACTCTATAAACTACATTTGTCACTACTAATGAAAAACAAATGTTTTCTTTTTAAATTGTGTTATGTATTGAATTGAAAAAGAATTTGTTTTTGTTCACAGTTAACTCATAATAACTATAGTGTAATATTGTTGAAAGATAAATGGTTTATTAAGAATGAACTTAATATCACTATAGCTAAAAGCATACAAAAGAATGACTTATATGTGTTTAAAGGTTTTGCTTTGACTTCTTAGTTGTTTATTTAAAAATAGAAGTGTTGTTCAATTATGGCATGAAATACTAGATAGTTTTTAGGAGAATGTCTACATTATTTCGGATTAAATCTATCATCTATCTTTCATGAAATGTGTGAAGGGTGCTTACATGGTAAGATATCACCAAAAACCCTTCCTCAGTCATTTTTTGAAGAAAAACTCCACATAATCCATGGAATTTGTCCACAATATTATTAGAGGATATTTTGTTTCAGTGTATGCTATGATTATTCTTGCATGATTTGGTCATTTTTTCAGATGTGTTATCTATCAGTATTATCACATTTTAAAAAAAGGATTAGAATAGATGATATATATATATATATATATATATATATATATATATATATATATATATATATATATATATATATATATATATATATATATATATATATATGATAAAACATTTCTAAATTCTAAATTAGTATGTGATTACTAAAAATAGTATGTGATTACTAAAAATATTATTATATGCATATTAAATGACACTTGGGGATGCCTTTGTGTTTGTATTGGAGACATCCAATACTGATTGCATCTAATATATATTTTACAAGATTAATATGTTGAAATTGTTCAACATATTGGTAATATAACATGGTTAGTTGTTAAGCATATTGTTATTTAAGTTGTTATAAAAATTGTGTTTAACCTATCAATGTAAGTTTTATAAATGGTTAAAAGTGAAATCAATAATTATTTATATTATGCTTATTATGATGTCTATATGGATATTATGACTCTAACCATGTTGATGTTGTGTTAGATATAAAATATACAACTGGATATGTGTTCAATTTTTAGTATAGGTGTCATTACTTGGAGCAGTAAAAAGCAACCAACAGTCTCCATTTCTTCTACTGAGGAAGAGTATAGAAGTGCAATGGAAGCAACAAAAGAAGCCATGTGGCTAAAGCGGTATTGGAAGAGATATACATGGAAGATAAAGGAAGTACTCCTCTTCTATGTGATATCCAGAGTTGTATTGCTCTTGCTAAGAATCCAGTTCAACATCAAAGAATGAAGCATATAGAGGTTCATATGCATTTTATTTGAGAGAAGGTTCTCTGCAATGATATAGATCTCTAGTACTGCCTGATTGAAGATCAAGTTGCAAATATGTTTACAAAGCCATTGTGTGATATAAAGTTTTGCAAGTTTCATGCAATGTTTGGCCTTTCAAAGTTTCTATTAAGGGGAGTGTGTATGGAAATGCCACCTCCTAATGGCCGACCAATTGATATCTCCTTTTCCTCTATGATTCGATCCATTGTAAAAACATTGTAAAAATATATTCTTATGATCTTTGTAAACTTTTCACTCTAAGTTTATAGTGTATAGTCCAGTGTATTGCATTTTTGTAAAGGAGGTCCTTGTGTTATAAAAGGCTCCTAGAGATGTTGGTTGAAATATTTTCCATGAGAAATTGTGAGATGTAGTCTCACAAATCATGCTTAGCCTAAATCATTCACTACTAATTTATGGATTCCAAATCCTTTTGTACTAAAAGGTAATTTGAGCATGATGAAGGTGTATAAATCCTTCAAATGTGATATGCTAACCTAAACCTTCACTATGGTTTATGGATTTGTAAATCATGTTGTATAAACAAGTAATGTTGGCATATGGTCCCTACTTAATATTAAGGGGAGTGTTAGAACGTAATATTAAGTGCCTATAAACCTTAATTTATAATTAAATAATCAAGAATATTTATATTCTTTATTATTTAATATAAACTAAGTTTGTTTATGTTAATTGATTATTAATTAATCAATATTTATTTAAATCGGGGTATAACCCGTTACTTAATAGGTTTGTGACATGTGGGGTCGAATAAATATGACCATGGGTCATAGTGATTTAATTCACTTTATGTGGATTGGTGGAGAGAAGTGAGGAGGGAGATTTGTACTGGACTATAATGTTTCTCGGTTAATGGAATATCTCTTTTCACTGTGGTTTTTACCCCTTGGGGTTTTCCACGTAAATTTGTCTCTTTTGTTTATTTATTGCATATTCTAATGTTCATACTAATTTTTATTGCAATATTTAATTGGTTTGTTAATTAATCCTCAAATCGAACATAATTGATTGCAAGAGGACCGGAAAACATGGCCAACAAAGTGACGTGGTGACATCATGGAAAGGAAATCAAGTTTGAAAATATGCACGAGCGTAGAAAACCGATCTCATTGTTTGAATAGTTTTTATGGTTTTTCATAGTGTGTTTAAATAAATAATTCCCCGCCCAAAAATTCATGCCCCACTCAAAAAATCGGGATTCGAATCCCTCCCGGGAAGTGAACTATCAACATAAAATGTGGGTGACCTCGATTATTTGAAGCAGACTATCCAACATAAAACGTGGGTGACCTCCATTCGCCAACAAATGTAACTCGGTTGGGGTTGATAAGTTTTGATCATGCGTTGGGGGATACAAGGCTAGGAATCATTTGAAGAAGGGCATAGAAACAAGTAGGGGACGCAAACAAAGAGACACCCACGAGTGCAACAATAATAATCTTATAACCATGTTTCTATTTTATTTACATGGTCTCATTTCTTCTTTCTCCTGTTTCTTGCACTTTCAAACCGTTCCATTATTTCTTGTAATGTTTTTCCCCTGTTTCTTACTAAAATTATTTCTTACAATGTTTTTCCCTTGTTTCTTGCATGTTATAGATCTCATAAAACCTGAAATATGGTTAAAATATGATTAAAACAATGATTTCTGAGCATTCCTGTCACATTTTGATTTTGTTTTATCTTCTGCCCAAATTTGTCACTAATTATTTCGGGGCTTAGCTTAGGTTACAAGGTGGAAGAAAGAAAAATTAAACAAAATACCATGAATATTAACATGTCCACAAGAATATTAACATGTCCATCTCGCAATAAAAGAAAACATTTTGAATAGGGTGTTATTCCATGGCAACTAGTCTTGTTTAAATACAATGTGTGTTTTGCAACATGTTGAAAATCACAATGTGTTTTTCAACATGTTGCAAAACAGAGAGAACACAAAATAGACCTCATCTGTCATTTTGTTTTGCAATAGATATAACCATTAATAGAGTTATTAATTTACAAAGAGGTGTTTGGAAAAAGCCTCCTAGGATCAAGTCTCTTGAATGCTTTCTCAGACAATAAAACAGAACATTTGTGAGCAATGTGAAAATGTCAATGCACTATACTTACCTTTGATCCATTATACCATCTAAATATTTATAGAACTACTTGCAAAAGTGTTGATAAGAGCTACTGCATGTTTTTATAAAATAGTGATTATTTATCTTGAAAACCAGTTTCATAGTAGCAAGTGGAAGAGGTTATAAAGTGGGTAGATGATGCAGATCTATAACGGAAGCAACCTCTCTAGACATTGTTCAAACTGAATTCAAGATGACATGAGCTCATCATACCTTAATATTCATGAAAAATGGAAAATTTCTTATTCATTTGGATGTTTCATACCTCTTTGACAAGTTTGAGACTTTACTTGCTTCATATTCCCTGCAAAATATGCTTTCTTAATGTTAAGAACATTTGTTATAGGCAATTCAAGGTTAGGATTATCAATAACGTATTAATGATAGTTTACTAGCATCTTATAAAACCATTCCTCCTTTCCCTTATCCTAGCTAATATCTCTGCTCAAGAACTCTCATCTCTTATTCATTGCTCCCTTATTGAACTTTCAGATTCACCCTTCAAGCTAACAAGTTACTTGCAATTCCTTTCCTTAGACTGTCCTCTAAGACTCTTCCTAACCTTCTTCTCATATACTCTATACACTTTCCTTATTCCAATTTCTTAGGCCCTATTACAATGCTCATAAACCATGCACACAAGTTTCTCTTAGCTCATACAAGGTCCTTCTTCCATCTAATGGAGTTATTCTTCAAACAACTATGCATTTTTCCAAGCTTTCTTCTAGATTGTCCCTTTGGACTGACTTGAATATTTTACTATGATTCACCTCATATGCATGACTAGATGTCCTATGAATTGTATCTTGATCAATAAGACTTTAGACACCTTACTCTAGGTTACCAAGATCTTTTTCAAGATTCAAATATCTACCTTCTCAAGCAAAATGCTCCCACAACTGTCACAACTCTGTTTTCTTGTTCTTTGACTCTGAGTTCTAACTTTAGTCTTGTGCTCTTCATTAATGAACATTCCTCTAATGTTTTCTCATGCTTTCTTTCCCCTTATTACCAAGTTTTAGTAATACTTCAAATTCCAAGCCCTTACTAGGATTGTCACAGTCTTAAAATGGACTGGCCACCAACTCCTAACAAATGCAAATTGTGAGCTATTCTCCTTCAAAGGGATATCAAGACCTTAACTCAGACTTCCACAAGTTTCTTTCCATGTTACAGACCACATTTGTTGACCAAAATGGAAGACATAGCTTTCTCTTACCTTACTCCTCAACCCTGCTCCAAGGTTACTTAGCTAGGTTCCAAGACTGTGTATTGACACTTAGGACCTAAATCACATTCAAAGAGTTCTCCAAACCATATATCAAGATTCAATAAGACTATTACCAAGTCACAAACCTATCTTTATGCACAAAATGCAAGGAAAAAAATATTTTATTCATTGTTACCCTTCTTCACTGCCCTCACATAGCTAGTAGCCCTGTTACTCAAGAATTTTGGAGGTAACTTTCCATAAACTAATTTTATCATGAAAAATAAATATTTTCTAGTACCCACTTGACACTTATACCTATCCTACTAATTTCATAGCATGAGAATGAAGTATTTTCCCTAAACCCTAATCATGATCACGGGGATAACAATTTTTATGGAAATGGTGAGATGGATGCTAAAGAATGGTGGATAAAATTTAAGAATATATATTTCTCATATTTCATGACAAGGAATAGGTTTTCACATTATCTTGGTGGTCCTACATGGATTTGGTTTTTTGAGTTAAAAAATGATAGGAAGGATTGGTCTTGGGAGGAAATGGAACAACTTTTTATGGATAGAGCGGGACCACAAAGAGGAAGAAGAGTCAAAGGAAGATGATGGGGAAGAATATATTGAATAATCAAGAGAGAAAGAAGATGAAGAGGAACGAGAAGAAGATTCAAAGGAAGATGATGGTGCAACGCATATTAAAGAATCAAATGCGAAGAAGTTGAAGAAGACTATGAAGAAGAGGAAGAAAAACAAGATATTAATGTAGAAGAAGATATTATAGCTCCCAAGAAGGAAGATACCATATTTCAGTTTCATGGATGCATTCAAAGGAATAAGATAATTGTTTCCATAAACCCTAACAGCAAGTATAACTTCATCAACAAGGATATGGCTCAACATCTACATATCCAAGAAAGCAATATCAAAGAAGCTCAAGTGAATGGTAAGAAAATTCAAGTTTTTGAAGATTTAAAACTTACTATGGACAAATATACTTTACATTTATATTTTTTTGCCTTATATATGGATGGTTTGGATATTGTTCTTGGGTATCCTTGGTTAGAGACATTGGGGACAATTAATATTAATATGAAAAATAAGTTTATGAAGATTTGGTACAAAAAGAAGAAGGTCACTTTACAAGATATCAGGCTTAATGGAAATCAAAGAAAAGTCAATATAGACCATGAGGATGATTTAGAATATGGAGAAGAAGGGAATAAGGATGATTCAAAAGAGGAACATGAAGAAAAAGAAGGAAATGATGATTCATCTACTCAAGAGAAAAAGAAAATATCAAATGCAAAGGTGGAAGAAGAAAAGAAAGTTCAGAAACAGGTTGATAAGGTTGAGGATACTACAACTACAGCATATGGAAATCCACGTCAACATGAGAGAAAAAAATCATGGAGATATCCCAGGGCACATCATATTTCCAACCAATATAGATATACAGGTAATTGGAGGAATAATCACTTTATTTATACAGGGGATCAATGGAGCAACAATTATGAAGCATGGAATCCTTATTATGGTTATCCTTATTATGGTTATACATGGAATCCTTATTATGGTTATGCATTGAATCCTTATGTTGGTTATGCATGGAATCCAAGGATGATAAACTATGGTCACGAATGGAATCAAAGTAGCACAACGGAATATGGATATTAGTTCAGATATGTATCATCTATCAGGATCACATATGGATGGATGATCGATCATGGCACAAAGTGTGTAAAAATTTACAACACACTCATTACATGGTTTCTTCTTATGTTCCAGGGGACAAAACATGTCAAGGAGGGAAGGAATGCTATGCACCTAGGAAAGGATGTTATGATGTATATGTATTGATGGAGATGCCGACATGTGGCACACATCCCCTTATCTTATTATATCATTCATTTATGATTTATTATGCTTAGGAGGTCGGCCTCAGTATTGGCCATAGGTTAGAATGGTATATATAGGGGTTAGAAGGTTGTAGTTAATCATCATATTGAGTATTGGAGTGTTATTGTATGGTTTGGAGGTTACCCCCTCGAAGTGGCAAAGCTATTATATGAGCATATTGTCATCATTTATCTATATTTTGGTGTTCTCTCATGTTATTCTGCTATATATGTTCTGATTTATACAAGTAATATCCTTACACACTTATACCTATCCTACTAATTTCATAGCATGATAATGAAGGATTTTCCCCCAATTTTGAATTGGCTTGATCTAATTAGGTCTCCTACTGCTTAGTCTTGGATTGTTAGAAACAATTATGATCATATGGTGTCAATCAACCTCAAAAATTCAATATTTTCTTGCTAGGCATGTCAAGACCCTATGTTCCAAATTTCACAACATTTCATCCATAAAAACTCAATCTATAGCAATTTTTCTTCAAACCCTAAGCTAGGGTTTCTACAGAGTCCGAGAAGGATGTTTTGGCTATATCTTAAGCAATTTAGGGTTTCAAAACTTCAAACTTGTTTTAAAATATCTACCTAGACCTTTTCCAAATTTCTTCTTAAGATTTATACTCATGAAAACATTCATACCACTCCCAACTATAAAGTTTGCTTCATACTTAACACAAGGAAACCTGTTTGGTACAATCCTCTTATTCCTCATTCAATCTCACCTTATTGACATGTTACCTGGTTGAAAATCACTATCATCCATGTAGAATCTTATTACAACTTACTATGCACTTGCATTCATTCAAGACTTAGGAGAAGATACAACTTCCTTACCCTTACCTCAATGAACACAATTTTATGACTATTTCCTTGTCTTTTCCACCTTCAAAGACTCCTTTATCCACTCCTTGTGATTTTTCCAACTTCACACACCTGCAAAAAAGTTCCTACAACATTTTCCAATGGATTTCATTGATAATTTCATAAACATTCAATCAAAAATGGAAGAAAAAACATTCATACACATTTTACATTCTCAAAGAAGCTCTTTATTGATATACAACACACTTCTACATAGCTTCTTGAGCCATTAGGCTCTGATACAAAGTTTCTCCCTCAAACAAAACTACCTACTCCATACACCTCTCCCCTCCATTCAAATACCTCCTCTTAATGACCAAAAAGGTGATGAATAACCAACTTTCAACCCTAACTAAGGGTGATAACCAACAACTCATGATTAAACAAGACTAGAGGTGGTGTAACTTTAGGATTACTAGATTGAGGTCCTTTTTAGACCTATTACATTATTACTTGACCTTCATTTGCTTCATTATACCTTTAATACTTAGATTTACATTTAAAATATTCAAATTCTCATTTTGGAGGGAAATCTCTTGATTTCAACTTTACATTGCCAAGGAGGTCCACAAGGACTCAAAACACTCTAAGACACTTAAATAACTCCCTAACACCTAGAGCAACCTAAAATCCTTGCTTAATTCATCTATACAATTGATTCTCATGCATGAAGTAGATCTAGACAATGTCCACATTTGTATGTGGTGATGTAAATCAAAAATCCACATTTATGTGTAGTTTTGTGTTGATTTTAATCGACATTCATAAATTAGTGGGGTATATTCTCTCTCCCAATCACAAAATGTATATTAAAAATTATTAAATATGCTAAATATTGTGATTGGTGGAGAGAGATAGGCCCCACCAATTTATGAGTGTGGGTTAAGCTCCACCGTAGTGTTGAGCATAAGTTATCGGTGTGTCGGTATTAACCATCCAAGATTTAACACGAAAATGCATAAAAAAGTGAATAGCAACTCCTGCCCGCAACTTATGCACCGACCTTAGGAAAAAGTCTAAAGACACAAGCAAGATATGGGTTTTTTGTGTATAGTGGCACATTCCATAGGATCCACATTTGTATCTGGTTACGGTTAACGTGAAATCACAACACCCCCAAATGAGTTATACAGTATAGTTTTCAAGGCAGACTCATTTGGTGTGATTTGCATAACATTGGACCATCTCTCAAGCTGTGGGACTTGTGGACTTGAGATGGCCCTCTGGAGAAAGCCAGATTCTTCTTCCTGATCCTAATGCTAAACTACTTCTAAGGAAGGAAATGTGACTATATACTCCTAATCTAACAATTCCAAGGGACCAAGGAGAGAGAGAGAGCATGAAAATAAAGAAATCCTACACTACAAAGGTGATAGCACAAAGAAAAGGGAAATGTTGATCATCTACCCAGACTGCCATGAAATGAATAGAGGTGAGTAATGGAGAGGACGAACATCAAGCATCATAGACCGAAGATCAGATTTCACACAGGAAATGTTTCAACCCAATGAACACATCTCCCAGATATGTAAATGAAACGTCTAAAAACATGCACATAATACTCCGAACAATAAGAGGCAAGAAGATGCAATAAAAACAAGGGAAGGATGAACAAACACATCATGAAAACAAGTTTTATTGCTTCATAAATTTTCACAGAGCATCATACACAAGCAAGAGGCAAAAAAAGCCATTTACAGAGCAAGGAGGAGGCTTAAACTCCACATTCGACCCTAGAGAAGAAAGAGAAAGGGAGACATGGAAGGAGAATGAACAAATTTTTTACAATGAATCTTGCCCCTGTATTTATATATTTGATCAGAGAGAAGAGAGAGAGAGAGAGAGAGAGAGAGAGAGAGAGAGAGAGAGAGAGAGAGAGAGAGAGAAGCGGAAAAGCAGGTCGAAACTCAACCACCGCTATTAAGACTTTCGATAAAATCTACCCCTCAAATCCATCTTTTTGCATCAATCCTTGGTTTGACACCTTAAAGGAAGAGGAAATGGCAGAAACAGATCGAATCTGATTTAGTTGTTAAGACGGATGGATCCTACATTGAAGGTCTGAAGACATTTCCTCCATCTGGTTGGTGAGGCCAAGATCTTTCCAACATCATTAGATTTACAATATTTGAGCCACGAGTTGAAAGATATGCCCCTTCAAAGTTTGTATCGAGTCCGTGTCACGAGAGGGTGGGAAAATAGTCTTGACAAATGGGTCTCCTTTTGATAATGTGGGACACGTGCACCAAATTTGGACAAATTCGGGTTTTGCGGGTTGAGAATTTATCTTTTCCCTTTTTTCGCGAGAATCAAAAAAATCCAAAAACTCCTCTGCTGTCCCTGTTGCTCGCTTGGACACATGGCACCCTTTTGTTGGCTGGGGAGGTGCGCTCCAATCTTTTCCTTTGTTCCATTTTGTCAAAAGGAAAATTTTCACCTTTTCATCTACCTCCCTGCTTTGGCTTTGACTCGGGTTAAAACTTTGACTTTTTCCTTTGCCTTGTTTTGGAATGCGAGCTCATAGGTCGAAATGTTTTCCCTTTATATTTTCTCTACGTGTGGGGTTGTCTTGACCAAATTTATCGGGGGAAATTTGGGATAACAATTTGGCAACTCATGGGGACATTTGCCTCTGCTAGATGAAGAGACCGGTGGGCCCTTGAAGCATCCATTGGGCATGGAGTCAAGCCTTATAAACTCGATTCTTATCTGAAATTCTAACCTCTCGAGCCTCTTGGAAACCCATTTGAAACTTGAAGTTGGACTTCAAACCAAAGCCAACCAGAATGCACCGTATGTAAGAGCAATAACACCAAAAACTATGTATAAAGCGAAAATCATACATGCTCCAAATGGAACATGCAGAGTGTGTAAAAACACTTCTTCGCTTTGAAAACAAACATACCTACACTTTGCTCTAACCAAGAGCAAAGGGAGCTCAAAAATCCTATAAGCTGTAGAGAGAAATATCTTCCCTTTCTCAAGAGGGGTAGCCATGCAAATGATTTGACACTAAATATAGCTACTGTATGAGTGAAAAACTAACAATAAGCCAGTCCTCCACCCAAATCATCAAGGTATCAACATTAATGGAAAATACCTCCTGAAGCTAACTTGCATAGGAATTCTGGAGGTGGTGATGATGACCCTTTGTACTTTGATGCTCATCCTCATGCCCTGAAGTAAGCATGACTAGTTTTGGTTTCTCCTTTGGCTCCAATGAAGCCAAGTACCTGATTGGGCATGGTCTAATCCTTTGGATGTGCCCATTTCTCTGAAATTTAACTCCAAAAATGGAGTCTTCTTGTGGACCTTCTTGGGTGGATGGTGTGGGAGAGATGGGGTCTTCGCTGTTTCCTTCCTCCTCTTTTGAAGAACATGGAAGATCAAGATCTTCCAACCTTGGTTCTAGAGGGCCGTTGTGAGATACAAGTGTTGTTCTTGAATTTTCTCCTCCATGACACGAGGCTCATGTTCTTGGGATGTGAGAGATGGAGGAAAAATGATGTGATCTCCATGGGATGCCCTCCATCAAGGCAATCCTCCAAGTCGGATAGGTAATTTACATCCTTGATGTCTTGTTGTAGGGGCTCAACCTCCTCGATGGTGCCTTTCTAATCAGTAACTTGATCACCATGGCTCCCTTCACTCTCAAACACGGAGTTTGAAAGATCAAACTCTTCTTGACATCATAGCTTGAAGGGGATGAAGTGGGAGAAAGAATGAAGGTTCTTTTGTAGCACGATCCACACTTGAGCCTCACAAACCTGTATGGTCCTCCTCCATTATGGGTTCATCAATCAAATCAGGCCCTTGAAATGAAAGCATAAAATCTTCAATGATTTCTTCTTCATTGAGTGGCCTCAATACCGATTTGATCTCTCCTAGCTGCTCCTCTTGATGAGGCTTGGGACGATTGTTCCTCCTCTTGTTCTTTCTTTTCTTCTGCTGCAAACTTAGCCTCAACCACCACTTGGTTTTCAATCTTGACCTCCTCTATTGGCTTGACCATCAAGGGGACCTTTGAAAACTCAAATTTAGCATCCCAACTCTTCATATTTTCTATCATTTCTTCTCTGTTGGGTTCCTCTGTTTGATGTTCTCCTTGACTGGATTCTTGAGTCTCTTCCCAACATGGGCTTGGGAAAGCAAGAGGAGTGGCAGGTTGGGGTTCAACCATCTTTGCAATTGTTTGTGGTGGGAAGGGAGGTGGAACTTCTTGTTTGTTCGAGAGGGGATGATTGTTTGGAAGGGAAAAGGACAAAAGAATTGAGATGAGGTGGAAGACTAGGGGATGGAAAAATGGATTTCACACTTGGGGTAGCATTCAATGGGAAGCTTGGAAATTGAATCCCAAATTGAGATGGTGTTTCTTGAGGAGTAGAGAGAAAATTACCAGATAATGGTGTAGGATTTACCCATTGACAAGGCTTCATGGCACCAAGTTCATAGGCCTCTATCTCTTCTGCCCATTGTGCAAGTTGGGGTAACATTCCAATCATGAAGTCCATCTTCTCCTGAGGGCTATAGTGTCTTGGAAAAGGGACTTCCCATGGACAAGGTGCCTTGAAATCAATTTGAAATGCATCCATTTTAGTTGTTTCCCTTGATTGAACCATGCTAGCCTCTATTTTTGAATCTTCTCCAAGTAAACTAGCATCCTCTCCATAACTATCACCAATATATATGTCCCCTTGTTCTTGATAAGCTCTATGGCCAAACTGATTTTGACCCTGCTCATATGGGTAAGCATAGTGGTCTGGATTTGATTATAATGCTGATCTGGAGGAGTTGGGAAATACATTGGAGGTGGACTGCATTGTTATGCGTGAGTTCCATGAAGGAATGAAGTCATGATTGCACAACGTCATGGAATGGGAGAAAATGAAACATATGGAAGAAGAAAATGGATGAAATGAGTGGAAAAGGTCTGCAACTCAGAGAATGGGTTTTTGACCAGATGGAGTCACCAGATGTGCTTGAAAGTGCCTCCAAAGGCTGAAATCTTCACCAAGAGCACATCGAACATGAAAAAGTAAAGTGGTAAGGTGCATCGAGACTGTCCCACGGTTGTGCCAAAATGGTAACGTGAAATCACAACAACCCCAAATGAGTTATACATGTTTGATTTTCTAAGGCGAGACTCATTTGGTGTGATTTACATAACATTGGACCATCTCTCAAGCTGTGGGACTTGCAAACTTGAGATGGCCCTCTAGAGAAAGCTGACTTCTTCTTGTTGATCCTAATGCTAAACTACTTATAAGGAAGGAAATGTGACTATATACTCCTAATCTAACAATTCCAAGGGACCAAGGAGAGAGAGAGAGAGAGAGAACATGAAAATAAATAAATCCTACACTACAAAGGTGATAGCACCAAGAAAAGGGAAATGTTGATCATCTACCCAGACTCCCATGAAATGAATAGAGGTGAGTAATGGAGAGGATGGACATCAGAATCACAAACCAAAGATCAGATTTCACACAGGAAATGTTTCAACCCAATGAACATAGCTCCCAGATCTATAAATGAAACATCCAAAGACATGCATAAAATACACCGAACGATGAAAGGTAAGAATATGCAATGAAAAAAAAGCAAAGGATGGACAAACACATCATGAAAATGAGTTTTATTGCTTCATAAATTTGCACAGAGCATCATACATGTGAAAAAGGCAAAAAATGCCATTTACAGAGTAGGGGAGGAGGCTTAAAATCCACATTCGACCCTGGAGAAGAAAGAGAAAGGGGGGCAGGGAAGGAGAATGAATAAAAACTCTTACAATGAATCCTACCCCTGTACTTATAGATTTAATCGAAGAGAAGAAAGAGAGAGAGAGAGAGAAGCGGGGAAAGCGGGGTGAAACTCAACCAACATTGTTAATGCTTCGATAAAATCTTCCCCTCAAATCCGTCTTTCTTGCATCAAACCTTGGTTCGGCACCTTGAAGGAAGAGGAAACAACGAAATAGATCGAATCCAATCTAGTTGTTGAGATAGATGGATCCTACATTGAAGGCACGAAGACGTTTCCTCCATCGGTTTGAGATATTTCCAACGACATTAGATTTGTAATATTTATAGCCTTGAGCGAAATATATTCCCCTTCAAAGCTTGTATCGAGTCCGTACGGAGGGTGGGAAAAAGTCTTGAAAAATGGGTCCCCTTTTGATAATGTGGGACACGTGGTAGCTAGATTAGGGAAAAATTGGGTTTGTGGGTTCAAAATTTATCTTTTCCCCTTTTTCCGTGAGAATCACAAAATCCAAAAAACTCCCACGGCCCCACTACTCCACTTGGACACATGGCACCCTTTTGTTGGCTGGGGAGGTGCACTCCAATCTTTTCCTTAATGCCATTTTGTCAAAAGGAAAATTTTCACCTTTTCCTCCGCCTCCCCGCTTTGGCTTTGACTCGGGTTAAAAAATTGAATTTTTCCTTTGCCTCATTTTGGAATGTGAGCTCATAGGTCTGAAACATTTTCCCTTCATATTTTCTCTATGTGCAAGGTTGTCTTGACCAATTTTTCCGGGTGGGTGAATTTGGGATAACAATTTGGCAACTCACGGGGACATCTGCCTGCTAGATGAAGAGACCAGTGGCCCTTGAAGCATCCATTGGGCATGGAGTCTAGCCTTATAAACTGATTCTGATCTGAAGTCTGAAATTATGACATCTGAGCCTCTTGGAAACCCACTGAAACTTGAAGTTGAACTTCACCAAAAGCCAACTAAATGCACCTGCAAGAGAAATATCACCAAAAACTATGTACTGGTGAAAAATCATACATGCTCCAAATAGAACATGCAGAGTGTGTAAAAACACTTCTTTTGCTAAAAACAAACATACCTACACTACTTTAACCAAGAGAAAAGGAGCTCAAACAAATCCTGCAACTGGTAAGGAGAAATAACTACCAAATTTCTCAAGAGGGGGTAGCCAAGCAAATGATTTGACACTAAATATAGCTTTATGTATGAGTGAAAAACTAAAAATAAGTCGGTCCTCCACTCAAATCATCAAGGTATCAACATTAATGGGAAATACCTCATCAAGCTTACTTGCCTCGGACTTCGTAGGTGTTGATGATGACCCTTGGTACTTTGATGCTCATACTCATGCCTTGAAGTAGGCATGACTGGTTTTGGTTTCTCCTTTGGCTCCAATGAAGCCAAGTACCTGATTGGGCATGGTCTAATCCTTTGGATGTGCCCATTTCTCTGAAATTTAACTCCAAAATGGAGTCTTCTTGTGGACCTTCTTGGGTGGATGGTGTGGGAGAGATGGGGTCTTCCTGTTTCCTTCCTCCTCTTTTGAAGAACATGGAAGATCAAGATCTTCCAACCTTGGTTCCAGAGGGCCGTTGTGAGATACAAGCTGTTGTTTTTGAATGTTCTCCTCCATGACAATAGGATCATGTGCTTGGGATGTGAGAGATGGAGGAAAAAATGATGTGATCTCCATGGGTTCCCCTCCATCAAGGCAATCCTCCAAGTCGGATAGCTAATTTTCATCCTTGATTTCTTATTGCGGGGGCTCAACCTCCTTGATGGTGCCTTTCTGATCTGCGTAACTTAATCACCATGGCTCCCTTCACTCTCAAACACAGAGTTTGAAAGATCAAACTCTTCTTCAACATCATAGCTTGAAGGGGATGAAGTGGGAGAAAGAAATAAAGGTTCTTTTGTAGCCTACTCCACACTTCGAGCCTCTGAAACTATATGGTCCTCCTCCATCATGGGTTCATCAATCAAATTAGGCCCTTGAAATGAAAGCATAAAATCTTCAATGATGCCTTCTTCATTAAGTGGCCTCAACACTGATTTGATCTCTCCTAGCTACTCCTCTTCAATGAGGCTTGGGAATGATTGTTCCTCCTCTTGTTCTTGCTTTTATTCGATGCAAACTCAACCTCAAACCACCACTAGTTCTTCAATTTTGACCTCCTCTATTGGCTTGACCATCAAGGGGACCTTTGAAAAATCAAATTTAGCAGACCCAACTCTTCATATTTTCTATTATTTCTTCTTTGTTAGGTTCCTCTATTTGATGTTCTCCTTGATTAAATTCTTGAGTCTCTTCCTAACATGGGCTTAGGAAAGCAAGAGGAGTGGCAGGTTGGGGTTCAACCATCTTTGTAATTGTTTGTGGTGGGAAGGGAGGTGGAACTTCTTGTTTGTTCGGAGGGGATGACTGTTTGGAAGGGAAAAGGACAGAAGAACTGAGATGAGGTGGAAGACTAGGGGATGGAGAAATGGATTTCACACTTGGGGCAACATTCAATGGGAAGCTTGGAAATTGAAGCCCAAATTGAGATGGTGCTGCTTGAGGAGTAGAGAGAAAATTACCAGATAATGGTGTAGGATTTACCCATTGACAAGGCTTCCTGGCACCAAGTTCATAGGCCTCTATCTCTTCTGCCCATTGTGTAAGTTGGGGCAACATTCCAATCATGAAGTCCAGCTTCTCCTGAGGGTTGTAGTGTCTTGGAAAAGGGCCTTCCCATGGACAGGGTGCCCTGAAACCAATCTGGAATGCCTTCATTTGAGTTGTTTCCCTTGATTGAACCATGCTAGCCTCTATTTTTTGAATCTTCTCTAGTAAACTAGCATCCTCTGCATAACTATCACCATTATATGTGTCCCCTTGTTCTTGATAAGCTCCATGGCCAAATTGATTTTGACTCTGCTCATATGGGTAAGCATAGTGGTCCTGGATCTGATTATAATGTTGATCGAGGAGTTGGGAAATACATTAGAGGTGGAATGCATTGCTATAAGTGTGAGTTCCATGAAGGGAATGAATTCATGATTTCCCAACCTCATCGAATGAGAGGAAATGAAAGAGATGGAAGAAGAAAATGGATGAAATGAGTGGAAATGGATGGAAAAGGTTAGCAATTCGGAGAATGGGTTTCGACCATTGATTTTGCGGATGTCCTTAAAAGTGCCTCCAAAGGATGAAATCTTCACCAAGAGCACATTGAACATGACAAAGTGAAGTGGTAAGGTGCTTCAGACCTATCCCACCGTGTGTGTGCCAAAAATGTTAACGTAAAATCGCAACATTCCCAAATGAGTTATATAGAGTGTCTGCTTTTCTAAGGCCTACTCATTTGGTGTGATTTGCATAACATTGGACCATCTCTCAAGTTGTGGGACTTGTGGACTTGAGATGGCCCTCCGGAGAAAGCCGGCTTCTTCTTCTTGATCCTAATGCTAAACTACTTCTAAGGAAGGAAATGCGACTATCTACTCCTAATCTAACAATTCCAAGGGACCAAGGAGAGAGAGAGCATGAAAATAAAGAAATCCTACACTACAAAGGTGATAGCACCAAGAAAAGGGAAATGTTGATCATCTACCCAGACTACCATGAAATGAATAGAGGTGAGCAATGGAGAGGATGGACAGCAACATCACAGACCAAAGATCAAATTTCACACAGGAAACATTTCAACCCAATGAACACAGCTCCCAGATCTATAAATGAAATGTCCAAAAACATGCACAAAATACTCCAGAACGATGAGAGGCAAGAAGATGCAATGAAAACAAGTGAAGGATGGACAAACACATCACAAAAATGAGTTTTATTGCTTCATAAATTTGCATAGAGCATCATACACAAGAAAGAGGCAAAAATGCCATTTATAGAGCAGGAGGAGACTTGAACTCCACATTCGACCCTAGAGAGAAGAAAGAGAGAGGCGCAAGGAATGAGAGTGAACAAATTTTTACAATGAATCTTGCCCCTGTATTTATAGATTTGATCGGAGAGAAGAAAGAGAGAGAGAGAGAGAAGTGGGAAAAGCAAAGGTTGAAACTCAACCACTGTTGTTAATGCTTTTGATAAAATTTGCCCCCAAATCCATCTTTACTCCATCAATCCTTGGTTTGATGCCTTGAAGGAAGAGGAAATGGTGGAAACAGATCAAATCTGATCTAGTTGTTGAGACAAATGGATCCTGCATTGAAGGCCCGAAGACGTTTCCTCCATCTGGTTGGTGAGGCCGAGATCTTTCCAACGACATTATATTTACAATATTTCAAGCCCTGAGCCAAAATATATACCCCTTCAAAGTTTGTATCGAGTTTGTACGGGAGGCGGGAAAATAGTCTTGACAAATGGGCCCCCTTTTGATAATGTGGGACACGTGGCAACCAGATTAGGGCAAAATCGGGTTTGCGGGTTCAAAATTTATCTTTTCCCCTTTTTCCACAAGAATCACAAAATCCAGAAAACTCCTGTGGCCCCGCTGTCTCGCTTGGACACGTGGCACCCTTTTTTTGGCTGGGGAGGTGCGCTCCAATATTTTCCTTTGTGCCATTTTGTCAAAAGGAAATTTTTCATGTTTTCCTTCGCCCCGCTTTGGCTTTGATTCGGGTTCAAATTTTGAATTTTCCTTTGCCTCATTTTGGAATGCGAGCTCGTAGGTCCAAAACGTTTTCCCTTCATATTTTCTCTATGTGCGGGGTTTTCTTGACCAAATTTTCGGGGGTGAATTTGGGATAACGATTACATAAATCAACAACATGTTTAAATAATCATCAAGTTAATAAATTGTCAATATGTTTATGCAATCGACAATTTAATCACCAACATGGTCAAGGAACTAATTACAAGTTTTAACTTTTCTCAAATGGAGGTTTAAAATCTTAATTCATTCTTGAATTTTCACACCAAAGACAATACACAAAATTTTTATCCTCTACTACAACAGATGCAAACTTTTGCAGATAAAAGACTGCATTATTGGTATAATATTTCATCAACATTTGTATTGTTTCTATCTTTTGCAATAGATGTAAATAAATGAATGAATTCAAATCAACACTGATCAAGACGAAGATGACTTGAGGATCACATAAAATGGGCATGCCATTTTTGCACAAGATTCATTGTATGTACTGCAAGGAAAATTGGGTACACTGATCAATTATATTTTAATTTTTTTGTATCTACTTTTCCTTTTGCAATATATATTCCCTTTTGAATAAACTCATTGCCATTACATGTCTTAACCATAACCATTACATATCTTGGCCTTGTGCAATATATAATGTCTTTTAAATAACCTCATTTTCATTAAATTTCTTTGATGATAGTAATTCATATATATAATTACTCCAAATTATTTTCCAAATCCATTCTTCAGATCATTCAATCACAACTTGATTGTGACTAGAATTTGGGCACTACACAATGTCATGTTTCCCCATATAGACAAATCCAAGTATTTCATTTGAATGTGTTACTTCTAATTGAAAACATCTCCTATAAAAACCTAGGTGATCATCAAAAGATGTGTAGTATACCTCAAGTAGCTTACCAAATTACCAATCTTGTGAAATTTGAACTCGCATACCCTTGAGCACAGAGAGATTCATTCATATTGCTTTTTGCTTTGTGATTGTTGACATGTGAAAGCTAGGTGATTTGGTGTGCGCAGCGCTTGCAAAGGCATTGTTGACGTGTGACAAGAGCTATTGTCTGTGAATGCGTGACAAGAGCATGTGCGCGACAAAAAAGCTGTCTTGACGAAAAAGGTGTTACGGCGACGAGAAGGAAGTGTTGGCAGCGTGACTTGGGCAAAGAAGTGAGTGGCATGCGAGAGGAAGTGTTGTGACTTGGGCGTGACTTGGGGAAGTGTTGACGCGACTTGGCGTGTTGACGCGTATGTATTAAGAAAGTGGGCCACGCGACCTCGGGCGGTGGGCCGCGCGACAGAGACCTCAGGCCAGAGCCAGTCGCTACTTGGTTCTTTTGCTGATGCAGGACTCTTTTCAGAATAATGGAAGGTGCCAGCTCAAAGAATACGAATAACCTAAAAGTAAGTAAGAAATCTCAGAAATCACTCTTCAAGTATTTTGGAAACTCTGCGGATACAGATATTGTAAATACCAATCATATAGATGCCACCACAGAGAATCAGAATACTGACTGTGTGGAAGGAATTATTGAGGTGGACATGCATTCTGCACAGTATCAAAGTCAAACAAATGAAACCTACGATAATATGCCAGATCTTGAAGATATTGTTCCTGTTGGGGTGCTGACCGAAGTGCGGCTAGATATCACGAGATCAAACACTCGGCAAAATGGAAGGCAGAAATCAAAATCAAACTCCGGTCAAGAAAGAGAAACCAGGTGATTGTGATATTGCTCAAAATTCTACTCAAAAAAGTAAAGCATTAAAAGCGAACAAGAATATGTGGACCATTGGCGGGACATACAAGTTTGATTGGGCGGCTAAATTTCCGTTTATTGAACTGTACAATCATCTAATTCTGAAGAAATCCCATACGAATGTACATGTAAAATATATACGTGGAAATTGGGAAAGCAACAAAAAAATGCAAGCTGAAATTTGGACACTATAGAAAAACATTGTGGAAAACAATATTTAAGCATGTGAGGGCGGATGGCGAGAAAATCAAAACACATAGGTGGAAAAGCGAAAAAGAATGCATGCATGTTAGATACGCGGCGGAATATGAGGCGGAGCGAGAAAAAACACAGGACACTCTGTTGGAAAAGGGAGGAGCGATCACATCGCATATTGGTAAGATGAAAGAAACAAATCTACATGCAAAATTCATACAATTCTCTACTCTTTTTCAAATACTTAAAAAAGGAAGAAGCGATTTTGATTTCCTCGATTTCAAAGTTTTGTATCAATTTAACGGAATCTTTGAATGTACCTCGGTCTCATTGGTGCGAGAGTAGTGGATGGGAAATGGCAAAATGCCTCTCGATGATAGAGAAGGAAGATTTGAAAGAGAATGTAAAAAAGCAAACTTTATCTCTCTTTGATTGATGAAGTGACGAGTGATCGACAAACACCGCATGGGTATGTATCCACATCTATACTTTAGAAAATCATATAAGGACACCTCATCATTGGGTGTTATGAAAATGGTTGAAAAGCTATGCAATGCCGAAAACCTATATAAAATAGTTGTTTCTCATTTGAAAGATGTTCTTTGTATATGGTGATTATGAAATTGCTACGAAGTTGGTATGCGTTGGAGCGAGATGGTGCATCTGTCATGCGGGGTCAGAACAGGGCTCTGTGTTAGATTACAAACAACGGTGGCCCCATATATGCTACCAATTCTTTGTATGGCTCACGAGAATGAATTTAGCGTATAAAATGGTAAGCAACCACGAAAATGTTGCTAAATTAGAAGACCTTATAAGAGAACTTCATGCCTATATGTCAAGTGAGCCCAAAGCGTTTTCTCGAGTTCAAAAATTTGCAATTGGAATTACGAGATGGCAAAAAACTTGAAGGATGTGGAGACTAGATGGATCTCTTTGTATGAACTGCATGCGAGTTCGTGAGGAGTATCCTTCATTGGTTGGTTTCATGCACAAATACCGTCATGAAGTTGATAGGGCGAGGGACTTGTTGTTTCCGTTTAAGCGATTTGGAGACATTGCTTACATTGGTTGGTATTCTTCCAATGTTAAAGGAGATCAATACAACGATGAAGCATGCCTGGCGTAGATTAATCTATATTGTGGATTTTATACGGATGAGGAAAATGGTATGTCAAAGTCTTGATATATTGTCTTGTTCGATGATAGTTTTGATGCACTGTTTTTGAAAATTGGAGAGATTTATTAGATCTTAAAAATCCTAACACCTTTTTGAGATTTAATATCCACGATCACCTCTGCATCTTTGTTAATGGGAGGAAATACTGTGCACATTTTGCAAAAGCGTCAAGCTATTACGAGGATCGGAGCGAGAAGATGTTCGTGACACGTAATTTGTTTGAGTCTATTATAGTTGAAACAAGAATAAAGCTTAAAAAATTTCAGAAACCTTGTCATCGAAATTAGGGCGTTTACGTAAAGATAAAATTCTGGAAGCCATGGGTGTGATGAATCCTAATTTTTGGAATCTTTGAAGGTGGCCAGTGCTGAGACTTTGTCGATAAGCATTTCCATAAATCAATGGGTACAATAATGGAACAATTTACAAAGGCGTCGAGCTCAAGGGTGTGGAAATCAAGGTATCTTGAATGCCGATTTATTAAAGTTTCGATCAACAAATTTTGCAACAACAATGAGGAACCAATATAAGAATTTAGATCAACCTTACGAAAGTGGTGCTATTACTGAAGGTTGTGGCGAGGAATCTATCAAAGTTCTATTTTACAAGAAGATATCGGTGAATATTTCAGATTATATGAGTTATGCCAAACAATGATTTTGGGAGTCTGTGGAGGATGAAAGGGTTTTCGGTGCATTGTCATTTATAAAATCAAAGCGAGAAGCAGGTTGGATAAAAATGCGGAAAGTTGCATGAGGTGTTATGTTTCTCGATACTCCATGAAACCTTTCCGTTCGGACAGAGCAATTGCGCCTTTGGAATTCCCTTTGCGAAAGAAGAGGTGTGAATAATCTGACTACAAGTACAAATATTCCCAACCTTGAGAGTGTAATTGGCTCTTCGTCACATTCTACGAGAAGACAACATCGACTTTGATGAAGCTATTGATAATGGATTGTTTTGACTTTAAATAGGTATCTTCTTTATCTATCTTTTATCTTTATCATTAAAGATGTTACGAGTCTATATACTAAAAATGTCGGAGGCAATTCACCCATCTATCTACTAATACATTTCTCGTGTTGGTTTTTTAAAACACAGATCTAGCTCATTACCGGTGGCGATGATGATTTGACTTTAAGGAGGTATCTTTTTCCCCTTAATCTTATTGTTTATTACTATTCATTTTTCAGCTCTGGTTATCATTAAAGATGTTACGGTGTATGTATTTACATTTAGTTAAATACAATATTTTTACTTTTTGAAAATGTGGGTTGACATCCGTCAGGAAGTTGTTACTTCTCGGGAATTTGTGATGTCGAGCAACTCACCCATTATCTACTAATCCATTTTTGTGTTGAATTTTTTTAAGACAAAGATCTAGCACATTACTAGGTGATGATTTCAATTTTAAATAGGTATCTTCTTCAACATAATCTTATTGTTTGTTACTATTCATTTTTTCAGCTCTGGTTATCATTAAAGATGTTACGGTGTATGTATTTACATTTAGTTAAATACAACATTTTTACTTTTTGAAAAGCGTGGGTTGACATCCGTCAGAAGAAGTTGTTACTTCTCGGGGTGTGATGTCGGGCAACTCACCCATCTATCTACTAATCCATTTTTGTGTTGAATTTTTTTAAGACAAAGATCTAGCACATTTCCGGTGATGATTTCAATTTTAAATAGGTATCTTCTTCAACATAATCTTATTGATTGTTACTTTACATTTTTCAGCTCTTGTTATCATTAAAGGCGTTACAAGTCTAATTCTATATATTTACATTTATTTAAAGATATTGTTGGTCTATATATTTAAAGATGTTCTTTGGCACTTCTCGGAGTCGGGGGTGATGTGAGCAACTCACCCCTATATCTCTGATGTCATGTAAAACAAAGATCTAGCACGTTACCCTTGATGATTTCATGCAATCTAATACAAGAGTAAGCTAAGCTAAACCCTAGCATATTTGCAATTATGTTTAATTTCTTACCAGTGATGATTCTTTCTTGATTTCTCATAATTATATTTAATTTATTTTTAAATATAAGTCCACATAAAATTCCTCATAAAATTCACATAAAATTCGGGATAAACAATACATTATACGATTTTAAATATAAGTCCACATAAAATTCCTCATCATCCATATATATCATATCATCACCATATCATTATCATATCCTGAGTCCTGACACTACAATTATTATTAATACAATTATTTATCTAATTTTAAATTTATTAAAACAATTTCATTTTTTAAAATAATTCATAATCATATCATTACAATTCTATTCGTTCTAATGTCATCTATATCCATTCTAATCATTAATGTCATCTATATCCATTATAACACATTCCATTTATTTATCATCTATATCCATTCTAATGACATTATGATCATATCGTTACAAGTGTAGAGAATAATTATCTTAAAACAAGTTCAAAAGTCTAGAGAGAAGAATTCTTGTGCTTGATGATAAATCTCGTCCACATTAAATTGATCATCGTCTTTCATCATCATCTATCATTAATTATCAATTATCATCATCATCATCATCGTCCACATACTGATTCATGACAACTCAAGTAAACAAGAAACATACATATAATTCATGATAATCACCATCTAATGCAATTAAAATTAAAGATTGTATATAAATCCATATAATTAAATTCAAAAACCATAGTACATACTCAATTGTAGAAGTTTTCAAATTCAATATTTAAAGTTTCCTCAATAATAAAAGTTTCTAGTTTTCAAAACCCTCTCTTTCTTTATCCAATTCTACTCTGCACTCTTCCCCAATGGCTTCTTCCCTTTGTGGTTGTACCTCCTTCCCCAAAACAAGAAATCTCCATGCGACAGCAAATTTGGATCAGCTGCAGCGTTCAAACTATCCCGTTGCCAATAATTTTCATAACGACTAATAATCTCATTGATAAGAACCTTAGCCCTTCTCTCCCATTCTATAAGCTGATTCATATGAGGAAGCATCTCCATCTTTCTCATCAACCCACACAAAATCTTTTTTGTGCTTGTCAGATTGTATGAAATACTCCTTGCCCTCTTTAGAAGTACTTGTGCCAAAACCTGTATGGTCAAGCAACAAGTGATACCTAATCAGCAAGTGAACAAAACCGAGAACTTGAAAACATATAAAGAGAAAACAAACTAGCATTACTTTGTAGTACTATATGGTCGGCCGGTTATCGATCCACTCAATGATTCTCTCCAAGCTTCATACTCAGGAATTGTGTAAAAAGATAACACATTTCCATTTTTGTGAGTTGCCTACATCAACATGTGCCAAAATTAGACATGGAGATAAATAACATCTGGAGGCTTAAAAACAAATATAAAGAGTCTCAATACACTCAACCAAATATCGGGGAGAACATTACCTGACAATAGGAGTGATAAATTCCACAACAAATGAAGGAATTTTAAGCAGTGATGGCCAGGTATGGTGTATGAAATTGATCAGCAATCCTTTGATGTGGGAACCATCATGGTCCTTTAAGAGACAAAGGACAAGTCAAAAGGATCTCACTAGAAAGGATGTGTCGAATTAAGTAGAAACTAAACAAGCGCTATACAAAGATCATGTGCACAGTACTGTCATTATCATCGAGATGGCCATATCTTAAAGATTTAATCTTTGTCATATATTTTATCTTCACCTGTAGACCAAGGATTTTTTTATATTTACTATCTCTTTATTCTCCATTTGTTGGTGAGTGGTAGCTTCCACGACATTGAGTGACTTACCTACGAGAGGAAACACGCCATAATAATATTGACCAACAATAGATATTCACCTTTTTGATAGAATAAAGATAACTAAAATAACAAAAAATTAAATTGGAAAGTGATGTCGAAACATGTCACAATACTACCAAATTCGGTATTCACATTTCCACTGATTGAGGCACAAACACTTACAATGACAAGAGCCTTGGTGAGTACCCTCTGTTAATATTAAAGTACATTGATCGAGAATTCTTCCCCCTTGATTGATTTGCATCATCAAGTTTGGGAACATCAATTAATTTCCCCTTCTTGGTTCCATCGAGTTTTCTTAAGATCTTTTTTTGTTTAAACTTTTCCCTTTGCACTCATCGAGGTCAATCAAAGTTACAAAGCTCATCTTAGACACTAGCATTGCAAAAATTACATGTACTCAGAAATGTTACATATTAGACACCACGCCTTTATTTATTGACATGGGCTGCAAATGCGAAACAGTGAAAATTACTATAAATTTATACAACAAATTGTATCAAGAATAAAAATATGAATTAAAAGGAATTATACTTACAATCAACATGGAAACCGAACGTTGATTCGAGAAAATTCTTTTCTTCCACGAGTGTTGCCTTGGTTGTAACAATTGGTAAATTTTTGAACGAAAGGCCCGTAAACCGATGGATGTCATTTGCTTCGATACTGAATTGAAAAATTCGGCCATCGTTCAGAGTCACATAAAAAATGCCGTCCTCTGAATTGTAGGATGACAGAAAGTAATTCAAAATATCCGGATCTGTTTCGAAATGGGGCATATTAATAGTATGGATGTGAGGGCATAAGGGATTTCAGTATGGTTGATCTAAGAAATCGATTGAATTGGATTCTCTTGATTTTATTCTTGAACTTGGAGTTGGGAAGCATCGAGACTACAAAAAAATCAAGAATTTGGAAGGTGAAAACGAGAAAATGACCGGTTGAAGGGTATTTATAGGCTAAATTAGGCGTCAATGGCTTCACTTGACGCGCGTCAAAGGTTCTAGCTGACGCGCGACAATAGTCTAGTGACGCGCGACAATAGGAGTGAGCGCGCGCGTCAAAAGTAGAAAGTGGCGACGCGTCGATAAGATCGAGTGGCGCGCGTCAATAGGAGTCGGCGGCGCGCGTCGATAGAGCGAAAGTGGCGCGTCAATAGAATGCGATGCGCGCGTCATAGGAGTCGTGGATGCGCGTCAAAAGAGCGATGGCGCGCGTAAAAAGGAGCGCGCGCGTCATTAGGTGCGGCGGCGTGCGTCATTGGAGCGTGGCGCGTCGTGGTAGGGCGGCGTGCGTGCGTCATTAAAAGAGGCGATGGCGCGTCATTAGGAGCGATGGCGCGCGTCATTGGTGCGATGTGGCGTGCGGCGTCGTCATTAGGTGCGTGCGCGTCGTCAATAGCGGGAGTGTCGCGCGTCGGTCAAGACCATTGCGTTCCATTGGCGCGCGTCGAGTGATGAGTGACTAGATGGATCTCTTTATGCACAGAGAAAGCCTGAGACTACCAAATAATTGATTTCTTATCCAAAATTTAATGGAATTTGAAGTTTTCACCTCTTTTGCACTAGAGGAAATTCCCTTCATGTTTGCAATGCAGCCAATTGAGATGAAGCCTTCAAATTTATCCCCAGACCAAAGAAACAAACAGTGTTTGGTGTGTACTTGATGATGATATAGGGTCTTGTTTGATAAGTTCAAAAAGAAACTTCATGATATATGCTAAGGAGTGAGTTTGAGATGAGGTACGGTAAGGCACTCTTGACAAAATTTACACAATGTTACCTTTTTAAGATGATCGACCTTGCCTGAGAGAACTTTATGTGAAATTTGTAAATTTTTTTCAATATTTGAGACACTTGATTTTATCAATTGTACTTCAAGAAGATCATGATTAATCAATTCAAGGCATAGAAATGGGGAGCTTCAAGAAAATTGTCTTGAACATACACTTGAACATTGTATCTTGAGTGAAGGAAAAGGAAAACAAAACAAGGTGGTAGCGGGAATTTTATACTTTGATACTCATTGCGATAGTCGACCAAGTATTTCATCAGCTCAACAATGATAATTAGAAGAAAGTAAAAACAACTTTCCGTTACACAACAATTTTGATCACTTTACCCTTATTGTATCTTTCAAACCTCATTCTTGTAACTAATATGATATGTAAACAACCTTATTGAGCTATGATCATATGCACCACCTTAAAATTTGAAAAAAAAGAGACATATTTTAATTGACCACTCAGAAGCGATCTGAGAGAGAATCTCAAGATGTGAATCCTATACAACATATTTTGATACTGATCCATTTTCCCCAAAACATTTTACAATATCTCAAGATGTGAATCCTATACAAAATTAACTTCTATGATTTATCTGAAGAAGGCACTGTATTTTTTCTTGGATGCTAAGAAGACAGGTTGTTTAGTCTGCATTTCTAAGCGATCCAGTTTTATAAAAACTTGAATAAGTTTAAATACTCATTTCAAAATCTGATTAAATTTGGCATGAAGCACTAAAAGACACTCCTATACACATTTCATGTTTTGGTTAACCATGGGTTTTCCTAAAGATGTTACAGGTCTATATACTAAAAATGTCAGGCAATTCACCCATCTATCTACTAATCCATTTCTCGTGTTGGGTTTTTTTAAAACACAGATCTAGCTCATTACCAGTGGCAGTGATGATTTCAACTTTAAGCAGGTATCTTTTTCCCCTTAATCTTATTATTTATTACTATTCATTTTTTCAGCTCTGGTTTTCATTAAAGATGTTACAGGTCTATATACTAAAAATGTCAGGCAATTCACCCATCTATCTACTAATCCATTTCTCGTGTTGGGTTTTTTGAAACACAGATATAGCTCATTACCAGTGGCAGTGATGATTTCAACTTTAAGGAGGTATCTTTTTCCCCTTAATCTTATTGTTTGTTACTATTCATTTTTTTCAGCTCTGGTTATCATTAAAGATGTCTATGTATTTACATTTAGTTAAATACAATATTTTATTTTTGAAAGCGTGGGTTGACATCCGTCAGGAATTTGTTACTTCTCGGGTTGTGATGTCAGGCAACTCACCCATCTATCTACTAATCCATTTTTGTGTTGAATTTTATTAAGACAAAGATCTAGCACATTACGGGGATGATTTCAATTTTAAATAGGTATCTTCTTCAACATCATCTTATTGTTTGTTACTTTACATTTTTCAGCTCTTGTTATCATTTATTTAAAGATATTGTTGGTCTATATATTTAAAGATGTTGTTTTGGCACTTCTCGGGGTGTGATGTCGGGCAACTCACCCCTCTATCTCTGATATCGGGAAAAACAAAGATCTAGCACGTTACCCTTGATGATTTCACAGCAATCTAATACGCGAGAGGTAAGCTAAACCCTATGATATTTGATTATGTTTAATTTCTTACCGGTGATGATTCTTTCTTGATTTCTTAGAATTATATTTAATTTATTTTTTATATGTGGAAAATCCTTTGATATATTTTTTTAACTGCGGGATAAACTATTAAACAATACATTATACTATTATAAATATAAGTCCTGACACTCTTCCTAAAATTCCCTGCTTTGTCATAGATCCATCACTTCTTCAGATTTCTCCATGAAGAAATAGATCTATTTTAGACTTATAATGATCATCCTCTAACACGAAGTTATTCAAACTCAATTCTAATGCTATCTTCCATATCCTATAGTCACCCACCCAAATCTACACTAATCACAACTATTTAAATCAACTTGTGAGTCTTTATCTAATAAAAATCCTTTCTAGTAATACTAGAACATTGTAGTGTGCCTTCTTCAAACTATCCTGCCAAATGTAGTGTGCCTTCTTAGCTCTACATAAATACTTACACACATAGTTTCTATGATCTAGTTTACAACCTTGATATTTTCTTACACACTCAAAATTATTCCAACTTATAGCCTCCCGGTTCTAATCCACAATTATTCTTCACCCTTATCAAATATTAAAAAAATATTAAAAAATGATAGGATTCTTAAGAACCTTATATGTTTTACATTAAACTTCAAAGTTCTATATCGAGCTTGACCTATCTTTTAATCACATGGTTATTCCAACTTTGGTTAATCTAGATTCCATAACCTTGACTATTTAGAGCAACTTGTCAATCTACTCTACACAAAACAATATCCATGATAACAAAACCATATCTTTTAAACCATGGTCTTGATTGTTTCCAGCAAAACGTTATTTTCTGACAAATGGTCTTGACTATTTTGGATGTCAAACAACCTCTCTAATGAGAGATTATGCACTTATATAGAGGTGAATCTCTTTAAAATAGAATTTTCCTACACCATAAGTCTATTAAGGAGAAATCCTAAAGATCTGCTTCAAATCTTAGTTGTTATTTTTTCCCAAAAACATAATTTTCAAGATAATTAAAGTCCCACAAGATATTTAGGCACTACATTTTACATTATACACATTAAATTGATCATCGTCTTTCATCATCATCTATCATTAATTATCGAGTTATCATCATTCATCATCTCGTCCACATCTGATTCATGACAATGCAAGTAAACAAGAAACATACATATAATTCATGATAATCACCATCTAATGCAATTAAAATTAAAGACTATATAAATCCATATAATTAAATTCAAATACCATAGTACATACTCAATAGTAGAAGTTTTCAAATTCAATATATAAAGTTTCCTCAATAATAAAAGTTTCTAATTTTCAAAACCCTCTTTTTCTTTATACAATTCTACTCTGCTCTCTTCCCCAATGGCTTCTTCCACTGTGGATGTACCTCTTTCCCCAACACCAGAAATAACCCCTGAACTTATAAGATCTTACGCATGTACTTTGTCAGATTTTTATAATTCTTTCTTCTTGATTTGTTGCATCTCCATGCGATGACAAATTTGGATCAAATTTGCTTTGGCTTTGAATAATATGTCGGGAGTCGAGACCATGCTCTTTAATTATCCGCTTTAGTGTATTGTTTTGTTTGTTAACCAAAACAATATTTTGCTCAAATTTTTCTTTGCGGATAATTTGTTCTTTCTTTGTTTCCAAGTGAACTTGCAAAACCTTACTTTGACTCTTCAAATTTTCATATTTCATTGCACAAAAAGAGTAATGTCAATTAAAATATTAATGTAAATTCAAAATTTCAAATTAACAAAAATGATTGTTTAAATGTAATAGTACTTACTTACAACGCTCTATCTCTTTCGGCATTTGCGATTGATACCAAATCCTTGTCCTTGGACCATTTGTTAAAATATGCAGGCCTCGGCACTAATATTTTCCAATTTGTTTAGTGCCTTATCTAAAATGTCGTCTTTATAGTTGTTGTTAAGCGTGGCAGTCCCACATCTTACTTGGGTAAGTAAGGAATCCATCTTCGCGGGTTGATACGGATTTGCGGCGTATAAACTATCCGTTGCCAATAATTTTCATAACGACTAATAATTTCATTGATAAGAACTTTAGCCCTTTTCTCCCATTCTATAAATTTGTTGGATATGAGGAATAATAAACTCAGCGATATGGGATTGTGATCATTACCAATTAAGTTCTCGAAGGGAAAGCGTGGTGGCATTGTTCACTATCGAATCGATGCGAGACGATCTTTCTGGAGAAGAATGGGGGCTTTCACCAAGATCATTGCTCCTTGTTTTTGCCTTTGGGTGGGCTGATCTGTTTTTGAAAAAATTAATCAAGATTTAGATAAATAAATTTAAATCGAGAATGTAATTCAAAATTGTAAAGCATATTAAAATTGAAATTTGAAGTATACTGCTTTGGCCTTGAATCATCTCGCGGGTATCGAAAAAACCGGTTGGGTCATTCTTATCGATGCCCAAATAATCTTCATCTAAATTTATATTGTTCAAAGCAGATATGCCCGTTGCCTTTGGGCAAGCCACCAAGTGATAGAGTTGGAATTGAAGCGAGGAGGCAAGGTTTAGTGTCCCCTTTAGGGGCCGGAGCAAAAGGCATGCGTTTACCGATGTTCTTTTTCTTTGTTCCTCTGGTTGGCATTTTAAAAATTAATGGTTGAGTGGGTGTCGGTGCTTTGTGGTTTGATCATGGTGACATGTGCTGAAAAGTACAAGAAAAAAATGAAAATATTATTAAAACAATTCATAAAGTCAAAACTACGAAATTAAGCGTCTATAGAAAAGTTGTACCTTGTTGTCGAGGGGTTGTTTTCTCGGTGCTACGGGTGGCCTTGTAGGAGTTGTACTCGGTGGCTATTCGAGAAGATATGAATGCATGCATTTGTATGGAGTGAGTTGGGAAGAAGGTTCCAAAGTCCTGTGATTCATCAATATTAAATAATGTCAATTCTTTTGGTTAAAATTTAAATTGAAAAATAAATATGCAACTTTGGAATTTGTAAATAATATATGAGAATGTATTACTTCTCTGGCGTTTAACGAGTTCAAACTGTTGAGGGTTTGGAGAGGAGTGAGCTTCCATTTCAGATTGGGAGTCCCAGAAGCCTCCGCGTGTTGTTGGCCTCTTCCTCTCGATAACTTTTTTTTGGGGAAGGGCTTGAGATATCTTCTCTGAAAACATTAAAATTTAAGTTTTAATAAGCTGTGCCTTTGTAATGTCGAAATTGAAATACAATTACAAACTAAATAGTTTATACCTGTTGTTCTTCAAATGGAATTGAGAATTTCTTCAAAGCCTCATCAGAGCAAGTAGGAATTTCTTTATCTTTTAAATTTAAAATTGCCTCATAGTAGAAGCCGAGGAGATAGTTTGTTGAATAAATGAAAGGTTTATCTGAGAGTTTTGAATTTATTATGTCAGTTCTTATTTTTTTGGATAGATATGTGCACCAATCGAATTGTCGTTTTGAGATAGTGGCACAAATGTATGCGATGGCCCAATTTGGTATATCTGTTTGGCGACCCTGCAAAACAATTCTGGCTTGAAAAAATGAAATAAGTGCAGCAAGAAAGTGGTGTGCAATTGATTGTGTATCTACACCACGCCTGGATTTATTGACATGGGCTGCAAATGCGAAACAGTGATAATTACTATAAATTTATAACAACAAATTGTATCAGAATAAAAAACAATAAAAAATATGAATTAAAACGAATTATACTTACAATCAACATGGAAACCGTCGTTGATTGAGAAATTTCTTGTCTTCTTCGGGAGTGTTGCCTTGGTTGTAACAATTGGTAAATTTTGAAAGGAAGGCCCGTAAACCGATGGATGTCATTTGCTTGATAGTGAATTGGAACATTTGGCCATCGTTGAGTCACATAAAAATACCGTCCTCGAATTGTAGCATGTGAGAAGGTAATTCAAAATATCGGATCTGTTTGAAATGGGGCATATTCACGAGCCACTGTAAATTCACACTCTTCCATCAAAGCTTGATATTATGAAGACATCTTTAAAGCCGTATGGATGTGAGGGCATAAGGGATTCCTGTAGTTGATCTTGGAAATCGATTGAGTTGGATTCTCTTGATTTTCTTGCTGAACTTGCAATTGGGAAGCATGTGAAGTCGACATTATAGCTGTAATTGCGTCTTTGACAATGATTTAGACCTGTAAAAATTCAAGAACGGGAAAATGAAAATGAGAAAATGAGCGGCACAAGGGTATTTATAAGCTAAATAGGGCGTCACTGGCCCCTATTGACGCGCGTCATTTCCCCTCTTGGCGCGTCCTTTGGGCTCTATTTGCGCGCGGCTCTAACTTTTATCGCGTCGCGTCATCTAAGACATTTGACGCGCGACACTGGCACCTAGTGACGCGCGACTTTGTCCCCCCTCTGCTTGCGCGCGTCACTTCCTCCTATTGTCGCGCGTCAGCTAATACCTTTGGCGGCGTCAGCGTTCAGCGCGCGTTAAGCCGAGGCGCGTGCGTCATTAGAAGTGCGATGTCGCGCGTCAATAGAAGCCAGTGTCGCGCGTCGAAGGTCATAGGCGGCGTAGCGCGACAACGATCTAGTGCGGCGAGCGTCGTAGGAGCAAGTGGCGCGCGTCGGTAGGAGAAAATGCGCGCGTCAGGGGGAGGCGATGGCGTGCGCGGAGGAAGCGATGTCGCGCGTCATTCACGTGACACGCGGCGCGCGCGGCGGTAGGGTGACGATATGCGCGCCATTACATTACGATCGATGTCGTGCGTCATTACGAACTAGTGTGAATGTCGCGCGTCATTACGAACTAGTGTCGCGCCGATGTCGCGCGTCATTACAACTAGTGTCGCGTTCCATTGGTGGCGCGTCATTACGAACTAGTGTTGTCGCGCGTCATTTGATGGAGCCATGAAAAACCTAGGTGAAAATTTTGTTTTTGAATCTTTGTCAAATTCACCTTTCATTTGGCCAGTTGGTAAGGTTACGGGGATATTCGCGGGTATTTTCCACCTTGATTTTATTACACCTTTTACGCATTTGCATAAGTTTCTTTGAGATGAATAGCTTCTCATTGTGGAAAACTAGTAGCTACAAACCTAGTCTTATTCTTGTCAATGGAATCGTCTTCTTTATTTTTTAATGAACCCAATTGCCACCTATAGTATTATTATATTGAAGCAATTCAATTTGATAACAAGTTTGGTTCTTCATTATTGCATTATGTTATTCCTATATTGCTTTCCCCTACTCATGTGATCCTTGTGATATTTTTTCCTTCTAAAATCATCAATAATGTCATGAATCCCTTTACTCCTATAAATGGAGTCCCACAAGACCGGAAAGATCACTATGGGCCAGCTCCAATTGCTTACCTTTCATGTAACTTCTGTTTCAATTTTTTCTGTGTTGGTTGCGCTAAGTGGAAGCTTCTTACACATGTTTTCTTGTTGATGTCCATAACTTTGGTGCTCTAGAGCTCACCTATGGAATTATTCTTAACCACTAATACTTGTCATGTTGTTGTAGTCGTAAAGAAGTGAAGGCTACCTTCTTGAACACCTCAAACAACCATCTTGAATTGTTCATCTCTAAGACACAATTGTCTTTATCAAATTCAACATTGAATGTTGCTTTGCTATTTAGCTAACTAACAAAGGCTTCTTCTTCAAACCTAGTACTTACACATATCATAAATGTTTTTGATGCCTTCATCTGCAATTTCCAGTGGAGTTTGAGAAGTTTTTTTATCACCTTGTAGCCTAAAATAAAACTTAGTAATTAAATGTTTGAACTGATTTGCTTGCGATTTTATGTCATTTTTTCGTAAATAACGGTGTATATTACATCTAATTATTAAAATTACACTTTTTAAATAAAAATATATTTCTTAATTTAACTTACAAATTTTAAAAATAGTTACAAATAATTTAAATTATATTAAAGTAAATATATATCTATATTGAATTATGGCCAAATGGTATGTCTATTTTTAATTGTGTCAAATTTTTTAATATCTCTAAATCAATATACATTATCACTTAAAAAACAATATCATAAAATATTACAATAATAAATTTGATATTTTCTAGACAAATTAATATGTATTATTAATTTAAATTAATATGATTATTATCTTTATTTATTATATAATGGTGATGGATTGTCTCTAGATATAGTAGATACATCTCAAATATTGATATTAAATCTTAAAAAGTAAAAAAATAACCTTCAACCATTTTGTTTTTTAATAAATATATTCTTTGTTTGTAAATAGTGTGTCTTCCTAATGTGGTGTATATTTTTTGTATAATTTTTAATTTAAAACTTGGGATAGCGGTGTGAGAGCATCCAACATTAACCTATCACTACCCACATTTACATATAATTATTCTTTCTTATAATTTTTAAATAAAAATTGTTTATCATTCTTTTCAAATTACCTCACATACATGCACATGTATATGTGGGCATAAAATGCATGCATGCACATGCATGGGAGGGCTCCACTGTCGCGTGTCATTTTATTGGTAGACTATTTTAATAATAAATTAGTTTGAAAACATAAGGCTATATCTGTGAAGTTGCAGCTTGATCGGTGGGTGTGTGTGCACTCACATCTGTAGGTCCCAGTTTGAATCATGTAACTATTGCACTTATATTTTTCAACATGTTGAAAAACAAAATATGTTTTTCAACACAAAAAAATTTAAAAAAAAACTAAGTACTCGCGTGCGCCACATGGTACCGGATGGGCATCGACATGGGTATATGGATATTTTATGGGGCGGTGGCTATTCTCCCAATAAATGCAATGGGGCCCATAACCACAATGCATGCCATCCTATTTATGAAGGTAGAGTACTTGTAAGATCTCTAGTGAAAATTTATTTTCGTCATTGTGTAAGTATTGTGGATATTCTACACATTTTATAGGGTTATAATAAATAAAAGTCACATATCCAATCACATTCCTCATATAAATTCCAAATTTTTAGAAAATATAACTAAAATTGATCATAAAATTAAGTTAAAATATTATAGGGCCAACTATATAAATATATGTTTATTCTAATATATTTTAAGAAGAAAAATATATTTCTATCTTTATAATATTTTTATTATTGCCCCATTATGTAATTATAAATGATTTTCTAAACATAACTATTCATTTATGAATCATGGGCATAAATGTATAATAAAATTAAAGTTTTTATTATTCTTATTAATATAAATAATTTTATTACAAAGAATTATTAATTGATTATTAATAGAATATTCAAAAAATGCATTTAAATAAATTATTTATTAAAGAGTTATATTTTCAAAATAATTTCCTTTTACAAATCTAATGCAAATCCCAAACATTCATGTAGCTAAGTTTAGTTTAAATGTAAATGTGTCGGGTAATAATTTTCAATTGGAATTGAATAACCTCACCCTTTATTACCACTTGTCAATATATCCTATCACCAACATTTGGATTTATATAAAATGTATTTTCGAATGTGACACTTCACCATATAAAAAAGAGATTTAGGCTTTGAATTGATGGGATAGCGATGTTCTAGATGACATGTCTTCAATTTGAATTTAATAAGACAATTGTCTCATTTTTGAAAATGTTCCTAAATTTACTCATCTTAACACACCTACTTTAATTAATTTTAGGCTCAAGTAAAAAATGGTAAGGTGCAATATTGGCCAACCATTATGTGATCGCGCGTATGGTACTTCTAGTTGTAGTTTTGGACATAAATGGATAATGGGTGTTTTTAATGGCGGTGAAAAGATAAAGAAGACTATTAATGTATGTTAGTGAATTCTATCAAAAATAGGGGTGACTTATCACTATCATTGTTTACCAACATTTACATGTAATCACTCTTCCAAATAATTTCTTACTTTGGAGGGTAAAAATATTTATCATTCATAAATGATATTTATATAAACTGAAAGTTCATTGTTATCATTAAATTTTATGATAAATTTTTTTTACACTCAATTTTGATCAAAGGTTTTATGATATTTCTCTTACATTGAATTTTGATTGAATGTTTAATGATAATTTATAATTATAAATGTATTTTATTATGTTGATAGGGTATAATTTATAATGATATTTAGGGATGGTATAATTCATACACAATTTTTTTTTATTACGAGAATTCAATAGAAAATTTACAATATTTAAGTATGGGGTGAAAGGTTATGTTAGATTAGACAAACTTATCATCTTCAAAAGATAATGAAGTCATTAATTAGTGTGGTAGATGAAATATCTAAGATATCAATTTTAAAGAGAAAATAATAATCATTAATTTTGTCAAAAGTGTAATTAGTAAATCTAAAATATGAATTCTAAAACGAATATTCACATAAAATAATTTTTTTTTGAAATAAATATTAATTGTAAAACAAATTAAAATATATATCTTCTTATTTAAATTCTATATTTACAATTCATATATTATATATAATAATATTATTATAATCATAAAAATAATTCCTATTAATATTAATTTTTATCGTAATTCATTTGAGACAATTCCTTAAAAAAGAAGATTTTGTAGCTGAATGCCATCTCTATAAAAATGAATGTAAAGAAACATCTACAAATAATTGTATGTTGTTAAAACCATTTCCTTTTAATCTAAGGAATCCTTAAAATGAATATTTTAAAGTTTTATAGACTTGTGAAAATGGATTTTCTCTTTGAAAATGAATCATTTACATTGTACCAAAAACTCTATTATATGTCTCGTAATTAGGTTTTCCACCTCTATTACTTATAGGCACAATGAGTTTGTTTGATTCCTTTCATGCATGTTAAATTCATGTTAAGACAAAAGTTTTCCTCGAAATTTCCTTAGCTCCAAGCACCCAAACAATTGACTTATGATTCCTTAATTAATTTTATAAGGTTGGTAACTGTGTAGTACTGAACACTTTATAACATTACATACATTTGTTATATTTTTCTTTATTTAATGTATATGGTTAGACTCAAGAATGGGTGTCTCATAGTTCTATATAAAATATTCCTATCATTTAATATGATAGATTAAAATGTTACACTATATATAAATTAATTAAGTATATAAATATGAAAAATATGTGTGTATTTTGATTTCAAATATTGTATATTTGAAATTAAATATATTTAATTGTATTTAGTAGATGTTTTAGCAATTTACATGTAAAAGAGTGAAATACAAGAAGTAATTAAATGCGAAATTTTTGTAAATGTGAAATATTGTATATAAGATAGATTGTTTTCAATATAAAATTATTATATTTAATAACAAATTGGTAATTGATACCAAGATATAGATAATAGGGAAATTGTGTTTTTTTAATATTAACTTTTTGAATAAATAAATAATTATTATATAATGAAAATTGTGTTGATCAACATTATGATTTTAATTGATGCAAAAAGGCTAAGATTTAGTGATTGTGGAATTGAATGTGAAAGTTACACGGATAAGAAATTTAATCAAATATTTCATTTAGTCTATGAATATATTTCGTTAATTATTATTATATTATATTTATTTAAATTTTTATATTATAAAGATTGATATGATAAATGCAATATTTATAGTAAAAATAATCCGATGCCCATAAGAGACATTGCATCATATTTTTGAATCTAATATATAATAAAGATAGATATGTGGGTTTTGATAAATTTTAACATTTGAAATACAATGAAAAAGAGTGTTTGTGGGATTATGAATATGAATATGAATATGAATATGCTCTTTTTGTGCTATTATTTTAATATAACTACACCATTGAACTCATATATTTGTATATATGAATATGGTGTTTGTATGATTTTGTAAATATTATGCTGATAGATGATTAGAAACCTTATGTGGACACTTGGATTAACATCCCAATAATGGAAGATGATCAAATTTCACTAAACATGCGTATTACTTTCCCAAATTATGCATGTCCTCACCACCATTCTATATTACACCACTAATGCAAAAAAATAGACATTACAAATCTTCAATGGAGAATGGTCACGAAGAAATATGGAAGTGGCGAGATATGTTGTTATGTATGACATGGTATTTGATTTATCATGGACTCATGACTCACTAGGATGACATAGTCACCTGGAAGATGGATCATTGAAAAATTGACTATAGTTCGATGAAGAGACTACTTTGGAACTATACCATGAGTTCACCCTTGTCATACACCCACCCATAGATGGAAAATGGCTTGGTTTATCTAAAAATGTCCTTGCATGGTGGGATGATGTTGACGCAAAACTGGAAGAAATGAAAATAGAGGTATGAATGGAAAGAAACACATCATGACTTAGATGAGTGTGATAACGATTGTAGTGGGGATGTTTGCACCGGCCTTTTCACCTACCTTGAGTCCTTTTATATTTTGTAAAAGTGGAATACAATGATTTTAAAAATGTATTCCCACTTTTGTTTGATATACTATATCGCTTTGTATTACATAATCATGTTATGAATAAGAAAACACATAATATAATTGTATGGGTTTATACTTGCAAGTTAATCTTATTTTCATAATATACTCTTATAGTTTTGATGTGTTATTCTTATATTATTTTGTATCACACTTACAATGAAAATTTCATATAAAATCTTCGCAAAACTAAAGGCATGTTAAGATTTGGAAACAAATATAGTTTATTATCCAGTCTTGAATAACACATTGTGTTTTTCAATATGTTGAAAAACACACTATGTTTTTCAACAAGTTGAAAAACAATGTGTAAAATTAACTCTATCACATATGTTTTATTGTGCATAATTCTCTCAATTTGAATAAAATAAAATAGTTCATGTACCATATGTTTTAGTTTTTCTTGTAGTAGAATATGTAGCTATGGGGAAAAGTATGGTGATGTAGTTGGATAAGACATATGAAAGTTGGATGATTTACCACCCTTGTTCATTATCCATTCTTATGCATTGAGAGGATGTGAAAATATTGAGACGGTAATATACTAATTTGTGAACATTTATTGTAATTCATATCATAATATTGAATTTTTGTTTGGATAATAGAACTTTGTATTTGTTGTATTTTCAAACAGGGAAATTCACATCCTAGGACAAATAGGTGTTTGACAAAATTCATAGTGGAGGCATTCGTGTCGTCGATTAAGTAGTTCATATTGTGTAAGTTTTTTTATGTTTCTTCAAAGTTATTTTAAACACGTGTTAATTAAAATGTTATAATTTAATGCTATAAGGAGATGATCCTCCAAGGAGTGGTGGTCATCATGGTGATACGTTTTCAATCCTTCCGAGCATGTTGAATCAGATTTTATAGAGCCTACGATGGAGGTGAAGAAATTTAAAACTATTTTTTTCTTATTGATTAGTGCTATTGAATTTCTTAAGAGTTATAAAAATTATCTAACTATGTCTTTCAAATGGAACTTTCAAACAACTGCCACTTGACTACAAAATGAAATAGGTGGGTGCTCACCTTCATTATTTTTGTGAGCATAGAACATACATGGTGTTAGTGGGAGCGTTAAGTTTTGGGAGCTCCAAAAACTTAACATCCATCACATGGTGTCACACAGTCTTCCCTTTATGCAACCACATAAGTGTGGCCATAAGCATATGGGTAAACAACCACCTCTCTCTCCTGATAGAATGAGGAAATACATAGAGAGGAGAGAGAGTAATTTGGTCTATGTCATGAGGCAGCGGTACAACTTTCAACAGAGGCGGGTTGTCAATTGAGTTTGCAAAAGGGAAGGAAAAGATCTATTCGAGGAGCCGAGCCAAGGTGGGAAGAGGGAGGTGGAAAAGGAAATGCACGCATATGATTCAGAGGAGAGGCGAGAGGCCAGAAAAGGGAGGTGTTTGAGAGAAAAAGAAAGAAAAGACTAGTTAAAAGCTAACAATGAGGTAAATTTATGATTAGGAGAATCTATTATTTAATTTTTGTATTATGTATGGTTGGTGTGAACATGTTAAAATTTTGCAATAGCTAACTAAAATAGACTAACACCTAGTAGTCTAGAGCTAAGCTCAAATTTATCAATGAACCATCAAGATCATAGCTTATTGAAATGCCTACAATGAATTAACATGAAATTGTTCATCTAATTACAACATTTCTACTTAGTATATGATTGCATTCTAAAAATGGACCTAAGAAGATCACAAGCAATCAAATTAGATGTTGCTACTTCAAGATGGTGAAAGGATCTCTCTAAGAAATGGCTACAAGGCCATGTTTATATCTTCCTTTACTAACCAAGCATGAACAATGGATGCAAATAGATGATCAAGCTATTCTAAATTAATTGAGAAGGATCTTAATTCATGTCTTATATGAGATACTATTCAAAGTATGGTGTAAGGTGTGAAAGAAGGAGCTTGGTCCTTTTTATAGCTTTCTATTTGAGAGAATCTTGAATCCTAATGAATGTGGGATAAAGGATAAAGTAGATTTAGACTAGCTAACCATGATTAGATGATTTAACTAGTGATTAACAACTCATGGGAGTTGGAGGGTGCTTTAATTAATCAATTAGGATTAATTAATAGGCTAGAATAAGATTTGTAGGATATTTCAAGGTGTTTAAGAGGAATTTGATATGATATGATGCATTTAAAATCACGATTTAGCCAATAAAAGGGTTTATTGATTAAATGCGTTGTTAAAAGGCTTAATTAACCAATGATAATTAATTGATTTGAAGAGGATTATAACTAATGAAGTGTCGTTAATTGGCATCTAGAATGTGATAGAAGTTAGTTAATTAACGAAGTTTTGTTAATTGACCAAAATAGAGGAAACATTAGTTAATTAGCGGAAATCACTAATTATAACAAAAATGATGAGATAGAGGATAATTGGTACCACTTTAGCATTAAAACTGCGTAAGTAGATTTTAGGTGTCTATATTTTCCCTCTTTGAGGTGGCGTAATAACACCACTTGAAAGATAATAGAAAATTATAGCCAAGTAATTTGAAGAAAATTTAATAGAATGAAGGATGCCCCCTCGAGTGTTGATGGGGTGATAGAAGAAGTCAATCGATGATCAAAAATATGAAGGAAACAGATAGAAGAATCTAGATGGAAGAAAATTTGCTAGTAATGAGAATTGATAGATGAAAATGGAAATAGCTTGTGCATCCAACTCATTCAATAAACAACTTTGTTTCATCACTTTTCTTAAATGATCAACATCATCGACCCTTATTAAAATGTATGCATACAACAAAAGTGTAAAATAACATGAAAAGCTATAATAATAACATTTGTTCATTGCTAAAAATTCTTAACTCCATACAACATACATAATACAATGCAATACTGAGAAATTAAACAAGCTAACATGATAGGGAAACAAGTACAAACACACATACTCAAACAAACAACGTTTAAGATAGTTGCACCAATGTTTTTGTTATCAAGCTTTAGTTCTGAATGTTTGTGTTTAACGACAAGGGTTAAAAATGGTGCCCCAAGAAAGGATACATGCGAGGGGAATAATGAGAGGAGACAATGGTACCATGAAAAAGCATTCATGAGTTATGAAACGATAGTACGAGACAACTCATTGTGCAAGATATACTTGACATAACAAGCAAACCAACTTTGTAAATAGAGGTAGATCAAAATGAATCGTGAGTCGTTGTGCGAGAACAAGTGAGAACCTAAGAAAGATGTTTTGTAGGAAATTTTTTGATGTTTGAGGACAATGCATTTGATATAGGCTTCAGTTGTGTGCATGTCGTTTACCAATTTTTTTTGATTTTTTGAATTTTTACATTTTTTTTTTGAAAATTTATACCGACTTTTAATTATTTGAAAATGTTAGGAAAATTGGTTATAGAAGAATGAAAATATCATGGGACATCACCAAAAATCCTTTGGATAGCAAAACTATGCCCCATGTAGCAGAAAGGGTCGTCGGGAAGCAAAAAAAATGCCCCTGACTTAGCAAAAATGTGAAAAAATGATTATTTATTAAAAATAACAATTGTGATGAGTGCTAGAAGAAATCGAAAGAATCAAGATAGTGACCTAACCCGTCGAGGGGCGTGAAAAATGTCATAGGGGTCAAAACAACTATAAATACCAAGCCACGATGGTAAAAACCATCATGGTGAGTTATTTGTTTCCCACCCTTACCACTTTTATTTGTGATTTTTCTTTGTTATGCGAGAGGAATGGCACGAGTTCATGACCTGTATGCACCATGTAGACATTGTTCAAGACTACGTGAGGCTTCAGGGGATGGCCTACAGTACAAAAAAGCAAAAAAATCATTTTGAGTTCATTTAATGTCATTTATTACACCTAGAAAACATGGGGCAATCTTAGCATGACCCACAGGGCACACCTGGCATGATTGAGGCGCGTGAAGCGTGAAGGAAATGCCTACGTGAACATGCATTCGTGAAAATGCATGCGTGGCGTGTAAGCATGAAAATAAAGGTGTTGGCATTGAACTAACAATGAGGGTTAGTAGGGACACACCTGCGTGAAAATGAAAGTTGTTACGAGAATGGGGTGTTAGCGCTATGGCACGCTAATGCTAAAATGGGCACACTAGTGCTTAAAGGCAAGTGCCATCGTGAATGCCTAGTTCTAGAAAACCTTAGAAGAATTTTGGAAATTTATAGAAGAATGTAGTGATAAATTCTTGTATAAAATGATGTTAATGAGTGGTTTTCTGATCTTGCAAATTAACTTACCTAATTAGAGACACCCAGTGAAATGGTCGGTTGTGAACCTATGAGGATACTTTTTCATGTTGCAAGAGTATCTTCTTGGAGATCACTCTAGATGTTATGTGTCTTTCTCATTTTCTCGCATGCACAAATTACACTGGACCACAACCTTCTCATGACCTTAGAAAAGAGATGGAGAAGAGAGAGTTAGACCTTCATATTTGTGACTCGTGAGATGACATCACATTTGAGGATGTGTAGCACATTCGAGAGTTCCTATATAAGCTATTTGATTACATATGATGGTGACCGTGGCCATATTCTGCAGTGTATTGTGGAGATGTTTGGCTTAGCTGACATACCTCATCGGGGCATGTAAGTTGACTTGTACTAATGTTTCGTTGATTGCCGGATTACATGGGTACCGTGTACTTGATGGATCTTATCGGTGACATCCTTCTTGCGACAAAAATCTTGGTGCACGCTTTTCTCTGGATCGATTGGGGTTATTCATGGTCTCATTAGTGGAGAGGTTTATTATTGGGGCTAGTGCTTACTAGCCCACTTGTATTCATATCTACATTTGATAGCATATCGCGGTGTTTAGAAGACCATGGGTCTTGCTACATTATTACAGATATGGGCATGGGATCATATTGCCATAGGGCACCCATTATGGTTTGGGTGCCTGAAATTAGGGAGGACATTCATGGACACATTGGGGACATGGACATACTAAGGGACACAACATACTATAGTGGACATTGGATGATATAAACCTCCACATGGTTACATAGTACCCATCTAGATTACATCGATGACACGAGGGTCTTTGAAGAGGTTAGAACATAAGAGGTTGACCATTTTATCATTGGTAGTAGGGACTATATTATTGAGTGGTACAAAGTCGACAAAGTCCAAAGATAGTTAGGCCACATCCAGGGATTCCCGGAGATGAGATGTGGTATGGGCGCATATCTAGGAGAGCTTGACATTGTCCCACAGATTAGACCACGACTAACTTGCGACAAATTTTGGTAGGTGGTCCCATAGCCTTGGGTTACGCAACCACAAATAGTGGATCTGAGGAGACTAGATATTATGCAACATGGTATGCGCAATGTTACCAGGCTACCTCACTATACCATAGGAAACCATACATTTGGAATTTCAATAGTAGTATAGGGATTACATGGTAGCGATCTCGAGCACATGCATAGGTAGAACCTTAGGTGTGGGGCTAGGGTAGATTGGGTGCATAGATACAAGTGCCACAATAGGGTCTTCCATAGATACCATTGCAGGGTCCTCCCCTACAACATCCCATATAATAGGTTTTCCCCGGTATAGGATCCACAAAGACATGTTCCATTACGGGTACCATTAAATAGGTTCCATTACATGTACCATTATGGGTACCATTATCAACTCCACATATTCCTTCGAGGGATGGATGAGATGGAGGAGATGGGGAAGATGAATATGGTTGGGATGGATGGGGATCCCTAGCACAGACACACTGACCTAGTGGGAAGGTTGGAGATCATATTACAAGTTTCCATAGGGATCTCCATTAAGACAGGTTGTTCAAATTTTGGGTGATCCAATTACCTTGATTCACTAATTACAATAGGTGAAAACATTGCGGGATTAGGTCACTATTAAGAGGGATCAACTAGTTTCGAGATTACGGTGGAAGGCGAAGAGATACGGTCAATACGATATATATCGAGAGCTTACGAGAGTGTGATGCTCTCAACATGTTTCCACGACATCGGAGTGCACATGACTTAGTTATGGATTTGGTTTTAGCTAGCGATGAGGCTATGTACTACATGGATGCATACCATGGGGTTGTTTCAGAGGGACAAAGATCCATTCCATTCATTCCATTCAACAAGATAGTAATAGGTCTATATAGATCTCAAAGGACATCACGATCTATGAGGTTGGTCCAACAACCATTACCACAACATGGAGGATAAGTGTATAGAGGCTCGGTGTAGTAGAGTGCACCACCACCTACAAGACCATATCAAAGATGCCTCCACATGGTAGTAGGTTAGGTAGTTTGGGCATAGGAGAGATTCATGGATAACTCATTGCATTATACCGGATGTTTATTTTTGATGTATTCCTCATGATCAAGGCACATTTTTATACGAATGTACTATGTATTATTTTTTAATTATGCCTCGTGATGAAGGAACATTTTTATCCATGCCTATGATGGCTTATTGTATCTAATGTATTATCGAGACACATTGTTTTGTACATGGACATTTGATATTTGATATGGATATATGATGATAATCAACTTGTTTTTATTTATTACATTTTTATGTTGTGAGATAACGTGTTTAGTCAACACATTTTTATTATTGGTCTATGTTTGAGGGAGGATAGAAGGTGATCCCTCTTGCCCCTCTTGGTGATATCATATGATGTTAGCTTAGCATACATGTTTAATTTTTAGTTTCATGATGATGTAGCTTAGCATTTATTGATATATGATGTATATATGTGATGATAGATGATATGATGATGAGATGACAACAAAATGTACAAGAAAACAACAAGCACAAGTTAATCAAATATAATCAAAGAAACACAACTATGTACAAGTATGCAAGATAAAAATGAACTCAATGAACTCCACAACAGATTAAATTAACACTTAATATAAGCAAGAAAATGAATCCAATTTACAGCACACAATACGAATAAAAAATGCAACAAAACTATGTATAATCAAATAACTAAAGTAAGCAAACCACTACTTTGTTTTTGTCGGGACAATTTTGAGACATTTTACATTATTTTTAGTATTATCTCAAGACAATGTTATATTGTTTTTGAGTTTTCTACAAAACATATTTGAATGTTTTTATTTTCCAACTAACATATTTAAATGTTTTGGGATTTTTCAAAATTTATACAAATGTTTTTGTGATTTTCTAAAAGTTTTCCGAAGCTATGTGTAAGAAAATGAAGAAATGTGGATGCCCCCAATGATAGATGGGATGTATATGCAGGGGGTAGAATGCCACACTTATGTTCAAAGTGATGATGAAAATTTTCCCCCAACGTGAGATGGGAATATACAAAGGAAAACTCATTGCATATAGAAATAGATCGGGGCCAATATGGATAGGTTCAACATGATGATGAACTTAAACCAATGAAGTGCTAGGAAGGAGCAAAGCATGCCCCCAGTGTAAGCTGGCCAAGAAACACATGATAGAAAATAAGTAGAAGATTGTTTATTGAAAGAAGGGACAAAGTTTCCCTCAAACATAGTAAAAAGGCAATCTTATACACATGGATGTTCTAAACAAAGTAGAAGAACAATGTGAATGCTATGGATATATATGAAAAATGTTCTTAGAAGATTCTTGAAAAGTGATTAGCCAAGGAAAAAAATCGTGAGACAAGATATGGACTAAAGCAAGAGTTTGAGCAAGGTCCAAAAAAAGACACTTGGTAACATACTAATCCTATTAGCTCATCGAGATCTATTGTGTGCACATGGAGATTTATTACCTCTTGGAGGGAAGATTTGATAGAAAACAAGTGAAGACACCCTATCTAATGCATAGGAATGATTTATTTTCAAATTTGATTTGTGAATGGATGGTAGAAGGAGAGCCATACATTGTTACTCTTTGTCATCCAGATGCACCCATAACATTGATGAAGATGTATTTGATTCTAATCGCAACATTTCTCTATTCTTTAGCCGGTGTCCATAGCCCCTGTAGCGATATTGGAAATACCCCAAGAGACAATTATATATCATTTTGATTTTTTTTTTATTTTTGATTGATTCTTTTTCTTTACGAAAACTTATTTCAGATCTCTTGATAGTTTTCATAAGTGCTTGAGAATCACTTATGGCTTGATGGAAGGATGTGAAAGTGATTGTGATGATGACATTGGATAGTGTCAATAAATACATCCAAAATTTATTTGCTACAAGTTTATTAGATGTAGATAGTGATAGGATCACTACGAGGTCGAGTCATTCTTTAATTTACCAAGGTGATGAAATACCAAGGTCAAATGGATACCATAGAAATAAATGTCACAAAATGTGTGCAAATAGACTAACCAAAATATCATCGAAGGGATGAAAATGGTGGGTGACTCGCATAAGAATGGAATGAAAGGAAAGAACATCCATGTATATGATGCCTAATTACAATGTTTGACGTTTTTACCATTGATTTTAATGTTTTCTCATTTTTTTTAAAAAAATTGGGACCAAAACTTTCACTCGGCATGATAAGATCAAACAATTTTTTGTGATTTCTTTGATAAGGGACATTAGGTGTGTTTTCTTATCAAGAGCGTATTATCTCCGATCTCAATGTTCGTGGTGATTTCATACTCAATAAATGAAATTGTGATTTATATTGAAACATGGATTTCGTATGTGGGAGCTTGAGTTCCCTATCCATAGATTTATGCACTTCGCACCATACTTGATGGTTTCGTTGATGTCCATTCTTGAATCACGTTTGATTTTGTAATTTATGATTGTTTAAATTATTGGAATCTTTGGAGATCTTTAAAGTTTTGATCTTATCTTGATGATGAAACTATTTTGGTTTCTTATAAGTTAATACATGACTTGTCGATCCTAAGAAGTGGGAGAAGAAAATGGATGTTTAGGATTGATGTGAGAAATGATGTAGGGCTTGCCACCATAATCATTGATAAAGGATAATGTGATGGAAAAAAATGATATGGTCAAGAAATGAAGAGGATGGGGTACCGGTGGTCTCCCATAGATTGAAGATGAAGGGCTACTAGGATTTTGCCCAAGTATAGAAGATGATGGGCTACTGGGAGGCATCCCATAGTTAGAAGAGGATGAAAGGCTACCTAGGACATGGCCCAAGAATAGAGGATAAAGGAATACCTAGAGAATACCCACCAATAGAAGATGAATGGCTACTAGGACATGGCCTAAGAATAGAAGATAATGGGCTACTAGGAGGTGACCCACAAATAGATGATGAAGGGATACTTGGAGGTGGCCCACATATAGAAGAAGATGATGGGCTACAAGTGGTGACCCAAGGTGAGATTGTGATTGAGGAATCATGATAGATAAAGAATGATTGGGTGATGAAAATATAGGCCATGGATCAATGCTAGAACCAGGTGTTTCATCATGTAATGAAGAATGTGAAGATGGAAGAACAAGAGGAGTATCAAGTGTGATGATCTTCGGATCTTCCTCTATTTTTTGATAAAAGGAATCAACCTCTTCCCCAAAATACGTGAAGGTATAAAATTCTAAAGATAATCCTTGTGTGTAATCTTCTAGGGAATTTCATCATGCTGACCCTATAAATTCTTTGATCACTTCTTCATTACGAAACAAATCGATTAGTATAGGTTGTTGTTTTTCTTTAACATAATAGTCTAATTAGAAGAAGAAAGGGTCCACACATGCATGGAAGACTTAGAAGATGATGACTCGTGAGTGGAAGAAGATGTAGAGTTGAAATTGGTAGGCATTGTATTTCCTAGAAGATGGCATCATAATGCTAAGAAATAAAGAGGATCGTGCGAAATCCAATAGATTTACGACATATGAGTCGACTTGGATGATTGATTAGAAGACTTTGGAGTCACACGAGATCTTCAATGGGGAAGAGGTCATTGGGGCAACAGATAAATGGGGTCTTTCAAATAAAGGGAGGACCATGACTTAGGAGTTTAATTAGAGGAATAACTCATATTAGAATCTTCAAAATACGAGGGGAATCAGAAGAATAGTTTGGATTGGAATTGTCAAAATCAAACCACCAAATATGAGATGAAGGTGGGGAAAGGGATAGCTGAATGGTTTCTCTAGCATGAATAACCAAACAAGGTTTGGTCATGATGGGCATCCTTTGATGGGAATGTTGAAACCTAGGTTCCCTATTCTTATAAATGTGATGAACTTGGTGAAAATCAGTCATTGTTGGCATTGTTGGAGACAAATTCCTAGACCTAGATAGTGTGATTGAACTCCTTCATGATGAAGAAAGTTCTATGTCAATTCAATCAAACATAACGACAACCAACTAGACATAAAGGGATTTGACCCTAATTTCTGATTCCCCATCCTTTTCATAGGAGGCATAATGAGAAAGGTTTTACTAAGGGTGATTTAAAATGGACCCTAGGTAAAACCAAATAACGTAACGACTTCAAATCATCACAAATAATGTTAATCAAAGAATGGCAACAAGTCTAATGGAAATATGATGCGAGGACACCAAAGAATAAAGAATGACACAGCTTTGATAAAAGTATGTGTAGAAAAAGTATCTAGTACACAACTATCAAGTACAAAACTATGATCAATAAAAAAGTAGTTACTCCCTACGTTTTTCAAGTATAGGTTTAGTACAAATAGTGACAACACAATATCACCACTTAGGTCAAGTTTAAAATAAACAAGACCTAAATACTAAGAAGGTGTTAACGTGATATCCCAACAAGGTATACTAATTTTTTTAGAAACAAACAAATTCCAAGTTATGAAAAGGAGGCTACAAATGTGAGCAACACAACAACACTATTTGGACACGTTAATCAAGCTTTATGGAAAAATCAAGATTTTAGTATCAAAATGATGTCACCACAATGCGAGCAAAGTAACAATGCTTTTCAAAACTCAAGGCAATGTTGGGATCAAAACCTAAGTCTAAGTATATCAAGAATTTGTTATTTATGTGAGCAATGTAACAATACAACTTAGATACTTAGATCAAGTTTCACAAAGGAAACAAGACGTAAGCATCAAAAATGTATGGGTATAATGCGGGAAACATAACAACTCAAAGGAAGTAAATGATGAGACAACCTAACTACAATGAATTCTTGACATGGGTATCAAGATGATAGATACCAAGATAAAAAGATGTACTAACACACTTTCAACGCTAATAATTGGTACCACTTTAGCATTAAAACCACATAAGTGGATTTTAGGTGTGTACGAGTTGAAATCACTAACTTAATAATATTTCATGAACAAAAAGAGAGAGAAGAGGGTGGTGAAGCTAGCAGAGGCGTCGACCTCCCAACAAAGGATCTTGTACATATTCATTGGAATTTAATTCTTATATTTAATTTAGTTTGTGTTTAATTGTGTGTATATTAACTCTTCACTTTGATGGTGTGTGTAGGATGATGTGAGTCCCTTTATTAGAAGCACATAGAGACAAAGATACTTACTTGATAGAAGGAAAAAGGAAAACATAAAAATAACTTAGCATTAGTTTGACAATTGTATGTTGTTTTATTTAGTTGCTATTTCATTTGACATGTTGTATCGGTTGTTGTAGGTCAGCGTTACCGATGCAACATTCCCTTATTCTTCTTATCGGTCTCGATTTATCGGAGAGATAATTGCACAAGAGATAAGAGAGGCCAAGCGAAAAGAGTGGTGATGAGGAGAGGAGGGAGGATGTGGATAGAGGCATGAGAGAGGGTGTTGAGGAGAGGAGTGAGGAGGCAATTGCACTGGTAATTCAACTCTTTTTCTCATTCACCTTTTAGTATTCTTTGTTAGTAAACTTAAGATATAATTATTCTTACTGACTAAGATTGTTTTTGTTAGGGTTTTCCCATTGGGGACAAAGTGCGGCTTATGTTTGATGATATAGTTGTTGGGAGATGAGTTGTTTATGATGTTTTCCCTCATGTGTATTGTCATGGTATGCGACTCCCCAGAGACTATTGTAAACACAAAATGATGCACTCTTGGTAATTATTTAGTCCCGTTTCATACTACTATTCATATGGTTCTTGAGTGAAAAGAGTACTAATTAACCCATGTCTTTGGCCATCTTGCATTGTTTTTTTTTGTTACTTTCAATCTTGAAGAAGTATTTTCCCATTCTATACTTTTATACCATGTTTTCCCTATTTCGACTTGGGTGCCGACCAAGACTAGGGCGCCCAAGCAATTTGATCCCCTCAGGCACCCTGATCCTCTTTGCACTTTCCTCTCACTTTTTGGGCACTTTCTAGCCATTTGAGCTTCTTATATTTTTGGTGGTCGGCCTTTTTGGGGTTAATTATGAAATTCAAGCAAGAGAACCATATAAATATAAATTTATGAGACCATAATGAGGGACCAAACACTAAGCACTAACTATCACCACCTAAGGTTACACCCATCAAAGATTATATTACTCCATTTGCATCCATCTAGCTCCATCACAAGGGACAAAGGTTGGTTATTCTACATCAAAATTCATAGAAGGGAGTTTATTTTATTCCATGCACACATTATTTACATTCTACATTTATTTATTACTCACTTTGTTTATAAAGTGTGACATGCACACAAGAGCACCTAGGCACAATTCACACATACACACACAGAGAGAACTACATTGGAGTGCGAGATGTAGTGTAGTGCTCGGTGATAAATCCACCATTGTTGTGGTTGAGGACAATATGAACCCTTCATATAAATTTTTTTAGCGTTTTGATGTTTTGGGAGGTGATTTCTTTATTGTAGGTCTCAACGACATTGGCGATCACATAATGACATACACACAACTAAAAAAGAAAACATAGGAAACCATCTAGTGACACCTCGAGAGGAGGTTTATAGAGATTTTCTACATACTAGGGAAGCCGGATTGTAGACCATGGCACCTCGGGTGCCCCAATCCTTTCTAGGCACCCCATTTTAGCAAGATTCGGATCTGCATTTTCTTAGGCTCTGTGTGACGGTTTCCTCCTCCTTTTTAGTCGGTCTCCACGGTGACACGATCTACGACATATGTGAATCAACTAAGGACTTCTTAAACCTTTTTGCACAATATGGTTTCCTATTTTCATAGCTTGTTTTTTTGGGTACTTTCATCATTACATTTATTTACTTATTTATTGGTCTATAACATCATATTAGCTATTATTTTACATTTTAGCTTAATCATTTTAGTGAAATCAATCTTTGAATCTGATTTCTTTCTTGCATTTATTTTTCTTATGCCCATCACCCGTAGTGGTTGTTTTGGATCTTTTCAATATTGTGAGCTACCTTCATTTTTCCATAGAGTTCCCAAATCCATGGATGATGCAACTACGTCTATGCCTATAATTGATAATCCTTTGGATGGTTTGCATGATGTTTATCTTCATGAAATAGAAGCGTCTGATAGTGAAAATTCCTATGATGAAGATATCAATGTTGACCAAGACTAATTATATACACTTGCTGATTTTTGACAAGCTTTACGTAATAATCCCACTCATCTTTCGCGTGTTTTATATGCTTTGATTGTTCTTAAGAATGCTTTTGATGCTTGACCTCTATAGTTTCTCATTCTTTGGCTCCCATGGCCTCCACTCCACCCATTTATGTTTCTGCTCCCATTCCTACCACTACCACTCCTACCATTCACCCTAGCATTCATAATATGTATGACCTAGATCTTCTTCGAATACTCTGATTTAAATTCTTTATATCGGGATTTGTAAAACAAATCCACCAAATCCAACTCATTACTTCCTTGTATTTCCATATTTTGACTCCACTTTATTGCTACATACTCCATTTACACCTGCTATCTCCACATATCCGCTTCCTCCTAATTTTGTCACCCCTAAGCTTCCCATTTTCAATGGGCATGGTGACCACAAGAGAATCTCTGAGCATTCCATGTGGGCATGCGGATTTTGCGGATGATCATATCCTTTAGGCTAAAATTTCCCCATGATATTCATGATTATGCGATGCGTTAGTTTTATGATCTACCTGTTCATTTGGTAGTCTCTTTCACGCATCTAACTAACTCCTTTCTCACTCACTTATCCATCAACATCGGCTCTAAGATCTCCAATGCCCAACTAGCACAACTTAAATAGGGATCTAATGAACACTTAGCAGATTACCTTTTGTGTTTAAAAAAACTTAGCTAAATTTTCAAATGTGCTTACGGACTCTAAGCTTGAGATATTATTCATTAAGAGTCTCTTACCACCTCTCTAGGGGAGTGTTCTCTTTAAGGCCTCTCCATCCAATTAACTCTGTCATACTCTTAAACTTCATGAAACTAAGCTTTTAGCTATAGGCAAGCTTAAATACCAAGAGCAAGCATCGTCCTCTACATGTTTTCAAAATAATTCAACATTTAAACCATCTACAACTAAAAAAATGACACAAAAGTTACCATTAATGTAGTATCTACTACTAAGGATCTTGATTGCAATGTATCGGTATATATTCACTAAGTTTAGTGTACCTCCACATATTTTATTACCACAACTTGTCGATAGTAACCTCATTACACTACCTTCTCTGCTAAAAATAGATCCATCTTGACCAAAAGGATGTAATTTGATTAAAATTCCCATTACAACTATCATCAGTGCATATGACACTCCACATATTGTTTGCATCCAACTTCGGTTTCTCATTCAAGGTTTGATCGATAATGGTAAAATTAAACTTCCGAACCTATGGTTTCTCCACCTATCAATGAAAATCATAAGCTCAAAATATTTAACAACCCTCTACCCAAACATGATTATCCACTATCATAAATTTCATATCCAATGAAAAATTCATATGGTGTCATCAACTTCACATTACAGTTGGTCCTCTCACTATGCTTGTACCTTTCCTTGTTGGACAAGCAATCGATAGTTGTGACATGCTTCTAGGCCTCAATTGGATTCATAGGTCTAAGTCTATAATCTCCATGAATCATTTACATTTAAATTTCATTCATGATAATCAAGTCATTTCTATCGATGGTGTGCCTCCTTCTACTCCATGGTCACACCCTCCTCTTGCAATAACTAATGTATCATCTGCTTCATCTAGCACATCATGACCCTTAGAACCTAAAGCACAATCTACTCCTAGCTCACCTACTCACACACTGATCTACGCAGCCTCACCGACCGTCTGTAGTCCTTCATGTCGACATAGGAACATTCCTAAGATGATTCAACATCTCGGCATAAATATCCACCTCGTTTTATTCCATGTAGGTTTCCATCACCTCCGCGCTCTTATTTGCATCGGTCCCCATCACCTACGAATTTTTTTGCACCTACACGCTCATCATATACCCATCCATGACATGCACATATAACTCACTCACCCACACACCGACTATCTACTATACCACCATTACTAAAGCATTGTCATACGCTTTTGTCACCACACGTATCGGATGGAAGACCTTCATCCTTCACTTTTATTAGATAGTTCATTCGATCACATGCACTTGGGGCATAACATTTACCCCCACCCTAACATCAAAACATGTGTCATACCAGCACTATCACACATACACCTTCTCACATACCCACATTCATCCATGCGTTAGCATCAACATTAATTGATGACATACTCTTATGATTCGGTTCACACTTGATTTGTTGAGGGAATCCTATACACATGAACCCACACACACTTGCACTGATAGATACTACACATTACGCATTACACATCCTCACCCATCCTACATACACATCACCTTGCATCTCAAATCCTACATCTTACATCTTACATCTTACACACCCGTCATCATTTACACTTTGTATTTTATACATAGTCTACATCTATATCACCTACTCACAGATGGCATTACATACTATACATCCCATATTAAACTACATCCTCTACATAATTTTTGCATCTTACAAATCTACTTTTACACGCTACACTCACTACTTGATGACGCACTCTAGTCTCACGGTCCATATTGAATTGTTGAGGGTATACATCACAAATGGACCTCATCACACTCACACGTTCATCATTCAATCCTTTCCATCATGTGACATTCCTAGTTTAGTGATATACACCATAGGCTACATCATCACTTCCACTTACATCACTTAGTGGTATATGCTTTAGGATACATCACCACTTACTCTAGCATCATCATCACCTATTCTAATCATCATTTAGTGATATATGCTTTAGGATAAATCATCACTCCTTCGATCATCTTGTCATGATATATGCTTAGGTTACATCGTCATGCACACTTCATCTCTATGTTGCATGTCATCACTACACATTCACCACAATACACTACACACAACACATAGTTTGACCATTTCCCGATGATGCACTCTCGTTTATGGTTCATTCTTTATTGTTGAGGGGGCATAAACAAATGAACTTCACTACATACAAAGCCATTCACACGGGGCACGTGGCTCCTATCATCTGTTTTGCCTTCAATTTCATCCATCCACAACATGTTGCATATTTTGGTTGCTTTTAATCTTGTTTGCATTTACTTGTACATGTTCGTCTTATTACACATGCTAGATAGATTTCTTGTATGTCATTATCTTTACCATACACACATGCACGTTCACTTGTTTTCTAGTTGTGATCATAGATACAAAGCTTCTACATGCAACATGGATGTTTGACACACTACCAATCCCACAACAACTCTGGGGCATCAATTTCATACACTATAAGTGTTATTATTTCACTTTGTTTCTCACACTACTTTATTAGTTATACATGCTTTTGACATACACTTTATCTTTCTAACATGCTAACGGGTGCTTCATGTGCAACATTTGTTTTGCAGGATTATTTGTTGTCATGGCTATCTCTGTTTATTTGTACTTTCTGTCTCTGTTGTCATTATATGTATACTTTGCCCTTTGTTTGGTGTGCACACTTTCTTGTTTATATGCGATCACTTTGGCCTTGAGTGTCTTGAGACATCATGAGTAATGTCGCATGTTTACAACCCACTTTTGTGGCCTACATTGTCTTCTTGGGTGTTTTAGCTAACACATTCTCTTTTAGCTTACACTTGTCTTCTATATGCATGTTTGTTCATACTAACACTTTTTTCCTATCCACTTATTTACATGTGCCTTACTTTATACCAAGCACATTCCCCATGCAGATTAGAGTTTTATTTTCCACGATTGGTCCTCTCTTTGGGGGCACATACTCCTACAATGACATCACATGCATCCCTAAAGAGGGGGCATAATTTGGGTTTACACACAAGTACAACACAATACTAGTATAGTTAGTTTTTTGCAGTTTTTTCCATGACACAGTGGGTTACACAACGAGTGGGTTTAGCATAGTCTACAGAACTCCATACACAACAGATTTTACAGGGAAAATTTTCCTTAGCATTATGGGGAGCAATTACATGTTAGAGGATAAACCAGACCTTCCTCTCTACACTACTCAGCCAGTGGCGTTGGATCGCCCAAAAACCAGACAATATAGAGATATCTTCACTTTTTGGAAAGTAGTTACAGGTTGGAGGATAAATCAAACTTTCCTCCCTACACTTCTTTGGTCAGCAATGTGAGATCACCCAAAAACTCGCATGACATCGATAGGATCCTTTCTACACCCTTTTTCTCATCACGGATCAGGTGCACATGTTCCTTTTTCATTTTCATACTTTCATTACATGTTTTTTACATATATACATGCATATTTGACTACTTGATCATCTTCTCTTTTGCGAGGCCCATCTATATGGAAAGAAAAAATCAACACTAACAATAACATCACTCGAAATCACACACATCGACCACTAACATGTAGGTACATCACACACATTGGAATCTACACATGCATTTCTACCCTAGGTCACTCTCATCACTTTTACACTTTTTTCATATTTGGTCTCCACACTCGACCTTTTTGTTACTCAATGCTTTGTCTATTCCCTCAACATGTTTTCTACATATCTACATGGATATCGGTATGCATATCTATCTACTTTATGTTACCAAGTGTTTTGCTCACCAATATAAAGTGGGGAAAATGTAGAAAAAAATCATGCACTTTGGGTAATTATTTAGTCTTGGTTTCATACTACTATTCATATGGTTCTTGAGTGAAAAAGAGTACTAATTAACCCATGTCTTTGGCCATCTTACATTATTTTTTGTTGCTACTTTCGATCTTTCACCCATACTTTCCCAGTCTATACTTTTATACTGCATTTTCCCTATTTCTAACTGGGGCACCCAACCAAGACTATGGCACCTTGATCCTCTTTGTACTTTCATCTCACTTTTTGGGAACTTTCTAGCCGTTTGAGCTTCTTATATTTTTGGCGATCGGCCTTTTCGCCAGGGTTAATTAAAAAATTCAAGAAAGAGTTCCATATAAATATAAATTTATGAGACCATAATGAGGACCAAGCACTAGCGTGTAAGCTATCACCACTTAAGGTTCCATCCATTAAGGCTTTTATTGCTCCATTTTCATCCATCTAACTCCATCACAAGGTATAAAGGTTGGTTATTCTACATGAAAATTTATAGGAGGAGTTTATTCTATTCCATGCACACATTATTTGCATTCTACATCTAGTTATTACTCGCTATTCACAAAGTGCGACACACACAAGAGCACCTAGGGCACAATTCCGCACACACACACAAAACTACATTGGGTCTAAGATGTAGTGCAACGCTCGATGATAATTACACCATTGTGGTTATTGATGTTTGGTTAAGGATAATCGACCCCTTCATATACATATATTTTTTAGGGTTTTGATGTTTTGCTTGGGGTTTTGCAAGTGATTTATTTATTACAAGTCTATATGACATTGGCAATCACATAGGGACATACACGTGACTAAAGGAGAACACATGTGACCATCTAACGACACCTCATATGAGGTTTCAGATATTTTCCATAGACTAGGGTAGCCGGGCACCCGATCCCTTTTCCAGCGCCTCGACAACAAGACAACTTGGATCTACATTTTCTCAAGCTATTGTGCAACGGTTTCCTCATCTGTTGCTTGAGTCTCCATTGCGACACGATCCACGCAATATTTGTGAATCAGCTAAGGCCTTATTAACCCTCTTTTCACATTATGGTTTCATATTTTCATAGCTTAATTGATTGGGTACTTTCAACATTAAATTTATTTAATTACGTCTCCTATAACATTAGATTATGTTACTATATTACATTTTATCTTAATCTGTCAAAGTCAACATTGCGAGGCCATTGTTCCCACTACTCCATTTCCGTACCCTACCAAATTTGCATAAAATTTAGTAGTGTGTCAAATGGTTTTCGATATGGTATTTTTAGAAATGAAACTTGACACTCCTCAGCGAGAGGTAAGTAAATGTATTGGATTATTTATTTATGTGTTTAATTGATTGATTACTATACGTTGACTTAATTAATATATGGTTTTCTTTCAAGATAATGCATAGCAGTTTATAGTTACTATGCCTGATGAGAGAGTGCACCATACTCGAGACATAGATATCCCGTTGCCCCCTCCCCTCCCCATACTCTTGGGACCACCCCTCCTTTCGTTCACAAAAATGCCAAGATGTGTTCTAGATTATATGATTTATTGAGTTCTCTTGCCTCTAATAGACAACAGAGGAGATGATGACATTTATTGTATAACATTTCTTATTATGAGGACCTTTATTAATTTAGATGTATATATGATGATGATATTACTATTTAATGTGTTTATGTATTATTGTTTGATGTTTATGGTTTAATTTTGCATGCTTGATATATTGATTATGGTTTATGGTTTATATTAATCAATGAAATGTTATGTGATTATGGATTATGGATTATGGTTTATGGTTTATGGTTGATATAGCTTCATCCATTTATGCTTTTTATAATGCATAGAATGTTTTTATGCTTATTATGTGACATTCCATTTATTGTATAACATTGCTTATTATGAGGACCCTGATTACTTAAGATGTATATATGATGATGTTGTCACTATTTAATGGGTTAATGTATTAAGGAATGAGATGTTATGTGATTATGGATTATGGTTTATGGTATATTGATCATAGATTATGGATCATGGATCATGGAATAGTTTTTTATTATCACTTAAGTTCATTATTTTCTTTGCAATTATGTACAAATTATGATTGATATAAATTGGGTGAGTAATTACTAGGTTTCATTGGATGGCCAGCGAAAATAATATAATAAAACACAAGGCTACAAATGTAGATGATCCAAAATTCTATGAAACATTTGATAGTGTCGAGTTTTAGGTTTGAAAAGTGTGCGAGGAGGCCTACACCCGAAGATGGGTGTGTTGAAAAAGAAGATGAGACTTCCCCACCCTTGGGCATGTAATTACACATACAACTTTTGACGAAGAAGGTAGACTTCTACAAAAGTGAGTGTGAGAGAGTCACATTGGATAAGTTACTTTTGGAGAAAAAGGTTAAGGAATTATTAGACAAGGTTGGAAAACTTTCCTCGAGTAAGATGGAGTTGGAGGTCGATGTCCAATGGTTGGAACTATTTAATAAGAATTGGGAGACCTTACATGACTCAAACAAGATAATGGCTGAAAATAAAATAAATAGTTTTATTATGTTCTTAACATCCATGAACGTCATAACAAAGAATGTAAAAATTATATGGAGGCCAAGGGGTACCTGTAGAAAATGTACTAGTCACTCCCCCCAAAGGCAATATTGATAAATGAATAGAAAAATTTGTAATAAAATGTCAATGTTCATGTATTTGTTATTCTAGATTTCATGTAGCATTTTCAATGACTTAATTATGTTATTTACTATGATCTATTGGCTCATATACTTTTACTTCACTTGACTTTAATACACAAATAAGGAAAATCAATGTAATCTCTAAGACCTCGAAGATTTGAATGAGAATCAAGTGTTGCTTTAAAAAGCACAAATGGAGAAATGAATATCATGAAAACATCCTTCACCTACCAAAACATCATTATTTAAAATGGATGACTTATCTTACTTATCCTTAAATGATTTTAGAGTCATTTAAGTGAAAAGCGTAGTCAAAGGTTATCTATTTATGTAAATGTATTGTTGGTTGGAAATTTTGAATTTGACATAAGCAAAAATTTAGGGGACAACAATCCCTCCTCTTTATGGGAGAGGTTCCCTTATTCACAAAATAAAGAAAAACCTACTTATTTACAAATATACAAATTACTAATATTTGAATGAGGATCTTAATGCATTGAATGTATCCATACTTAATAATTCTCAATACAGAAGAAAAGGATGTAGAAGAATTAATGATCTGGGAATGATAACACTTTCAGATGTATAGATTGTAGAGTAATATCCTACTTATGCATGCATGAAATTTCAAGAACACATGAATATATATATATATATATATATATATATATATATATATATCTGAATACAGGACATATATGCAATAGACACAAAGTTCAAAGCATAACATCAACTAAATGAACACAAAGTTTCATATCAAATATATAAAATCCACATTCATTAAGTACGAGCGAGAGATAGATGAAACATAATAATAGTGAGGGAAGAAATGATTTTGTATTGATCCTTAGTGGTTCTATATTTTTACATTCCCAACATAAAAATCCAACCCATTATACAATGGAAATCATTCCTTTTATAGCTACTCAGAGTAATTCAAATCAATTCTTTTTAGTTTCCTTTATTTTAATTAAACATTAATACCTTAATCAAAACTATCATCCCTTAAGTCGGTCTTAATTACAAATAACATCATTACAATAATACCGACTTGAAATATAATAGAAATTAAAAGAAAGGTTCATACACTAGTCGAGGGAACATTTGAAGAGGATGTCACCATAGTCTTCATCTTGAGTATCTAGTTTCGAAATTGACCGAGTGCTCAAAGAATCTCCATACATCGGGGAATAGTAGTATTTGTGATAGCATTTTTCTAGCTATTAGAAAACCTTCCATTTCTTCCCAAAAGTCTAAATTTTGTGAGAAACCTTTATTTTCCTCAATGAGTGCAGCTTGTAATGCACAAACTTCTTTCATCTTCTCTAGGCTTGTAGTGGTTGAGGTGAGCCTATCTTTGAATTGAGTAGACATTATCATAGGCTTAATATGCTTCTTCTATGAAATTTAGGCAATATATTAACATATCCTCCACCATAGCTTCTATTTCTTTTCCATAAGATGTATGCTTGTGAATGTCCTTGATGTTATGTACCTCCTCATTAGTCAGTACAATAAGAGGTGGCATTGAAGTTAGAGGAGCTGGGTCTAACACCTTATCACTAGCCAATAGAGATCTAATGAAGTCAGAGAGGATCTGCACTGTTCTTCTAAGCGATCATGTGTTTTTTTACCTTTCTCTGCTCTTTCAATTAGCTTTGACATTTTCCTTTAGGTTGTGGACCTCACTTTCAGGAGTGGACTCGCCCAATGGTATCCTTGTCAACTCCAAGTCATTCAAAGCCAAATATTTCTCCTCTTTCTTAGTCCTAGGTTTGGCAATATCTAAAAATTGTTGGCCTTTAGAATCAGACACTAACTTAGATGTGGTTTTGGTATTCTTGGTAGAAGGGTAGGAGTTGTGCCCGATAAGGAAGCTCAACACAAAAATTCGGGGGAAAGCAATCGGGATGAGGCCTTTATCTTCTTCTTATAAAAAATGGTTGAACCCAAGTGGCGGTACTTGAGGGAGGAGGAGTAAGAGGACCTAATGCAAGAAAGTACTCATTTATCCCGGGGTTTTGCAGGTGACACTTCCACCTGTACATGTTCTAATGCTAGAAACAGGCATCTCCTTGGCAAGATTCTTTAGAGCAATTGTTGTTTTATCCTTTTATTTCACACTCTCTATTTTTCTTCCACCTCTTCTTCCTTTTTAGTGCTCCCCCCTTATTGATTAGTTTCTTCTTCTTCCTCTTGACCTTATGATTCTTTCCCTTCCTCTTAAATATCAATGATTTGCTCAACCACCATGGCTACCTCTATTTTCTTGGGAGAAAGGGGCTAAGTATCTTCTTCTTCAATTAATTCTTCTTCCTTATCATCCTTTTTAGACTTCCCTTTCTTGGTATACACCAGAGTTGAAGATTAAATAGGAGAAGGGGGTGATTGAGTGTGTGCTTCAGATGTTGAAGCAAGAACATCTATGTGGGATGTAGAAACTTCTTAGGAAGGAGACCACAGTCTTCCCACTTTATACATTTTCATTTTCTATCAAACCAAACCTTGGTTCTGACCAAGACTGGGTTGATGATCTCTTGAAAATTATCCTTTTCTTTCTTGAACCAATCAATGGTGTCAAGAGGAGTGTGTCTTATAGTCTTGTTATACTCAAGAGATTGTAGTCTTCATCATCTTCCTACAAGTCCTCTTATAGTTTGTAGATGCCAAAGTATTTGATCTTGTTGTAAAGAGATCCGGCCATAGTACCTTCTTCTTGCCTCGTAATAATCTGAGCAATCTACCTAATAATATTCTACATTAGGGAGGTGATAAAAGGACATTCTGACATTATTGGCGATGAATCCCTTGAGATCAAAGCAAGTTCTTTTCTGAAAGAAATGAAAATTGAAAGCAACAATTGTCCTCTCAACATTTTGTGCATCCATGACGCTTGATCTTGTAAGTATAATTATCCAGATTGATCGGGGAATTGAACACCGGATATTTTCTTGTCTTTACTGAGTTCTATGTAACTTATATAGCTGCCTACAAATCTCTACTAGAGAATTTTTTTCACTGTAAAACATTGGGAGCTTAAAGGGGGCCCTTCAAATCCTGCTAACCTGATATAGGAGAACTTCCTAAACTAAATGTAGAAGTTGTCATAGATGGAAATCAATTGCTTGGCTTCAGCGAAAAACCTTTCAGCTATATTTCCCTCCAAAATTCTAACAATGTACATAGTGAAGGCATCATTAACTCTCCTAAAATGGTGATTATTGTTCTTCAAAGTTAATTTTGAGTAGTATTCATATCAAGGGCGTTCTTCTTATTGTCTTAGAGAGATACCTACCCATTATCTCGTAGGCTCGATAGTATACATCAAGTAGGAGGTCATGTATGTTCACTAAGATTATTACAAATGATTTCTCCCCAATTCAAATTCTTCTTTCCTTCACATATGATATTTATGTATGGGAACATCCAAAAATGGAACTCATTACTTGTAGGAAGCCCCATTATTATGCCAAAAGAGTGATGATGTCAGAAATTTCTTCCTTGAAATCACTTCTATACAGAGCTTTAGGCAACCTAGAAGCTCCTTTTTGGGACCTTGAACCAAGACTTGGCCACCATGTGTTTGTACTTGTCAGGTTCTTGATCAAACAATTGTTCGACCCTATGTCGATGTGAGAAAATTTGAATCTTACTACACTTTGGAATCCCAAGGGCAGCATTGATACATCCTACGTCCATCTTGGAAATTACTTGGCCTTGGGGGTTTGTGACTTCTTTCATGCTTGGGTCAAAATGGGAACCATAGGCTAGGACCATATTTACACATTGGATTGAGACAAGGAATCCTCTAGTGTACGCTATCTAATAATCCTTGTGTTAGGAGAACAAATATGCGAAACAATTCCTCAAATCACAGCGGTAGGAAACTATATAGCAGAAGTATACATGCCAAAATATAACATCATAAATAAATAATGCACAAAAGAAGACAAGACAAGATTTAACGTGGTTCACCCAATGTGGGCTATGCCCATGAAGAACTTGCTTAAATTTTATTATCAATAAGAGTAAAAAAACTCTCACAGTCTTCTCTCAATTATGAACTCACAATAGAATTCCAAAGATGCTAAACCAAAGCTAAAACACAATTGACACCTAATTGCTTAACCTTGATCACTCTTGATCACCTCTTGATCACTAAGACTCAAGACCTCTTGAACACCCAAGATATCTTCAAGATACCTAACACCTCTATTTATAGGATTACTGATCCTTTAAGAAGTACAAAAAGCTGACCCTAGAAGTTTGAAAGTCACGACCTTTCATCTTCCCACGGCTAGAAAAGAAACTATCATGACCTTTCATCTTCCAATGGCTGGAAAAGAAACGGTCATGACCTTTCATCTTCCCAATTCGAACTCCACACTTCAATAATGATTTGAGAAGACCAAAAATAGGCTCCACACCCCAATAATATCCCACTTGGAGAGCATTCCTCACGAGAAAATTTCTCAACCCTTCATTATTAACCATGAAATCCAATCAAAGTTAAACACAACTTCAACTTCTCCCTTGTCTTGCCTTGGTCATCATATCCACGAGGATTCTAAGCGGTATGAATCTTTCCAGCTTCAACTTATCTTCTTCCAAAGCTTCCCGATGAAGTGATATCTCGAGTTGAATGTGCTTCATCCTAGAGTGAAAAGTGGAGTTCTTCACCAAATGAATAACGCTTTGACTATCACTATGTAGTCTCCCAACTTCTGCTTATGACTCAACTCATAAAGAAATAATTATAGCCAAATCATCTCCTTGCTTTCCTTTATGGCAATAACATACTCGGCCTTTGTGATTGCGAATCCACAACCTTTTATAAGCTGTGAAATCCAACTCACTATTGTATCACCAAACATAAATACATACCCTGTCATGCTCCTCTTTCTTTCCAAATATCATGTCATGTCTAAATCTACATAACCATGCAATGTAGTGTCTGATCCACCGAAACACAATTCTACTCCCATGGTCCCTCTCAAATACCGAAGGATCCACTTCACCGCTTTGCCCAATACTCTCTACTGGATCACTCATAAACTTGCTCTTGCTCCCCTTTGCATGGGCAATGTCGAACCCTCAAACAAAATGCACTTTGATTTTTAAATGGATTAGGGAGGCTGTCGACACTAAAATTTTCCTCCGTAATTTCTATTTCATTAATGTATGTATTAGGAATAGGATGTTGTTAAGTATAATTAGTAGTAGCGTCTGATAGAAGATAACAGCGCCGTCAATACGGTGCCGCCAATAATGTGGAGTACGGTAACCAGTCAAAGTACAATAGGAATGTTGTAAAAGTAAATATTTGTCGTAAGTAGTCCGGTAATGTTAAAATGTCAAAGTTTGGGTAATTAGAGAAGTAGGGTCTACATGATTAGGAATTAGAAATATTATATTGGTAATAAGGACAAGGAGTGAGGTCATAAATATTTTGTGTATTTTATTTGTAAAAATTCTAAAATGTGGAACCCATGTAAAATGATAAGGTTTATCTTATCTTAAAAGATAAGCTTACATGTACGAGATAAGAGTTAAGGTATGGAATATGATTCGTCGAGTGGATTTCTTATCCTATCTTAGAGATAAGATGGATAAGCCTAGAAGTTCTATAAATAGAGAGGCCACCCCCTCATTTAGCATAGAAGGAAGTAGTGAGAAATATTGTAGGAAGTGTGTGAAGGAAGCCATCGGTTTAAAGGTGTGTTGAAGAAGCCATTAAGAGGTGTAATTGTAAAGTTTCTCCCATAGTCTTGGTGAAGGCAAGTGAAGTCAATAACACTTGAAGTACCTCATGGGTGAGATTGTAACAATTTCATGTTAATATTATAATTAACTTTGATATTTCAAATTTGTCATCATTAGTCTTATCATAGTCGATGGTATTCTTGTGTTATGTTGTTGTTTTGTTTCATTACATCCACCAAACTAAAGGTGTGCATTAGTAAATAATCATACGAGGAGTTCGGTGAAGAATTATCATAGTGCCGGATTGGTGATGACATTTTGGTTCCGTTCCGGGACCATTCCTCGTTGGTGGATTTTACGGAGATATATTCCCACTTAGTCAAAAATCAATTGGAGGGTAACCTTGTTTTTTTCTTGTGCATAGTAGTTACCATGGTAAAGTCATTTTTGCCATGAATAGTAGTTACCACTGGTAAAGTCATTTTTGCTAGGAATAGTATTTACCGTAGTAAAGTCACTTTTTACCCTGAATAGTATTTACCTTGATAACTTCACTTTTTAAGTGAATAGTGTTTACCCATGTAAAGTCGGTTTTACCGCAATAAGTCAAGTTTTACCATAGTTTACCGTGGTCATTTCTATTTTCTTTGTAGAAAGGTGTAAAGTCACTTTCTAGTATAGTGATTCCAATTATTTGTGCACATAAGTCTTGTTGATTGTACTTGTGGGTTGGTATTTCATGGTGGTTACTTTTGAAAATGGGAGCGATTCTGTTTTTCAGCTCAATCTAATGAAGATGCTTCTTCTTTCATTCAAAGTTTAAACGATCTTGTATTTGTAATGGCCTTATAAGAAGGGAACAATGGACTGAATTTTTCTTACCTTTTTGGATGGTTTAGCACTTAGGTGGTTTGAAACACTAAGTGATAATGTGAAAAATTCATGGGATTTATTAAGCGAAAGTTTTCTTGAAAAATTTGGTGAACAACGAAATATGCGAGATCTCATGACTCCCGGTGAGCACAAATATTTCTCCTAGTACATCTATTGAGTATGAAGATTTTCTCAAAAAGATGGGTTAATTAACTATTAATCTTCTTGAGGAAAGGAATTTAGTTCTCGGGGAGGAGATAGAGGTCCAAAAAGAAATATTTACGAAGTTGTATGTTATGGTTGTTATAAAAGGGTCATTATAAGTATAATTGTCGGATAGAGCTTCTACATACGGTAAAGGAGATAATGATAAAGGAAAAGCACTGTGAATTCTTTTGATGTAGTAGATAAGAGCAGAAATAATGAAGTAGATGTGTTTGTAACAAAAAGAAAGAAAGAAAAGATAATCAAGATGGAAATGATCCTAAGAAGATGAAAGGAGAAACTAGTAAGAAACATAGGAGAAGAAAGTTGGGTGTGTAGGATTTTACGATTTCACGGGCGAGGACCATACACCATCTTGGAAGATCTATCAAAAGGCTGCCGCAAATATTACATATGGTCAACTCTTGGCTATGTCTTCGGAGAAGAGGCGGGAGGCTGTGAAGTGGACTCAATGCTCGACGAAGAAAGGAGGTTGAGGTCCCTTTTTTTGGAGGAGAGGCGGATCCATATGCTCCACAAGCTAATGTATTATGTAATGGTATTTCAATTCATGATGTCTTAGTTGATGGAGGTGCTGCGATTAATGTAATGGTGAGTCTCGTAATGAATATGTTGGGTTTAAAATTGATCACCCTTGACACTTATGTTAAGGTCATTAAATAAAGGAAAACTAAACCGAGAAGGTGTAGTTTGAAATGTGGCAATATTTGTTATGGGTGTTGTATGTGTGGTAGACTTTCGGGTGATGAAAAATGGTGCATTGCATGATACCCAATGTTCTTTGGGAAGACCATGGCTAAGGAGAGTTCATGCAAGAAACTACTGGAATGAAGGTTTCATGACACTTGGACATGGTAGAGAGAGGGCGAAGATAAACGTGATCCCTCGACATCATAAGGCAGAACCTGTGGATTCAAGTGATGAAACTAATGATTGGACATCCTCTGATTACTCTAGTACTAGTGAAGTGGACTTCGAAGATGAAGAAAGTGAGGTTGATGTTTCGAGTCATGGATATCCTTCAGTCACACCAACTCATGACCCCATAAAATTATCGAAGAAGAAGTTGATGATCGTCTCCAACAAATAAAGATTGGTGATCTTTGTGATGGAGAGTGAGAAGGAATCCTACCTCCGGCTCTTTCAAGGTACATACACCTATTCACTTTTGATTACAAGGAACTTCGTCAAGTAAGTTGGGTAGAACATTGTATTGAGCTGGTAGATGGTGCTAAGCCCATAAAGCAAATGCCATATAGAATGAATCCTAATTTTTCCAAGACTATAAAAGAAGAAATAGTTAAGTTGCTTGATGCGGGATTCATATTTCTTTGTGGAGAATTGAGAATGGGTTTCTCCATTGTGATCTCAATAAAAAATAATGGGAAGCTATGCATTTGTGTTGATTACGGGAAGCTCAATAAGGCAACAAAGAAGGATCATTACCCTCTTCCATTTTGGATCAGATCTTGGGCGAAGTAGGCTGGCGAGAGTGCTATAGTTTCTTTGATGGATATAGCGGCTACTGACCAAGTTTGTATAGCATAGAAAGATCAGTGAAGACCACGTTCACCACTCCTTGGGGAGCGTTTTCTTATAGAGTTATCCCTTTTGGGTTATGTAATGCTTCAGCAACATTCCAGCGTTTGATGAATAGGGTGTTCGAACCCTACATTGGGACTTTCATCGAGTATTTACGGATGATTTTTGCATCTATGGGAGCAAGTTGGACCACTGCCTTTGAGATGGAGACACCATTTCAAAGGTTAGATGAAGCACAAGCCTCACTAAACCCTACAAAGTGTGTCTTTGGATGTTCTAAAGGCATTTTGTTAGGGCATGTTGTATCCAAAGATGGTATTAAGTCGATCACGATAAAGTTTCACAAATCAAAGATTTACCATTTCCTATGAATAGAAGTAATTTGAGATCATTTTTAGGCCATGTGGGTTCTTATAGAAGGTTCATCAAGAATTTCTCAAAGATTGCATAGCCACTAACCCAGATTCTTGAAGAAGGATGTTACTTATGAACCGGAAATAAGGCACATGAAGCTTTTGGACAATGAAGGAAGCCACAGTGTCTTCACTGTTTTGAAGAATCAGTTGGAGCAAGCCATTCATTGTGTACAATGATGGCTCGAGATGCACACTAGGAAGTACTTTGAGCCAAAAGGATGAAAATGGGAATGAACATCCAATTTACTTTGGGAGCAGACAAATGAGCAATGCTGAGGTAAATTATACTGTAACTGAAAAGAGGCTCTAGCTATCATTTTTGCTATAAAGAAGTTTAGAAATTACTTGCTAGGGCAAAAATTTCTAGTTGTAACAGATCATCAGGCTCTAAAATATATTGTAAATAAGCCTAACCCATCAGGGAGGATAGTAAGATGGATAATTTTGCTACAAGAATTTGAATTTGATATTATAGATAGGCCAGGAAAGAAGCATGTCAATGCAGATGCACTCTCTCGAGCCTATGATGGTTTAGGATCATCTTGTGATGATGATGATTTCCCGATGCAGCATTGTTATCCCTTGACACAATCCCTAGTGAATACATAGATATTTGGAATTATCTCGAATTAATTCAAGTTTCTGATGGTGCCAATCAAAGACTAGAGAAAGATTACTCAAGCCGATCGTCCATATTCTATTCTGCATGGAGTATTATTTCGAATAGGACTTGATGGACAGTCTGACAAGAGGCGATTGGACGTGATCGAGGGAAGGAGCTGTTAGAAGAATTCCACAATGTACATGTGGGAGGAACTTCTCAGACAACTTACAACAAGAAGGATCTTGGATGCTGAGTTATCAACTTTGCCCACTCTTTTTAAAGATTGTTATAATTATTGTAAGACATGTGATATTTTTCAAACACATGGTATAGTAAGACTTCATCAACTCCATTATGTCCTATTCTTCCACTTGGTCCCTTTGAAAAGTGGGGAATAGACATTGTAGGATCCACTTCCAACTACCTCATGCCAAAATAAGTATATTGTAGTTGCCACAGTTATTTAACCAAGTGGGTTGAAGCTAGGCCATTGAAAACTGACTTCCATGGATGAAGTGACAAGGTTCATATATGAACACATTGTCACCAGATTTGGTTGTCCATTAGAAATTGTAATGAGATCAAGGAATCCACTTCATTAATGAGGTGGTAGAAGCCCTAGTCAATAAGTTTACTATTAAGCACGGGAAGGCAACAACATACAAGCCAAGCACAAATGGACGGGTGGAGCGAACAAATTTTGTGTTGTGTCAAATTCTAGCAAAAGATGCGGCCTTGAGTACATAAATGGGATAAAAGGATTCATGCAACATTGTGGGCATATAGGGCAACATTAAAATCAGCAACAAGATACTCCCCATTTCCGTTGGCTTATGGCATTGATCCAGTTCTTCCTATTGAGTTTGATATTCCCACGATCAGAGTAATGAAAAATGAAAGAATGGATGAAAGTGATTCAGTAAAAGAAAGGTTGGTACATCTTCATTTGCTAGAGGAAATGAGGGAAATAGCTAAGGATACAAGCTATAAGTAGAAAATGAAGCAGAAGGAATACTTTGATCAAAAGATCCGGTGGTCTCCATTTCATGTGAATGACTTGGTTCTAGTATATGATTCCGAGATACAAAAAAAAAGAAGATAGAGAAAATTTCTTCCAAAATGGATGGGGCCCTACAAAATAGCAGTTTGTGCATGAAAATGGTACGTGCACTGCATTTGGAGGAATTGGATGGCACTCCCATTACGAAATGGGTCAACCACGACAAGTTGAAGATTTTCCAAGCACCGGAAGAGTCTACTCAACAACGGAGTAGAAGCTAGGAAGGGGAAGATGTCGACACTAAAATTTTCCTCCGTAATTTCTATTTCATTAATGTATGTATTAGGAATAGGATGTTGTTAAGTATAATTAGTAGTAGCGTCGATAGAAGATAATGGCATCGTCGATACGGTGATGCCAATAATGTGGAGTACGGTATGCGATCAAAGTACAATAGGAATGTTGTAAAAAGTAAATATTTGTCGTAAGTGGTCCAAGTAATGTTAAAATGTCAAAGTTTGGGTAATTAGAGAAGTAGGGTCTACATGATTAGGAATTAGAAATATTATATTGGTAATAAGGACAAGGAGTGAGGTCATAAATATTTTGTGTATTTTATTTGTAAAAAGTCTAAAAATGTGGAACCCATGTAAAATGATAAGGTTTATCTTATCTTCAAAGATAAGCTTACATGTACGAGATAAGAGTTAAGGTATGGAATATGATTCGTCGAGTGGATTTCTTATCCTAGCTTAGAGATAAGATGGATAAGCTGGAAGTTCTATAAATAGAGAGGCCACCCCCCTCATTTAGCATAGAAGGAAGTAGTGAGAAATATTTTAGGAAGTGTGCGAAGGAAGCCATCAGTTTAAAGGTGTGTTGAAGAAGCCATTAAGAGGTGTAATTGTAAAGTTTCTCCCATAGTCTTGGTGAAAGGCAAGTGAAGTCAATAACACTTGAAGTACCTCATGGGTGAGATTGTAACAATTTCATGTTAATATTATAATTTACTTTGATATTTCAAATTTGTCATCATTCCGTCTTATCATAGTCGATGGTATTCTTGTGTTATGTTGTTGTTTTGTTTCCAGATTACATCCACCAAACTAAAGGCTGTGCATTAGTAAATAATCATAGCACGAGGAGTTCTCGGTGAAGAATTATCATAGTCTTTGGATTGGTGATGATAGGCCCATGCTACAACTAGGATAACTTTGGAATGGAATGTGTGCAGCTCAAACTATAGTTGCAGATGGTAAAAAAATGATTACCCTCCCATTTTATATTATCCTGTTTAGAGAAGGTCGGTGGGAGGTATTTAATGAATGCATTAATGATTCAAGGGGAATGGAGCACTTAAAACACCAAATGCTAACATGTACTTACACAATGCGGATATGACGGAGAAATGAAGCATAGGAGGTGCAAAGTTACATGGGATGCTTGGGACATAAAGGGCCAAAATTTCTGCAACACACATGAGATAATGGGTTCAATGCACGAGAATTGAGGGCGACCGCACTGGGACATCCTAGACAAAAGAAGCCAAAAGCTCCTTACTACACTAGTGTGTAATGGAAAGTGGGTAAGCCGGGATAAAGATACGTAGATGATCGTGGGACACGAGGACACAAGTTCTCTATCGGCTTGAAGATCTACAACATGAAGGAAACTTGGAAAATTTTGAAAAATAGCTTATGGGTCGACAAGACTTGCGAGTATTACAGGGGTGTGGGGAACAAAGGGTCGGGAAGCACAAGGGCCACAAGTTCATAAAATTTTGATACTCGAAATACCAAAAATACTAGTTCACTTACTGCGGGAAAGGTGGGGAATCGGGGAGCAAGGGCCCCAGGGGAACATGGGACATACGGGAAATCGAGCCTAAAATACCTGTAATTCAAAGAAAGAGTAAAAACTCAAGTCTTTTAAAAATTGGCTAACTATTGATACTTGTTTCCCTTACCCTTATACTTAGCAAAGGAAAACAAATACCTCAAAGGAGGATCTACTCAAAATTTGGAATTTTGGAAAAAAGACACATATTATGGGTAAGTGACAACAAATGGTTCTCTCTGGGGATTGGGATAACTTGGCACAAGGTAGTAAAAAGGACCTTAGCGTCTTTAGTAAAAGAAAAAATGTAGATTCCATTGGGAAATAGAGTCAGAACAAGACAATAGAGAAGACAACAAGACAAGGGAGGGACTGACACAAGCCAAAAACAAAAACTATACAAGACTATACAAGGGACTACCTATTCACCTAGGACTGGAAAAACTTCAAATATTGACCACTATATGGAAATGGAAGGGAATTTCCATCCATATAGCTTAAGTAAAATGATTTTTCACCAGTAAAATGTCTGATCTTAAAAGGACCAAGCCAGAGAGAATCAAACTTACCATGACTTCCTCGAGGTTCACGTTGTTTGTCCCAGAGTAGACAATGTCTCCCGACACTTTGGAAGTCCTTGATTATGTATTTCTTGTCAAAGAGTTTCTTGAGTTTCTTTGGTGTTCAATAATCCTATCCACCACCTGTAATCTCTCTTCATCTAGTTGTTGCAAATACATAATCCTCTTCTCTATAGAGATGGTGAAATTGGCATCTTTAATGGCTTTCATTAGTTGTAATGTCAAAAACTCCACTTCTACTAGCAAGCCGGGATTTTGTTCCATAAACAACTTGAAATGGGGACATTCCAATTTCTCTTTTAGGTGTGATCTTGTCTTCCCAAAGAGCATCATAAATCTTTTTGTGTCAGTTCCTTTATGACTCATCCACAAGCTTTTTGATGATTATTACCAGATTCTTGTTAGTTGATTTTACTTTCCCATTCCCCTAAGGATAATAATCAGAAGAGTGTGCTAGGGAGATTCCATAACCATAGTAGAAATCAATCAACTCATAAGAGGAGAAATTTGGGGCATTATCAGTAACAATTTTATTTGGGACTCCAAACCTGACCAAAATGTTCTCCTTAATGAAGTTACATACTACTTCAGAAGTGGTTCTTTTAACTGGAATAACTTCTACCCACTTGGTGAAGTAGTTAGTAGTTGTCAGGACATGTGTGTGTCCAACACTAGAATTAGGATTAAGAGTGCCTATAAATTATAGCCCCCATTATTGAAAAGGCTCCTTTATTACTACTGGTTTGAGAGGTAGGGTGGCCAATTTGGGTCTACCCACAAAGGTTTGACATGCCTCACATTTTGTGACCCAATTTGTTGCATCCTTGAACAATGTTGACCAATAATAACCTACATAGAGGATCTTGTGAGCTATTACAACAGATGAAAAATGACCTCCATAGGCCTAATCATGGAAAGCTCTCAAAACCTTTTCTGTTGTTCTTTGTCTACACACCTCAAAAATATTCCGTCAATTCCCCTCTTGAACAATGAATTGTCCCAGTACATATTGTGTAGATCATAATTTAACAACCCTCTTTTCTTTAGCATTCAAATGTGTTGGACATTCTCCATAAGTTAGAAAGTGAGAAATGTTAGCATACCATTCATCTGTTGAACTTAGGAAAAGGACAATTGGGGTATCAACATCTACTTCTTTAGATGACTCACTCTGAGCGCTATTAGCAATTAGTTCACAGAGGCCTCTACCTCAAACCAACTTAGTTGGCTTGATATCCAGGTCATATTCTTGGACCTTTGCCACCTAGTTTCCTCTTTTTGACCCAAACTCTTGCTGTGTAAGGATGGACTTAACAGTTGTATCAGGCACAAAGACAATTGAGTGAGAATTGAGAATATAGAAATAAAATTGCTTAACTGCCTTTACTACAGCAAAAGCATGTTTCTCCATTTGTGTGTATTTCAACTCATGAGCCTTTAAGACATAACTCGTGAAAGCTACGGGAGTTCACAACCTTCAAAATTCTTACGTACTAAAATGGCTGCCAGGGTATGCTCAGTGGCATAGCAATGGATGATGAAATCCTTCTCAAAATCGAGATAAACAAGAATGAGAGTGTTGGAAATGGTCTTCTTGATGTTTTCAAAAGAATTCTTTCCTTTAGAAGTCCAACAAAAATATTGTTTCTCTTTCATCATTTGAGTTATGATCCTAGTTAATTCTACAAAATTAGGGATAAATATTCTTATAAAATTTATCTTTCCAAAGAAAGAATGCACACCTTTCTTTCTTGTTGGAAGAGGAATTTTGAATATCTTGGACCCTATCTGGATCAATCTTGGTTCCTTCCTTGGAAACAATGTGCCCGAGCATTTTTCCTTATGTGACACCGAAGATAGATTTTTTTGGATTTAAAGAGATCCCATGCTCCCTACACTTCTGAAGGACAACCTCAAGATGCTGAAAATGATCCTCTCTTTTTTTAGAGAAAACAATCAAATCATCTAGGTAAATCACAATGCACTTTCCTTTTAAATTTCCAAAAGCCAAATCCATTGCTCTCTAAAAATTTGCACCAGCATTGATGAGACCAAATGGCATCCTCCTATAAGCAAAAGTGCCCTAGGGGGTTGTGAAGGTTGTCTTGTGTTGGTCTTGAACATCCACCTCGATTTGATTATACCCTAAGAATCCATCAAGCATGGATAACATCTCTGAACCGGTGACAACTTGCAAGATTTGATCCATCATAGGGAGTGGATAATTATCCTTGAGAGAGGCTGGTTTAAATTTCTAAAATCCACAAAAATCTGAATTTCTCCACTCTTTTTCCTTACATGTACAATATTGGATACCCAAGTAGAATGGTGAATAGGGAATATTATTCTGGCATTTAGAAACTTTTGAATCTCTTGATGAATTGTATCTACAATCTTGGGATTATACTTCCTTTGCTTTTGGTGGAATGGTTTGATCCTTGGTTTTAAAGGAATATAATGTTGCATTTCCCTTGGCTTGAAATATTTTATATCATCATATGAATAAGCCAACACATCAATATATTTTCTCAACAATTCAATCATTTTCTTCTTTTCATCCTTAGTACAACATTTTCCAATATTGACCAATTTAGGCTTTTCTTCACTCCATATATTGATTTTTTCATATTCAATCTGATTGATGGGCCCCATGTGATACCTTGGACTTGATATATCTGTCATGTTTTTCAAATAGATATTCTAAGCTTACCAGTCCTCTAGGTATCTTATTACCTTTCAATCTTATGCAACCATCTTTATCAGATTCTTCCTCTACTCCTTCTTCATATATTGAAGATGAAACAGACTCATGAGGAACAAATTCACTTCCTTCAAAATATAACGACTAAAATTATTGTGGAGCTCAAGAAAGGATATTAGGTGCTAGTAATCATTAAACACATGTCAATGGTTCACATTATCTGGCACACTTGCTCTATATATCATTTCAACTATGAACTTATCTTGGGAAAATTTCGAGTGAGGAATTAGCAAATATCCAAAGACAACCAGAGCATCAGCTCTATTATTTCTCTCCCTTGGTACAAATTCAATAGAAAAGGCATCTAGCAATTCAATTGAATCCCAAACCATATTTCTATAATGCTTCAGTCTTCCATTTTTACTTGGAATACCCCTTTAACTTGCTTGACAATAAGTTCAAGCATCCCCTTGAGCATAAAGATTCTTAATCCTATTTCTCTTCTCTTTGTCGGGACAAGAAGAAGGGCCTCATACTCTATCGTATTATTTGTGTTTTTATCTTTGGAGCTTATAAGAGAATGGGTGGGATTTACCTTCAGGAGAGGTTAGAACCACACCAGCTCTGGAACCAGTGAAGAACATCTACCATCAAATTCCAATACCCAAATGCCATTAGGGTCATTAATCACCCCTTTAGGATCCTTTACTTCATCTTCAGACATGATCATATAGTTACCATGGCCAATGTCCTCATAGAGAATTTGTGCTTTAGGATCATTAGTTTTCTACATGATATATTCTGCCTATCTCTCAGGTAACAATTTATTCATTTTTCCATTAACTGGAATGAGGGCATGTGACCAATCCATTTGGATCTCTCCTCCCACTTCTCTACAAAAATTCCTACTCAACAACATACCATATGATGGTGGAATATCTGCAACTAAAATTGTAGCCTTGACTCTTTTCTCTGGGAAGGCAACAAAAGCTACTTGGGCATCCTTGATCCTTCCAACAAGAGGCACCTCCTTACTTTCCATAGAATAACATGAACCAAATGTGCATGTCAATGTGAGGCCAAGGGCATGAGCTACTTTAGTAGACATCACATTATCGATGCTTCGATTCAAAGACACAATTGCTAAGCTTATGACTGGCTATGAACAGGGTGACATAGAAGCTCTCAATATTTTCAGTTGTAGAAGGTGTTGAATCCATAAATTTTTGTGGGGATAGGGAGGTAGGAGTAGGTAAAAAACCCATGGAAGTGGTGGTGATTAACTAGGCTCAAACTTAAAGAACTTGACAACATGGGCAAAGACATCTGGGTGAGTTTGATAGAAATCAGCCTCAAAGATTTGGATCTTGCTCCTTCTAATATGATAAATTATGTCAAAAGATCCTGAGGTGGATGGGACATCCAAGCTTGAAAAAGTGAAAGTCTTAGGTTTATCAATTTTCACATATGAGGTTGTTTTGGACACAAGAGTTGAAGATGGATTGGCCTAAGGTGCAGAAGATGAAGGAGGAGTACTAACATTACTTACCTTTAGAGCGGTAGTGGTGGGGATAAGAGATCCTCTTTTCGCAACAAATGGAATACTAAATGGAACTTCTTTAGATTTCTTTACTGAGGTTGAACCACCCTCTTTTTCTTGTTCATTTTTTCTCTTGTCATGACAACATATGTTTCATTTTTCATATATGCAACAACTTCATCATAATCATTTTTGTCATTATTGAATCCTTCTACATGGTAAAGAAGTTTGACTTGAGAATCATCCACTTCCTCTAACACCTCGTCAAGTTATTCTTGAGTTCTTGAATTCCTCAACCTCTACCTCATCTTCAGGTTCTTGAACTTCACATGTTACATTGACTAGAACCTTGAGAGGTGGTGCCTCGATTTCCAACTTAGGTTGGGTGGGAGGAAAACAATTTCGAGGTTGAAAATTTCTTCTCGGAATATCTTTATAAGGAGCATTTTGGGCCAATTGCTTCTTGATGGAAATCATATCATTTTCCATCTTGAACTAATTGTTTAGAACTTGTGGTGGTAGATGAAGAGGCTTTGGATTTAGGTGGTTCCTTTTAGTAAATTCCATGACATTATTACATCATCTTTATGCTTATCGCCAAAGCGTTTTTCACGTCCAAGGTAGTGAGCTTATCCCTCCTTAGTGCATATATTACCTCGATAGTTGAGCATTTAAGGAAAAGAAATTTTGGATTTGATTTATAGGATGAGTAGCCATTGGGATTTTATTCACCAAATTTTCAAATTTAGCCAAAAACTCTCACATGGGTTCATAGGGCTCTGTTTTAATTTTTGAGAGTTGTGCCAAGAGTGTATGTACATTTCTCGCAAGTTTGAACCAATTTTTGAATTGATTCTTGATGTTATCCTAGTTAGTGATGACGCCATCCGGGAGGTGATACAACCAATCTGAAGCGTTGTCTTGTAGTGTCTTCACAAAATTTCTAATGGAGACATCTTCATGTTCAACTCCAAGTACTCGACAAGAAGTAATGTGCTCATCTGGATGTTCTTTTCCATCTCCTTGGAATTTGGGTAAATTCTTACTATTCCCCTTTGGCAGATCATGTAAATGTTGGGAAGAGCCAAAGGCCCAACTCATTGACCCCAAGGCAAAGGCACAACAACCATCCTGGGAAAAATGGTTTGCAAAGGGATTGCAACTCGCTAATACTGGGGCTTGAGCACCGGGACTTGATTGAGTTTGGATATTACTACTAGTTGAAAGTACAAAGGTCATATTCTTTGTAGGAGGAGTAATTATGGATCTTCTCCCTCTAGCTCTTCTTTCTGGAGTTAGGTAAAAGCCTTCTTGTTCCAAAGAACTAAAAATCAAGATCTTCAACACCTTATTCTCTTTGACCTTGTGTGTATCTCCTTTCCACCAAGGTGTTACCACTTCTTGATATATTTGAAGATTGTTTGAGTGGAATGCACAATACATGCCCCATGGTGGGTGCAAAATGTTAGGGTTAGAAAACCATTTATGAGACAATATATCGAGATCTAAGCATACATGCATATAAAAGCAGGATATTCTACCGAGAAGAATTATACAAAACAAGAGACATAAATCAACACCAGATTTAACATGGTTCACCCAATGTGGGCTATGTCCACCAAGAAACAAGTCAATCTATTATCCAAAGCTTTGACAAGATATACAATGAATATTTACAATCTTCTACACTTCTCAGATGTTCAAGTACTTTCTTCCTTCAAGATTTTTGATTCTTCACAAAGAATTCTCTCTCACATAATTATCTTGTAATTATGATACATCCTCTCATTCTAAACCCTAGATTTATTCTTTAAATAGTTTTTAAGACTTTAGGGCACTTAGCCATGCAATTACATTCATTAAATCTATTCCAATGCTAAAAATAGAAATAAATCCCGAGAGTTAATTAAAAACTCGTCGCACAGGTAACCGATGCCGGTTCTACCCAACCGTCATCGGTTCCAACTTTCCCTGACCGATGCCAGTCACACTCTAACGATGTCAGTTACTGTCAACTTCCAACAAGTTCTATTTGCATGCTAAAACATGAGTAATTTAGCTCCATACTCAACAATCTCCCACTTGGAGATTAATTACTGCACACTATACCTATACAGCGCCATTCTTGGATCCTCCTAAGCTTTGTTTCTTCCTCTTCAAGTCTCAAACTCGAAGACCAATAGAAGTGGAGTGTAGCTCCAACTTCTCCTTTGCTAATGGCTTCGTTAGCATATCTGCAGGGTTCTTGCTTGTATGAATCTTTTCGATTCAATTTTCCATCCTCAATACCTGTATATGTAGTGATATCTCAACTTGAATGTGTTTCGTTCTCAAATGAAATGCTGAGTTCTTTGCCAAATAAATTGCACTCGATTATCCTTCGAACAATTTACAATTACTTTTCTCTTTTCCCAACTCTTCCATGAACCTACTCATCCATATTATCTCCTTGCTAGCCTTTGTAACTACAAAATACTCTACCTCTAAAGTAGACAAAGCCACAACTTTCTACAATCTCAAAATCCAGCTAACAGTCATTTCACCTCACCTTTGTGAAAATATATCCAAGTAGTGCTCCTCCTACCATCCAAATCTCCAGCCATATCCGAATCAACATAGCCACGTAATGAAATATCCAAACCTCCATAACATAACTACATGCTAGATGTCCCTTTCAAATACCTGAGTATCCATTGGACTGCTTTCCAATGCTCTTTACCTGGATTAGCCATATATCTACTCACAACTCCCATTGCTGTGTAATGTCTGGTCTTGTACAAACCATAGCATACATGAGACTTCCAACTACTGAAGCATATGGCACTCGTGTCATGTATTTGACCTCCTCTTGTGATGAAGGACACTGATCTTTACTCAATTTGAAGTGTCTAGCCATAGGTGTGCTAACAAGTTTTGCATTCTGCATGTTGAACCTTTCTAACACCTTGTAGATATAATCCTCCTAAGACAAATACAATTTCTTATTTTTCCTGTCTCTATGTATTTGCATGCCAAGGATTCTTTTTACAGCTCCCAAATCCTTCATTGCAAACGTGTGAGCTAGCTTTCTCTTAAGCTCACCAATGTCCTACATACTAGATCCTGCAATAAGCATATCATCCACATACAGTAACAAAATAATATAGCTCCCATTTTCAAGCTTCTTGAAATAAACACAATGGTTAGATCACATCTTAAGTAACCATGCTCATGCATAAAACTATCAAACCTTGAGCCCATATAGGCTCTTTTTTTCAACTCGCACACTAATTTATCCTTACCCTTGACTTCATACCCAAGTGGTTGCTGCATATAAATCTCTTCATCCAAATCACCATGAAGGAAATCCGTCTTCACATCTAGTTGCTCTAAATGCAAATCTTCTACTGCAACTAAACTCAATACAATACGAATAGAAGTCATCTTAACTAACAATGCAAAATATTTCACCAAATTCAATACTTGTCTTTTGTGCAAATCCCTTTACTACAAGCCTTTCCTTGTACCTTTTCTGTCCACCCTCTTCTTCCTTAATTCTGTAAACCCACTTATTTTGCAATGTTCTCTTTCCTGCTAGCAATTTAACCAAATCCCAAGTCTGGTTCTGTTCCAAAGAGTTCATCTCCTCATCCATGCCATGCTCCCACTAAACGTGAGTTTTATCTTGCATTACTTCTTCAAAGCTTTCTGGTTCACCACTATCAGTCAATAATAGATAAAATAGAGAAGGTGAAAATCTTTCTGGAATTTTACTTACCCTTTGTGACCTTCTCACAGGAGTTCGGGTACCGGAGGCTCAATCTGGACCTCCTAGACATTAGTATCAACTTCTGACAATGACCGACACCGGTCACCTCTAACTGACATTGGTTTGGAGAACCGACACCGGTTATGATCCTCTGTAACCATCAGTTGTTCTTCTGACCGATGCCGGTCATGGCCTAACCGACCACGATTACTATGTATTTCTATAGGTGTTTCTTTAAAACCCGAGAGTTCATTTTCATCAATAAACTTCTCAATTTTCTCATCCTTGGGTACCAAAATTTGATCCTTGTACATTCTCTTTTCATTCCATTCAACATCATGACTCCTAACAATTTTAGAATTCTCTAAATCCCAAAAATGAAAACTGAAATCACCAGATCCATAACCAATGAAAGTGCACCTCTTGGATTTTGCATCCAACTTTTTTCTATTTTCTCTATCAACATGCACAAAATCTTCTGAATTAAAAACTTTAAGAAAAGAAAGATCTACCTCTTTTACCATCTATGCTTTCTATGGTATTCCTTCATCTAGTGAACTTGAAGGGCCACGGTTAATCAAATAAAGCTGTTGTATCATCAGCTTCGCCCAAAAGCTGATAGGGCAATCTAGAATGTATCCTCATACTTCTAGTACGTTCCATGATTGTCATGTTCATTCTCTCTACAACACCATTCTCTGTGGTGTTCTTGGAACCATTCTTTCTCTATGTATCCCATTCTTTGAAAAATAATCATTGAAAGCCTTGCTACTGGTATTCACCACCATTGTCGGATCTAAGGCACTTTAACTTAGAATTTGATTCATTCGAACAAGGGCTTTCCATCTTTTAAAAGTTTCAAAAAGATTAGATTTGTGTTTAATACAATAAACCCGTACCTTTCTTTTAGCATCATCAATGAAAGTAACATAATCTGGCATCCACCATCGAAGCTACGAGTTGGTCCCCACACATCCGAGTGTACAAGCTCCAATTTCGATCCTTCTTAGTTGCCCCAACTTTGAGAAATATCACTCTCTTTTGCTTTCCAAATATACAATGCTCACGAGAAATCAAGATCTAAATCTTTCAAATCTGGTAACTTACCTTTAGCCTTTAAGATATGCATTCCTTTTTGACTCATATGACCCAACCGATTATGCCACATGCATGCATCGAATCTAAAGTAGATAATGCGAGAAAAGGAATCGATAATACAAGTAGATAAATATAACATCCCTATCTTCTTACCTCTTGCCGCAACAAAAGCACCCTTGGTGATTTTCCAAGAGTGTCCTGTAAAAGTAACCATGCAAACTTGATTTACCTAGTTGCCCCTGTAGAAATAAGATTCCTCTTGAGGTTTGGCACATGTCTCACATCTTTCAATACCCATGTATTTCCATTCTACAATTTTAGATGAACTTCCCTTTACGAAGAATACCGCTCTGAGGTTCATCATCTTTGAAATAGACATGCCAAAAATTACCCGGGACATAATTTCGAAATAACCCTTATTAAGGGTTGCATGGAAATAAGCTCACGAATCTAAAACCCATGATTCAATTTTACTATCTAAAGAAAGAATAAGAGCATCTTGCATTACCTCTGATGTAGCAAGATTCACCTCTTTACCTTTGTCTAGTTGTTGGTTCTCTTTATTCTTTGACCAACAATCTTTCTTTGCATGTCCTTTCTTTCCACATTTCCAACAAGTAATTCCCTTACTTGGATTTAGATCTGCTATCCCTTGACTTTGATTTCCCATTACTCTTACTCTTAGATCTCTCCTTCTGCCTACCCCTGCTTTCTACATTCAAAGCATTTCCGGATGATGTTTCCTCTCGTAATTTTTACGTGAATTTCTTCATTCAAGATTATACTAACCATATCATCAAACTTCAAAATATTATTAGCATATGTTGTATTACTAATGATCGTTACCAAGTTGTCCTAACTATCGGGCAAATAACATAAGAATAAAAGTGCTTTTACTTCATCATCAAGCGGTATTTAAACTGATTTTAACTGATTTACAATAGATCGGAAATCATTCAAATGAATAGAGGAAGATTCACCTTCATGCATCTTAGAACTAAAAATTTTCTTCATCAAATAAACTTTATTTGAAGCACTAGGTTTTTCATATAAATTAGCAAGAGATTTCATTAAGTCTACCGTAGAAGCCGCTTTTGTAATATTGGAAGCCACGGATGCTGTCAAGCTCAATCTTATAGATCCCAAAGCCTTTTTGTCAAGAATCTTCCATTCTTCATCAGTCATCTTCGTAGGTCTAGACTTCTCATCCAATGGTAAGTACAAATCTCTCTGATACAGATAATCCTCAATCTGCATCTTCCATAATTGATAATTTCGGCCATCAAACTTCTCTACCTTGTATTTATTATCTTTTTCATTTTTGTAGCTCCCACTCAATCAGAAAACCCTCTGTGAGTAAATCTATTAACACACAAAACCCTCAAACAAAGCTCTAATACCAATTGTTGGGGTTAGCAAACTGATTGTACATAAACAATATATCGGATCTAAGCATACATGCATATAAAAGCGAGATATTCTACGAGAAGAATTATATAAAACAAGAGACATAAATCAACACCAAATTTTGCATGGTTCACCCAAAGTGTGGGCTATGTCCACCAAGAAACAAGTCAATCTATTATCCAAAGCTTTGACAAGATATACAATGAATATTTACAATCTTCTAAACTTCTCGGATGTTCAGACTTCCTTCCTTCAAGCTTTTTGATTCTTCACAAAGAATTCTCTCTCACATAATTATCTTGTAATTATGATACATCCTCTCATTCTAAACCCTAGCTTTATGCTTTTAAAAGTCGTTTAATACTTTAGGGCACTTAGCCATGCAATTAATTTCATTAAATATATTCCAATGCTAAAAATAGAAATAAATCCCAAGAGTTAATTAAAAACTCGTCGCACAAGTAACCGATGTCGGTTTTGCCCAACCGTCGCCGGTTCCAACTTGCCCTGACTGATGTCGGTCACACTCTAACCGATGCCAGTTACTGTCAACTTCCAACAAGTTCTATTTGCATGCTAAAACATGAGTAATTTAGCTCCATACTCGACACAAAAAAATCTTGGTTATAAAATTTGATTTTTACAAAAGCAATAGTTCAGAGACAACGCCCCCTCCTCTTTATGGGAGAGGTTCCCTTATTCACCAAACAAAATAAAAACCTACTTATTTAAAAATATATAAAATACTAATATCTGAATGAGGATCTTGATGCATTGAATGTATCCATACTTAATAATTCTCAATACAAAAGAAAAGGATGTAGAAGAATTATTGATCCTAGAATGGCATGAATTTTAGATGTATAGATTACAGAGTAATATCCTACTTATGCATGCATGAAATTTCAAGAACACATGAATCTATATATCTAAATACAAGACATATATGCAATAGACACAAAGTTCAAAGCATAACATCAACTGAATGAACACAAAGTTTCATATCCAAATATATAAAATCCACATTCATTAAGTAAAGAGCAGAGATAGATGGAACATAAAAATAGAAAGAGAAGAACTTCTTCTATATTGATCATTAGTGGTTATGTATTTTAACATTCCCAACAAAAATATCTAGCCCATTATATAATGGAAATAAGTTCTTTTATAGCTACTTGGGTAGATTAAACCAAGTCTTTTCAATTTCCTTTCATTTAATTAAACATTTATACCTTAATCTAAATTATCATCCCTTACTTATCGGTCTTAATTACAAATTACATCATTATAATAATACCAAGTTGAAATATAAGAGAAATTAAAGGAAAGGTTTATGCAATAGTTGATGGAATGTGTGAAGAGGATGTCACCACAGTCTTCATCTTAAGTATCAGTTTCTAAACTTGACCAAAGTGCTCCAACAATCTCCATGCCTCGGGAATAGTAGTATTTGAAGTAGTGTTTGTCCAGTTGTTTAGGCAACCTTCCATTTCTTCCCGAAGTCTGAATTTTGTGAGAAACCTTTGTTTTCCTCAATGAGTGCATCTTGTAATGCGCAAACTTCTTTCATCTTTTCTTTGGTGATACTATCAACTTTGAATAGCTCTTCCCTAATAAGTGTTTTGAACTCTACCTTGATGTCCTGTATTGTGTTTCTTTCAACAGAGTTTTCTTTAAGGAACTAGCAACGAAGATCTTGAAAGCCATCTAATACATAGGTTTTAAAGGCCTCCCCCTTTTGAAATGAGTTCTTTAATTCAACAATTTCCTCTTCTAGGACCCTTATCTTCCAATCTACACTATAAACCCATTTCTTGGATAGATTATTCTTTGGGTCATCAAATATTCTAGTGGAAAGGAGAATTTTTCATCGTAATACTCATATGCCTCGAGTCCCTGTATGCACTTTGCAAATAATTTGAGTTCCTTCTCTAAGCTTGTAGTGGTTGAGGTGAGCCTCTGCTGAATTGAGAAGATGTTATCATAGGCTTTATATGCTTCTTCTATAAAATTTAGGCCAGATATTAACATATCCTCCACCATAGCTTTTGTTTCTTTTCCATAAGATGCATATTTGTGAATATCCTTGATGTTATGTATCATTAGTCGATCTACAACATGAGGTGGAATTGAAGCTAGAGGAGTTGGGTTTAACACCTTATCAACGGCCAATAGATATCTAATGAATTCAGAGAGGATCTGCACATGTTCTTCCAACTGATCCTATATTTTTTCCTTTCTCCACTCTTTCAATTAGCTTTGAAACAATTTCCTTTAGGTCGTGGACCTCACTTTCAAGAGTGGACTCACCCAATGGTATCCTTGTAAACTCTAGGTCATTCAAATCCAAATCTTTCTCGTATTTCTCAGTCCTAGGTTTGGCAATCTCTAAAAATTGGTGGCCTTTAGAATTAGATAGTATCCTATATGTGGTGTTGGCCTTCTTGGTAGAAAGGGTTGAGTTGTGCCCAATAAGGCAACAATAACATCAAATTTGGGGAAACAATTTGGGATGAGGCCTTTCTCTTCTTACTATCAACAAATGGTTGAACCCAAGTGAAAGTGGTACTGGAAGGAGGAGGAACAAGAGGACCTAATGCAAGAGTACTCATTGAACCCAGGGTTTGTGCAACTAACACTTCCACTATAGATGTTCCAATGCTAGAAATAGGCATCTCCTTGGTAGGATTCTTTGGAGTGCTTTTTGTTTTATCCTTTGATTTCACACTCTCTTATTTGTCTTCCACCTCATCTTCCTTTTTAGTGTTTCCCCCTTCTTGATTACTTTATTCTTATTCTTCTTGAACTTATGATTCTTTCCCTTCCTCTAAAATATCAATGATTTGTTCAACCACCATGGCTGCCTCTGTCTGCTTGGGAGAAAGGGGTTGAGTATCTTCTTCTTCAATTAATTCTTCTTCCTTCTCAGCCTTTTTAGACTTCCCTTTCTTGGTATACACCAGAGTTGAAGATTTAAGAGGAGAAGGGGTTGATTGAGTGTGTGCTTTAGATGTTGAAGCAGGAACATCTCTATGGGATGTAGAAACTTCTTGGGAAGGAGACCACAATCTTCCCACTTTATACATTTTCATTTTCTGTCAAACCAAATCTTGGTTCTAATGAAGAATGGGTTGATGATCTCTTACAAATTATCCTTTTCCTTCTTGAACCATTCAATGGTGTCAAGAGGAGTGTGCCTTATAGTTTTGTTATACTCAAGAGATTGTAGGTCATCATCATCATCTTGCAGGTCCTCTGGTACTTTGTAGATGCCAAAGTCTTTGATCGAGTTGTAAAGAGATCCGTCCATAGTACCTTCTTCTTGCATCATAATCATATGATAAATCTGCACTATAATCTTCTACATCAGGGAGGTGATAAAATTACATTTTGACATTATTGGCGATGAAGCCCTTGAGATCAAAGCAAGTTATTTTCTGAAAGAGATGAAAATCGAAAGTAGCAATTATCCTCTCAACATTGTCAACATACAAGGTATTTTTGTAGGTATGATTACCCAGAGCGATCAATAATTGAACACCAACTATCTTCTCTTTACAGGTTCTATGCAACTTATCCAGTTGCCTACAAATTTCTACTAGAGAAATCTTGTCACTGCAAAACATTGGGAGCTTAAAGGGGGACCCTTCAAAACCTGCTAACTTGATATAGGAGAAATTCCTGAATTGAATGTAGTAGCTACCATAGATGGAAATCAATTGCTTGGTTTCATCGAGTAAAGAAATTTAGCTGTATTTCCCTCTAAAATCCTAACAATGTACATAGTGAAGGAATCATTAACTCTCCTAAAATGGTGATTATTGTTCTTCAGAGTTAATTTTGAGTAATATTCATATACTGGGGCATTCTTCTTATTGTATTTTGGAGAGAGACCTAACCATTCTTTGTATGCTCCAATAGTATACATCAAGTAGGAGGTCATGTGGAAGACCTTGGTTCTTTGCACATTGGCCAGTTGTTCACTAAGATTATTACAAATGATTTCTCCCCAATTCAAATTTTGCTTTCCTTCACATATGATATTTATGTATGGGCACATCCAAAAATGGAACTCATTTCTTGTAGGAAGCCCCATTATTTTGGCCAAAAGAGTGATGATGTCTGAAAGTTCTTCCTTGAAATCACTTCTATACAGAGCTTTAGACAACCGGAAGATTTTTTTTTTTTTTTTTTTGGACCTTAAACCAAGACTTAGCCACCATGTATTTGTACTTCTCAGGTTCTTGATCAAATAGTTGTTGGGCTTGTGCCAAAGTGAGAACATTTGAATCTTCAAATACTAGAATCCCAAGGGCAGTATTGATACATCCTACATCTAGCTTGGCAATTACTTGGCCTTGGGGGTCTATGATTTCTTTCGTGCTTGGGTCAAAATGGGAATCACGGGTCGAGGACCATATGTGGATATTGGATTGAGACCAAGAATCCTCTAGCGTAAGTTATCCCACAATCCTTGATGAGTTGAGCCACATGAAAAGGATTAACAACTTTAATATGTGCCCATAAGTCATTAATATCCTAGATGTTGCACATCAGTGTCCCCTATGTTGGGTATGGAAGTCTCGAGGGAGGAAAGATGCTTGTGACATTTGAAATGAATCTTCATTATACAAAAAGGGGATGAGAAACAATGATTTAGTTAGGAGAATGATCATTTTGAGAAGGACAATGTGGTAGGGCACAAGACCAAATCAACTCAGAATTCTCACATAAGGCTATGGAAAACTCGCCTTTGATTCTTGGATGGATGACGACCTTCTCAAGAACAAAATGCACTTTGAATTTTTGAAAGTGGCTAAGGGAGTCTCCCACTAGGCTAGGAAAACTTTGGAATAGAATGCGCGCAACTCGGTCGTAGTTGTAAAGGTTAAAAAAATTGATTACCCTCCTGTTTTATATTATCTCGTTTGGAGAAGGTCGGTGGGAGGTATTTAATGAAGGCATTAATGGTTTATGGGAAACAGAGCACTTAAAACACCGGATGCCTACATGCACTTACACTATGTGGATATGATAGAGAAATGAAGCACAAGTGGCCCAAAGTTGTATGGGACGCTTGGGACACAAAGGACCAAAATTTCCACAACACAAAGATAATGGCTTCAATGCGGTGAATGTGGGTTTGTCAAGCGAGGGCCGATTACACTTGGGAAATTTGGGACAAAATAATCCGAAAGCTCCGCACTACATTGCCGTGTAATGGAAAGTGGGTAAGTCGGGTGAAAGATGCATGCAGTCCATGGGACTCAAGGACACAAGTTCTTTTCCGACACGAAGATACACAACACAAAGGAAACTTATAAAAATTTGAATAATAGGTTGCAGTTCGCGAAGACTTGCAATCTTGTGGGGGTATGGGGAATAGGCAATCGGGAAGCACAAGGGCCGCGAGTTCATAAAAAGTCGATACTCCACAAAACCAAAAATACTAGTTTATTGTGGGAAAGGTGGGGATTCAAGAACAAGGGTCCAAAGGAACATGGGACATGCGGGACATCGAGCCTAAAATAACCACAATTCAAAGAAAGATTCAAAACTCAAGTCTTTTGAAAATCGGATCACTATTGAGACTTGTTTCCCTTACCCTTATACTTCACAAAGGCAAACAAAGACCTCAAAAGGGAGGATCTACTCAAAATTTTGGAAATTTGGAAAAAAATACACATATTTTGGGTAAGTGACAACATGTATGTGACAACATGTACCCTAATCCATTCAATCCATCTAGGAAACATCTAGATATTTTCTCATCACTTAGAGGTGTTATGCAAAATATCCATATATTACAAGAGTGGTCCTAGATTGATTAAGAGTAGGAATTTGAAGCATACAAAGGTCAATATTCACGTTTTCAAGTTCCAAAGTCAAATAAAGGGTTTCTTAGAATCCTCAAAAGTTCAAAAGAGTAAAAATACATAATTTAAAAATGCTTAGAATCCTCAAAAGGAATATATTTGTATGGGTTGAAACCAAACCCTAGAGCATGGTATGAAAATCTCATTTAGAGCCTCATATACATGAATTTTAAATGTTTTGAATTTGAAGATACAAATTTATTTGTCAAAATAGTTAACAACATGACAACATGTCTAATGCTTTTATTTTCAATATAAAATGATTGTGCAATTTATCTTCAAGATTATTGTTCATCTTCTAATGTATCTAGGATTACACTCATTACCTACACATCTTAGAATATGATGCCTTGTAAAAGACATATACCACACACATTTGTGAGAGGATTTATTTTCACTTCACCTTCAATACTCTAATTTTATATTTAAAATTTTGTTTTAAAATTAGTTTCTAAGTTTTCAAATTTTATATATAAACTTTAACATTAATTATGTTATACACATTTATATTGTTATATATTTATTTAATTTTCTTGAAATATTTCATTATCAAAATTTATATGTATTTATGAAAAAAGTAAAAATGTAATTTTCAATGTTCTACATCCACATCCACATATATACCGAAAGTCTAAGTTAAGTTGAGGTGTCAAATCTACTTCTTGAAAAAAAAAAATGATTTTTTTAATTGATGATATTTGCATATCCATTTTTCCATCTACATATAAAAACAACTTTATGTGGGGTATAAAATGTCTCTCACCAAAATAAATAAGACCCTCAATCAAATACATAATAATGGATTTTATGGGATCACAATAAAAACACCTAAGAATGTGTAAAAGGAATCTAATAAAAATTGAGTTAAGCTTGATATAGTTATAGAGAAGAGAAGACTCAAAATTAAGAAGATGAAGATATTTAAAAACAATGAAATATCTGAAAATATTCTATTATTAAATTCATAGTTATAAATATATGGAAGGCTACCTTTTTCACCTCGCCTATTATAAAATAGATTTTTTTAAATAATAAAAATTTATATACATTATGCTAATACATTTAGTATAAGAATGGCTAACCCATAATAAACTAGTGGATAAGTAGTTTCATGCTTATGAGTAATATATAAATATCATTCTAGTTGTTGACGCCAACACATACATATTTTCCAACAAAATTCCTACTTCTAAGACCGATGCATAAAACACCAAGAAAATTTCGGTGATTTAGTCGGTTTCCAATTATTCCCTCTAATTGTATTCCACCAAAAATATTCTCATGTCTCTATATAATTTTATGATTGTTATACATTCCATGCATTTACTTTCCTTTAAAGATATACATTCCATACATTTACTTTCCAAACCTCAACCTACTCTTTCCTATGATACATCTCTCTGCATATCCTCTGCATCTGCAACACATAACATTACATATTAGACAAAATATTTAAAGCTTTGTACTATACATATAATAAAATAATGTATTGTATTTAAGGACATTCAATACTCACTTCACGTACACACTAAGTTGCTGAAAGAAAATGATGAAGAGGATTTGTTTCATTCTTATTCGAGCCACCTACTATTATAGGAAAAAAAATGATCATTATGTTAGTCTTTGCCTCACATATTTAAGTTTCTTGTGAAGTCACATTCATGCCAATAATTCATTGTTTTACCTATAGGTTCCCCTTGTTGCGTTTCTCTCCTCTTTACATGATTGGTGTCAGGAAATTTGAAGCATTCATAGTCTTCAAAGCATGGTTGTTCAAATCTTCTACAATGGTTGGCCTCGAGTCACCTTTGTGGAGGCATCTTCTACTAGAACTAAACTAGGTATGCATCTTTTTATCTAGTGACATCTCCAATGAAAGTAAAATATAGTGCATTTGATGCTTGTAGGTCTGTCATAAACCTCTGAACACATGTAATGTATGCCTTGATTTTTCCCTTTGTGCTTGATGGTGTATCCAACACTGAATTCAAGAAGTAGTTGTACACATGTTTAGCCTAAAATTTGAATTGGTTTCTAGCATCAGACCCCACCAATTATTCTAGAAGTACTGTGACATATAACACACTATAGAAAGTTATTTAGTACCCCACATGTAAAAAATAGACATAGAATAAATACATGAATATAAAAATACACTGTGGCTTTTTCAACCTCCTTGTACAATTGAAAACCAACCTCATACCATCCAAGCATGTTGATTGTTGTTGTGTAGATAGGGGAAAATCTTGGCTACTACACTCATCATAAGATATGAATACACATTGTCACCTACACATGAATGAAACATAAAGTTAATCTTCTTTTTCCACTAGAAACAACGTTGTAAATATAAACACCATTAACAATAAGTGTGGAAAAACATCATACAACTTAAAATAAGCGCAATATCATCCAAGCATGTTGGCTACTCTTGTTTGGAACACTGGAAAAACTTCACTATTGACCCTCATTCACATGTTTGACCATGAATAGGCATTACCACCTACACATGAATGAAACATAAAGTCAGTCTTCTTTGTCCACTACACAACCTAAAAAGCAAAACACCATTAACAATATGAGTTGAAAAACACACCTTTGTGGTTTTCAAGTGGCCTCTAGGACAAAAAAATTCTTACCATCCAGTGTTAGTGGTTATTGATGTGGCGATGTGGGGCCATCCTAGGAATGTGTTTACATTACTTTTCTCCACATATGTGTTGGTACTATCACGCATGAATGTAACACAATTAAAAAATGATTCTTATTTCCTTGTGACTTAGTGCTTAGCAAAAAAATTGATAGAGCTACTTAGCAATTACAAATGATATATATAGGCACAAAAAGAAAAACATAAATAGGATATGTTTGAATTATCTTCCCTTTTTGTGCTTAAAAAGATGACACGAAAACTATCACCTATGAAAATTCAATTTATTCAACACATGCTTACATGTGTTTCCTCTCGTATAGCTCGAGCACATTCATATATATGGAAGACACCACATTTCCTTATACCAAATACCAAGTGTTGTTGGTTATTTAAATGCTCACCCTCAATTCATGTCCATCGAGATGAAGCACAATGCAATTTGTATCCGGAATAATTTTTTCCCTCTCAACCACTATCAATAGTTGTCTTTATTTTTGAAGTTGGTCAAGAAACCAGATTGTTGCAACTTCCTCTTGTGTCGGTAAAATGGTTCCACCATGTACACAAGTGTGTAGAACAAATGGTCCATCCAGAAAGTAAATTTTATTTTTCTATCATAGGAGTATCTGGTCTTAAGATAACAATGGTAAGCCTTGATAGATGCATTCATTTCTTGATTTGCATGAGTGAAATTTCTAAAATTATTTTCCCACATGGTTATCAAGTCAAACAGATGGAAAATAAGTGACAATATAATCCCGTGTAATCCTTTATGCTGAAAATTAACCAAAAACACGTGAAGGATCTTACCCACCAACACAAAATTTGTTATCACACCAAGTATTCTTGAAGTACTCGATGAACTGAGTTTCCTCTTTGAATTCATCAAGAAAGTATTGAATCATTTGGAAGGTGTAATCTTCATGCATCTCCATACCATACATGATGGTACCTAATCTCTCAAAAATATTCCACCTCAACTCCTTCCTAGTATACTTATATACATTTTTCAGCCATGCCCGTGCATACGCGCCATAGACATAGAAGTACACGACATCCAAAAACAATTCTTAAAAAGAAGAATAAGAATTAGAAATTTCCATTTGGAAAGTTAAGTGCTTCACATGATTGAAATATGTTATAGAAATTTAACTTTCCTAATGGCTTGGATTTCAACCGATGCATCATCCGTAATGAAGGAATTGATATGCCAATCGGCTTGAAGAATTTTTCCTCATTTATGGACCTCCGCCAACCACCCGTAGATGTCTTCAATCTTATTCCTCCATGAAATTCCCATACTACGGGAACCCCATCCTCTTGCTCATAAAAAATAAGAAAGGTGTATAATTGGTACTACAAGAAAAATGACATCAAAGGTTAGCATCGAGTGCAATATAACAAAAAAGGGAAGAGTATTAATGCTACAGAAATAATGAATCTTTTCAAACTTCATTTGGATTACTTATGCCATATTTATTTGTGGTGAATGTTGAATCCATGGAGATTATAGAATTGTGCAAATTTTGTACCATTCTCTCACACATCCATGGTGTTTGCAACCCCATAATGAATGGAATGGTGTTTCCATTAGGCCGTTGATAGAAGAAAAATAGGTCCCTCTCCTCCACATGCCATAAGTTCACGCTCATGGCATCATCGACATGCTTTTGAGACCACTTGGAGTGCACTCTTTTCCATGCATTGATCACATCCTTTCTTGTTAGGAATTGGTCCCTCTTGTTCAACATACCCACCAAGAAGGGATCCTCTATATGTTTTTGATATACGGTGTCCATAGGAACACCCATCAATAAAAGATTAATGTAACTTTTGCATTTTCTTGATAAGTGTGAGGCAATAGAAACACGAGGGTCATTGGTAGTGTCATTTACACCATGAAAACAATCACCATTTTCATCACAATGAAATAAATCATTGTATATTATAATCGTGACCATCGGTCTCCATACATCACCTTCACAATGAAGTGGCATTGGCAACCCCTTTTATTTTGATGCCTCCTCACTCTTTTACCTATTGGAGGCTTATTCCTATTGTCCTCAGGACCATATGCACACCAATAGTTACAATTAAAAACATTAACATCAAATTCCATACAAATGTTTATGAAAATGCATGTACAAAAAATAGTGTTACACAAGGTACAAACCAAGAATATTTCTTCATTGTATGCTCATTGTAATCAAATTTATTAAAGACGTTGTGTTTTATGTGGATGAAAGTAGTCTCAACACTTTCAAGGGAATCTTCTCCCTTTACAAATGCCTGAATCTTCCAAGTGGGATGGTTACACAAAGGTCGATGTTAGGCTCATCCCCAATTGGGGTCCATTCCAATTCTTCACCCGAGAATTGACTTTTATCCTCTCCTATCTCTTAGACAGAAGATTGTACATGCTTTCCCATTTGTTCCTCCTTCCCATCCTAACAAATATTACATGAAGTTGGCATCGTTAATGAAACAATGCAATATTACAAACAAAAGGGCAACACAAAATAAATTAGTATCTCATATATCTGATGAAAAAGATGACATTGTAATCAATGACAAAAAGGATATCATGGAAATCAAGGACCGATAGAGACAAACAGTTAAGAAATGAGTGTTATTTCAATTTCATAGAGCTAGATATACATGCTAGGAAGGAGGGTTGTACTTTATTTTCTTTGATATGGATTTAATATTGTAAACTTTTGTTCTTTGTGTAGGGAAGACAAATTAGGTCTTTTTTTTCTCTCATAAAGTGTTGAAAAACACAATGGTTTTTCAACATGTGGAAAACACATTGTTTTGAATGTGTTGAAAAAACACATGTATTTTTCAACATATCACAATGTATTTTTTTCAAAACTGGAAAACACATTGTGTTTTTCAAGACTTGCTAATAATCACTATTGAAAATATTAATATGCCTTTAGTTTTCAGAGAATATATTTGTAATTTTAATTAATAATAATATATTAAGAACTTGAAAATAAGCGGAAAAAGAAAAAACCACCTAATGTTGAAAGGAAAGTGATCAACCTAGGTAAAAAACAAGTAAAGATTTTTTAAAATTTGTTTGTATTACAAATATGATAATAAATAGAAGAACACTATTAGATGAAAGTCTTTGTGTGTGTGTGTGGTGTGTGTTGGATGTGTGTGTGTGTGTGTGTGTGTGTGTGTGTGTGTGTGTGTGTGTGTGTGTGTGTGTGTGTGTGTGTGTGTGTGTGTGTGTGTGTGTGTGTGAAATACACACATACATCTTTGGACTATATATATAGATATTACACATATAAATGGATGACCTTATCTATTAATCACAAACCTAGTAAGGCCACGCTCTCCTCCAATCAAGAAATCAATACCAAAAGTGCTAAACATTATTAATTTTTTGATTGGTGGAGAGACATGGGCCCTACTAGTTTGTGAGTGTTCGATAAGGATTTCCCATATAAATTCAGGGGCATCATTGAATTCTTCATGTATTTCATCACAAGGAAAATAAAATAGAGCTTGAAACATGAATAGAAAGAGCATGACCTACTTCCTTAAATTGCAATGTAGCAACAATAATCAAGCTGCCTAAGTAAACATATTATTTCCATTACTATGATAATGAAAACTTTTTTATAACTTGACAACATCTGGAATGGTGATGGTTTATCTAATATATTCCACAAGTTTGATAGTGGGATATGGGAACAACTATATAATCCTAGATATGTATTCCAAGATTGGACATGGGGTGGTGGGGTAATATCCATTGGAAACCTTAAAAGGAACCAAAAAAGGTGGCCAACTTGTCTAAGAACAAATTAGGAAAGGGAAATCATATAATAAAAAATATTATTCATAATGGATGGCACCACATGTAGTTGAGAGATTTTTAACCTAGTTCAGTCTACACCCTCTACATACACCATTGATCATTCTAGACTATAGAGTAAGGCATACAACAGATATTTGGAGTAGAGTGGGTCAAGGACCACCACATGTCTATCCCAATTTTGAGAGCATGATAGACCCCTCAAACTCACGGTAGAAGGTAGAGCATGAGAGTAGATATACAAGTAGTGATAAAGGCTTAAAGGAAAGAGTGTCAAAGATAATTTTTTTGGAAAGGAGTCTTATTCATGATAATCCAAATACATATAATGTTTCCTAAGTTGGGAATAAGCTTGATACAAGACTCCATTTTTTGGAGGAAACAAAGATTAGTATGGATTATTCACAGTTTTTGTGTTGTTATTGTTCTCTCTCTTCTTCAAATGTTGAAAAACACGGTGTTTTTCAACATGTGGAAAACATATTTGTTTTACATGACTATTTTTAACATGATGTGTTTTTCAACACTTCACTAAAACTATTACCTATATAGACAACTCTAGATATTATTTAATGAATTTTATGTATTCCAATTCCAATCCTACAAACATTTCCTAACCAATAAAACCATCAAGTACTAAGATTTATATATTAAAAAGTCCTTTCCACCAATTAGGACTTCAACAAGTGTGTCCTCTTCTATATTGACAAAATGAATAATTTCACCAAATGAATATCCTAATATAATTTACTTGAAAGTAGAAGGGAGATAATTTATGTTCAACAAAATTTTCACACAAAACCCATTATTGGCCAATTCAAATTTTGAGGATGAATAATCCAAAAAGAACACTCAACTTGAACTTTAATAAGGGAGAGTAGAATATATAATAAGATGATTAATTAGATGCAAGAAAAAGATATATAATGTATTATGAGAATAGGTAGTGATTAGAAGAAGGGTTATAGATAAACCTTTATGATGGAACAAAATGTTTCTAAGCCTTGTATTAGGAATCTAATTAGTGAATTACTTGAATAAAAATATGTTTTCTAATGTTGTTATGAATAATTTATGCATTATATTTAATTATTTAAAATGTAATTTAAATCTCGTAAGTTTGGTTTTGATTATTTTAAATAAATGATGTAAAAACTCACCTAAAGTATTACACTTATTCTCAAGTATTGAATCTTACCATGCTTAAGAGTTGGTTTCTCATTAGGGAAGTGGAATAAATTTCACATACTATTGTGATGGCGTAACCATGATTTTCCTTTCATTCCCAATCCATGTGCTTAATTAATCTTTACCTAGAGACTTATAAGTTCATAAAACCATATATCCTAATGTAATATTAGATTAATACTCATCTTCAATTTTTTTTTTTTTAAATAATATTCAATTCTTTGTTAGAGTCCATTTATTGGCTTAAACAATAGAAATCAAATACAAATATAGTTATCTTCCATTATCCAAAAGAGATTGCATGTAATGTCAAATACAAGGGAGTGTTTAATTTGTTTGGTCAAATGAATTTTATTTTACATAATACTTCTATTCAATTGAATCTTGTAATAATCTTCAACATGTGCATGAATTAGTTACTAATTCATTGACATATGAGTTGGATACCTTCTCACTTTATCACATTTAATCTAAATCATCTTGACCTTTTTAAGAGACACTCCATTGTTTATTTATTTGTACTAATTTTGGTTTGAAGTTCATGGAACATCCCTTAAGGGCATTTTCTCTAGGCTTCTATGAAAAAACATTTTTATTTTTGACAGCTATTGTAAATATTCATGATATATTTTAGTTTGAATGTAAATTATATTTATGAAAACTTATAGATGTAGATTTACACATTAATTTAACGTAAACCCTATAATGGTAAAATAACAAACTATAATATTTAGGAAATAAATAGGGAATAATGTTTTCTACTTCTTATTTAATGGAGGAGGAAATGTAAGACAAAATTATAATTTTATTTGCATCAAAACTCAAAGTTAAAAAGAGATAATGAGTGTTGTTAATAATATTAAGAGTGTTAAATAAAATATAAATAGATTAAATACTATTGTTTTAGGAAGGAAATTGTAAAGAAAAGTTGAAGAAAAGTCACCTCTCTAACACAAAACAAGTTATATGAAATTCTGTCTGTTCCCATGAATTTTTGAACAAGTTATAAGGATTAAGGCTATATATTGGATGATTATATATACAATATGTAATGGAAAATATGGAGAAGCATAAACTATCTATTCTTATATTTAACAACAAATTTTGAATTGCTTCCTTGTGGGATCTTCTTGGCACATTTCTTTGGTTCCTTTGTAGATTTCAAGCTTTTGATTGGAATGCCCATTTTATTTAATTTGTGGGGAGGCTCATATTTTTGTGCATCTTCCATGGAGTCATAAGCCAAGCCATATCCTCTAGAGTGGGAGCCAATGGTGTCAAAATTTGGAGAGGTAAATCACATATTTTTGATAAACCAAGTCGAGCCTTCAACATTGTTGTAATTTCTGGTTTTGGAGGTCGACTTTCCTACAATGCAACACATTAACAACAAACTGGACACCTTCTAAATTCATCTTCCCTATGGAAATGTGGTGTTTTCATCGTTATTCCAATTGGATCAACAGGAATGAAACTTCGTGTTTTCATTTTCACCAACCAATAAAACAACTAAATAGAAAACCAACCACGCAAAAACAAGAAAACAATGTACGTTAGTATGTTATAAGGCAAAACAAGAACAACAATAACCATAAAATAAGATGGAAAACATATGGAAAGGAAAACCATTTTAGAATGCATGTTTGCGCTAATTAGAAAACTATGCAAGACAACATGCGTAAGGAAAATTTCTCTTCGGTGAGAAACTTTAACAACCTATGCAACACAATCTACCACCCAACTAGGGGCATATCGATGTGGCATCATAAGAGGCAAGCCCCTTCAACACACAACGATTCTAGCTTTCACAAAGGCACATGCCCCCATATACCGAAATAAGAAATAGGAGTGGGACAAGAGAGCAATTTTTTTTTTTTTCAATTTACATACAATTACAACCTTATAAATTTTTTTCCATACAATAGAGAAAACAAAACATACCCAAATGTTTTTCCATACAACAAAACTAAGAGAGGAATGAAATTAAGAGAACTAAACAAAATGCTAAGAAACCTGGAGAAATACCCTCTAGAAATAGGTCATTGAGTAATCCATCATAGATCAACCTAGCTCAATTCCTAGCAGTGAGGATGCTTTTGAAGAGTCTTGTGATAATGAATTTGATGGAAAATAAAATTAGAACCTATAGATGTTGATGTAGTACAAAAGGGTGCCACAAAGAAAGGAGAATGTGAGAAGCTGCCAAGTTGGGCTAGTGGGGAACTCTCTCAATGCGTAGAAGGAAACAAGGCTATTGATATTAGGCTTGCAGCAATTTCTATAGGCATGGTTGTGCGAGGAGGATTGGGAAAGCTCAAAATTTGAGGAAACCATCCATTTGAGGGTTGAGTGATCTGGGGCTTAATGTTTTTGGCCTTGGCTGTCCAACACATAAATTTAGTTAATCCTTATTGTCAGGTCATTGGGCATTATTGCAAGACTTTGATTGAGTTAATCCTTGTGAACCTTCAAAATGTTATAGAGAAAGGTTTCTATTCTATGGGAAATGCATCAGACATGCAAAACCTTAAATTTCTATCATTTACCTCTTGTCAACGATTTACAGACTTGAGTTTAGTGGCAATTGGACAATACAAAATGATTTCACTATGCATTTGGGTTTGTTTTGTTTTAAGTGTTAAACAAAGTGTTTTTACAAGTGTTAAAAACACACTTTATTTTTTAACACTTATAGGGAATACCCAATATGTTTTTTAAACTATTTAATTATGGTTTAAGGATACAAAACTAGATGGAAACTAATAATATTGAAATCTAGACAATCACTCAATTGAGGGCATATATCAATCACACTTCTTGATTCAAATATATTTTCTTCAATGAAAATTATAGAGCTCGCTTTTTACATTTTCAATTTATATTCCATCAATGTTGATGGATTATCCTTTGCTATATATTTTTGTACAGAATATATAATTTACAAGAAAAACACCTGCCTTATGACAGATTTGCCTACATTTATGTTGATCCTTGACAACCACGGTCCACAAGATATAGTATACATCACATGGGCATGGTCACAGAATGAATCAAAAATCCTCTATGATAGATCGAGTAAATGAAAAACTTCAATAACTATTTGTGAAGTAATTAGAATCGATTAATGACAAAGTATGTGATTAGTTTCCATCTGGTTTTGTATCCTAAACCATAAATAAATACTAAGATAGAGTTAAGAATGTGTTTGTAAACCAAAAGAAATTCTTGTGGGTCGTATATGTTTTCAACTTGTTAATTAACAATTTGGTAGAAAATGGAAATATTTTGATTATAAACAGAATAAAACAAACCTAGTTAGGCAAACTCGCGCGATGAACTTTCATGGAAATGGTGTTCATTCCTCACGAACCTTTGACGGAAATGAATATATGAGTCTAACTCAAAACAAGTGGACTAGTATTAAAAGAAGGAATGGAGCGCACCAAACCTCACTAATTAAAATGAGGAGGGGAAAATGGCGTGCGTCTGCAGTAAAATTAAATTTACACAAGGAAAAGTCATTGTATTTACGGTGCCAAAAATTTTCGCCATGTCATGTAAAGTATGGTGTGAAAGCAGTACATGTACTATGTTTTTATGGGTCCTAAGATGGAGCATACATCCCATGCGGTGCATTATATTGGGAGAATAGCCTCTACCATGGAAAAACACTACATACTAACATAGGCACCACCTATCATGTGCCGATCTTGCGAGCACCAATCATCCCTACATTATACTATTTTAGTGGATGATGTGCTCGCCATATCTAATCGATTCGGTGACCTAAGTTTGCAAGAACTTTTTTATAAAAGTGTGAGAAGAGACACACTTATAGGAACAAGTTCTATTTCGCCATTCCTCCACCCATCGGGTATTAAGGATAGGCCAGTTCATTCAAAAACCATCACAAGGCTAACATGAAGATGTGTGGTAGGGTTTTCAACACATTTATGGGTCGCATCATGTAGTTCGATAGATAGTTGGTGCTCATCAACTGTTTTGAAGCTCTGACAAGCTTCATAACAAGAAATCTACTAAAATTAAGTATAAATTAAGAACATCAATTCTCTGTGGATGGATTCTTCGATGATTGTAGTATTTAATATACATCACCAACCAAAAAAATCTAATTCATTACAAATGAAAAGAGGTACCCCATCTACCTTAATCGATCACGGAGACATCATTTTAAGTGCATACCAAGACTTCTCATCATTTGCATTGATGTTTTCTAAACAAGTTGGATCAAACGAGCACCAAATTGAAGTCTAAAGATAACATCATATGAGCTTGAGTGAAGAAAACATAATATTCATGTGTGTTGAGCCAAGGCAATGTAAGCTTGCATAGATGATTTAATAGACAATGGAAATAATTGATAAATCTCAAGCTCGATCCAAAATCACCTATGAGAATTTCGAAGAGATCGAACAATGTTGATGGCTTGAGAAGGGAAGTGGTTACTAACAAAACAACGTAAAGGCTAAGAACTTTCAAAGAGATGGAAGCTCGGAAAGAGAATGAATGATACTCTAAAGAAGTCACCCATATATTGTTCAATCCAAACACTTGATCTCCGATCGGTTCGAAAGAGTGTACACTTGCTCTCTAAAGCCGTCATGGTCCCAAGGCATATAGGTATGGTTAATATAGGTATGGTTTGTATTCCATTGTTAAGTATATCTTAGGATTAGTGCTCACATTATTATTTGTAAGGGGTAAATGTAATATTCATATATTACATTAGTGAGTTTGAGTGTTATTGGTTAAATTATATATTATTAATAACGAGTTCACATAATTCATATTAATAATATAATGTGTGAGTATAAATAAATGTGAGTGAGATGTAATAAACAACTCATATAGATTATTGTAATAGTGAGTTGTGAGAACAACTCACGTAGATAATTGTGTGTGGAGATATTGGTGGGATATGTGAGAGAATAATGGTGAGTGATCATAGGAGAGATTAGTGGGATGATATTGGTAAGCCTCATCTCCTTGTTTATAGGAAATGGAAAGGCTATATATTGTAAGCTCACTCACTATGTAATTTGCTCCAGATTTATTCAATAATAAAAAGAGTGTTTTTGTTATATTTGTTCTCTATGATTTTTATATCTTCATTTTTATATTAGTTCATATAATTGTTCTTTATGCTAGATTAGATAAGAACTCAATTTCATATCATCGATATCGAGAGTAGGCTAGGACGAGCTATGAGAGTCGTTGTAGGACAAAACCGTGGCCTCTAGGATGCAGATCTGAGAGTTTTAGGGCTTATGTCATCATGTTTCTAGTTCTAGGTTCGTGACACGAGGATCACCAAAAAATCTACACGATCACCGACGATTTCTCCTACTGATCGACAGACTGTGAATTACTTGCAATCTTGTTTCTAGTCACTAATAATTTACTTCATTCGCCAACAACTCTATTGATCGCCCATGATTCTATTTACAATCACTAGTGATTCACTCTACGGTCACCTAGGATCACTTTGTAAAAATAACGGTGAGATTTTTCTGCATTTTCAATTATTCTTTTAGGTTTCCAAGTTCAAATTGAGGGGGATTTTCAAACTAAGCTTCAATTTCAAATTTTTTAAGTAACTAAAGAAACATCAGATGGAGGAAGGAGGCAACGAAGGAAGGAGGTCAATCAAGTAACCTTTCGCTAGCCCACAGTGTGAGGCCCCACAATGAATTTGTGGCATTTTTTTTTGTTGTGTGTTTTAATTTTTACTTTATGCAAATAAGAACAGATGGATCATACATGTTCAAGTATTGTAATGTGTGAGCAATTTCTTGTATTTTCCCCTGAATGTAAGAAGGTGATGTGAACTAAATATGTACACTACTATGAAATGGTTGATGGTTCCATTAGAAAACCTTCTTGTGAGTTGTTGGTTCTCTTAGAAAACCTTCTATGGTTGTTGGTTCCATTAAAAAACCTTCTTGGGAGTTTGTGGTTCTCCTAGAAAACCTCTACAGGGAGTTTGTGGTTCTCTTAGAAAACCTCTACAAAGTGGTTGTTGGTTCCACTAGAAAACCTTCATTTTGTGGTTGGTGGTTAGCTAAGTTATAAAACATGAGCGGGGACAAAATAATGTTTTCCCCATGTTCGCACTAAGGGGGGAATGTTAGGAATATCTTAGGATTAGTGCTCACATTATTATTTGTAAGGGTTAAATGTAATATTCATATATTACATTAGTGAGTTTGAGTGATATTAGTTAAATTGTATATTATTAATAATGAGTTAATATAACTCATATTAATAATATAATGTGTGAGTATAAATAAATGTAAGTGAGTTGTAATAAACAACTCATATAGATTATTGTAATAGTGAGTTGTGAGAACAACTCACGTAGATAATTATGTGTGGAGATATGTGAGAGAATAATGGTGAGTGATCATAGGAGATATTCTCTATGAGTCTCTTTAATTTTTATATCTTCATTGTTATATTATTTCATGTAATTGTTGCTATTCTAGATTAGATAAGAACTCAATTTCATATCATCCATATGGTCGTAGAAAAATAATCAGACTGACTTGAATATTTATTTGATAGGGTGTTCGGCATAATTAAGAATGATGACCATTCCAACCACCTATTCACATACTCATGTGCACCTCTTAGCAGTAAAGAGAGTATCAAGATTGCACCGCCCATTTCAAACAAAAAAACCACGCCTCCTTTTCCATAGTCATGTCATCACTTGCTGCACAAAATCAATTTGGTCGCACTTTTAACCCACTTTTTACTATAAAAATAAAAAGTAAAATGGATGGGTGTGAATTTTGGAAAATAAATCATAAATAAACAAATTCTATTTTGAGATGTGACAAGTTCCATTCATAGTCACATTCTTTTCAAAAAAAGTTCTTTTTGGGGGAGAATTAATGGTATACTCTCCTTCCCCAAAAAATCTTATAGAAGTTATTCTACAAATATGAACAAACGTTCAAATAAAGCTTGTTAAAGTAGTCAAGTTGGAAGGACGTCAAGCTATAATTCATGAAGTTCAAATTTATAAAATTTGGTTTTACATTTTGTGTAAAATCATGGCTGAAAAAATATAAGATGGATATGATAGGATGATGGTCAATCAAAAATCAATGACAAGATTATTTCTTACATTTACATATTGATTGGAATAAACATATGTGTCTTATCATATAGTATTACACATTATTTTTAGACTAGACTAATTTTGCTAATGGACCTTAAGCACTAGAGGCCTAGGACGTGAGAAGAGAGCTACGGCCATTCGGTGTAATTTAAATTAAATTCTGAAATAAAAGTTTAATTAGATATTTTTAATGTAAATTTCTTATTGATGCCAACATAACACGCTGAAATGATTTTTTTAAAAGCTCCAAGCCTCAATATAAAAGTGATTTACCAAATTTATAGTATGTAAAAAATATTAAACACAAGTAATGCAATAAATAAATAACAACAAACTTAGCGCATTTAATTCGGCTCACTAAATTCCTCCGGATGTATGGTGTCCAGCTCGCTAAATTCCTACGGAAGGCTTATTCCACCACCTTTGTCAGTGAGCCAGCTCGGCGGTGGCACTCGAACATGCTCCTTTTAATGTGGCTTTACTAACTCCAAGTTGCTAAATTGTAGCAAAAAAATCCGCATTCGATGATTACGGCTCGAGGTGCCCGAGATCAAATCTTGGCTGCTGCGGCTTAAAATTGGAGACCGTAACACTAAAGAGTTTTACCAGCGGCTCAAATCCAAGCACATGAACCAACAAATTTTTCTATTGTTGATGTTGGTGTTCGGATTACAGATACTCCTCAGATGGTCCAAGCCTTTGTTAGGCACTATGTTCAGGTTTTCAAAGCACAAAAGGAGTCTCCTGAGTGAAAAGTCGAGCTCGCTAAATGCCTCTCGGTAGTTCCTTACAAGTTTTCACCTAGCACACGAGTTGTCACATGACATTGCTTACTCAGAGGACTTATATGAAGTTGTTTCCCTTATCGCCAATGATAAAGCTCCTGGAATGGATGGCTTTCCTTGTGAGTTTTACAAAGCCCTTTGGGAAATGGTTGGTCGGGATTTGCTTTGCAAGTCTACCGCGAGGCTCTCCACTCAGGGTCCCTAGGTTCCCTTATTGATTGGGGTCACATAAAGTTCATCCCTAAAGCGAGGAGACCCGGAGCTCATCTATAATTAGCGGCCGATTACCTTGCTCAATGTCTCATACAAGATCATAGCATACTAATTTCATATAGAGAAGGTACATTCTGGATAATATTTTGGTTGTCTGGGAAGGTATGGAGTGGGAAAGAACCTCTAAACAACCAGCCATGTTTGTCAAAATTGACTTTGAAAAAGCTTATGACAGGATTGAATGGCATTTCATTCTAGCGATGCTTGAAGCGTTGGGCTTTAGTTGGTTTTCATCACCTCTGTCAAAATGCTTTTTACAGATGCCACTGCCTCTCTATCTGTAAATGGTCATACTTCCAAGTAGTTTGGGATTTTCCGCTCTATTAGGAAAGGTTGTCCTTTAGCACCTGCTCTTTATGTGCTAGCCGCTGAAGGTTTTGGGTTTCTCCTTGCCCATGCTCGGGATCAAGGGCTTGTGAGAGGAATTCAACTCCCTTCCCGAATCCCCTTCACTTGTCAATGGGCATTTTGCAGATGACTCCTTCCTCACGCTCCTAGAGGAAGAAGCAAATATCAACAATGTCATGCAATGTTTGGACACGTATTGTTTAGCTTCAGGTTCCAGTATCCAATGGAGAAAGACCCAGTGCTTCAGGCAATCTTTTCTCCCCAAGCTTGGTTGGCTGAATTGTTATGACTGGAAATACATCCAACATGGAGAAATTTTTAAATTTTTGGGTATCCCCTTTTCTTTTGATGTTGCTCCCGGTCAGGTATGTTATTAGCGAGGGTCTCCATGCAAGTTCGAGATCTTGGATTACTAAACCCCTTTAGCTGGTAGGAAAATTTCAGATTTTCTCCAAGATATTGGCTGCCACGCATGTTTATTATTCTTCGTGTTGGGTGCCGGCTAAAGCCTCTTACAAGAAATTGGAGAAACTTCTCAGATATTTCCTTTGGGCTAGCTCGGAGCTTGGCAAAGGCTTTCACAGAGTTGCTTGGGAATATTGTTGCCTCCCTAGGGATTCTGGCGGTCTTGGTCTGACCGACATTGGCCGCCAGGGGACTGCGTTGGCAGCCAAGTGGATCATTCGGGCTGCATTGCTGCAATGAAGCTTGGAAAGTGTTGATTCACAACTGTATTTGTCAAGGCTCCCCTCAAGGGCACAAAACTTGGCAAGGGCTGGATTTTCACAGTCTGCTCATTCTCAAAGCCCCGATTAAGATTGTGGGCACCTTTGTTGTCAAAAGCATATGGAAAGCTTGGGAATTGCTCAAACCCTTTTTAATCTGGGAAGGGGATGGTTTCCAAAATGGGCTATCCATTAATTACCATAGCATCTGGTGGTCTCATCTCATCAATTTTCATGATGTCCCGCTTGCCCAAGTACCCTGGGTCATGCTCTTAAGTTATATCGTCGAGAGGCTTACGCACTCTTAAAGAAATTTTGCAAGAAGTCCAGGACTACTTCTCACTTGGCCTCAAGCTAAAGCCAAGTTTCATCTTGCTCAATTGTGAGAGAGTCTTGTCAGGAAGTTCTTGATTCCATTTCTTCTGAGATGCTTCACAAAGTTGGTGTTGTCTCTCTCGGGCCTTGGTGGAAGGATTGGAAACGATTTGTAGATACTCCTTTCTTAAATTACTCCCCGGCAAAGGCTATGCTCTACTCACCCCTAGGCTACCAATGGTGGCCTTGCTTAACTCTAGATGGTCTATCAATTATGGATGGTCCTCCTGGGAAGCTAGATTTCATACAATTTGGAAAGCCATCCTTCAGCCCAAGCTAGCTTGTTTTGCTTGGTGCCTACTTTTTTTCAAGGCCTCCCTCTTATGCAGATTAGCTCATTATAGGATTTCTCCTCGAATTTTCCCTTTTTGTGGGAATATTGAGATGCTCATACATACTGTTCCTGCATCTTGCCCAAAAGATCAAGCTATTTGGGCATGGATCCACAATTTCTTTCGATCTGTTTAGACTAGCTCCATTTCTTTGGCAACATGCTTTGCTAGGGGATTCTATTTCCATTCCCAATGCTTTAGCACAAGTGTGGCATACTTTCAAAATGGAGATATTTTTTTATATGGAAAAACGCAATTATGTTGTTTTTGCTAATTTTGCGATTTCTTGCATTCTTTCGCATTATGATAAGGCCATGTTTATCTCAAATGTGTTTTTACGAGATCCGAGATCGAGGCCCGCAAGGTGGAGGCTGGAAGTATAGAACCTTGAACCTTTTGGATCATTGGGTCAATGCTCCTTGCACTGTGGCATGGGATCCCCTACCTCCCCTTCTGGGAGTGTTCGTTCGAGAGGACATCGTGGCAAAGGTGGTTGATTGCTTTGTGCTCATCGTCATCGTTCTCCCGGTGGCAACCTGAGCATCGGCGGAGCCCTATCAACCACGGTGGTTGGGGTCCCCGCATCGTTCCACACAGCATAGTGGTTGGGGCTCCCACCACCACTCCCCGCCTCCTATGTAGTGGGATGGGTGGGATTCTAGTCTAGTCCCTCGATTGGATCTTGTAATTTCCCTAATCAGCAGGACGATAAAGACGAAGAAGTTGCTTGAGTTGGCCGCCCCCTTCCAGATGGCAACGATCTTCCTGGTAGAAGCGTGACGTTGGAAAAGCGGCAAAAGCGAGTGTGAGAATAAACAAGTAACTCTTCCGCGTACCCGACCTCCCGAGGTCGTGCGAGAGTGGGCCGGTGGGGATGGAATATGCGGAACAAACTAGTTAGGCGGTCTAATGTCTTCGACATGCACTAGTGGAATTTGTGAATCTAAGGCAAAGAAGGCCCTTCTAACTTGGTGGTGTGATAGATCGATCGGCGAGGATGACTGCTTTCGAAGGCTCCAATCAATATCCAGCTCTGGCGTGATTCAATCTATGGGTTACGAATACGTGGAAAATGACCTGGGATTGTTTCGTGTATATCTCCCGATAAGGTCATATAGTGGATGATGAATATAATTGACTCTACGGATGATTTTCTGGCCTAGTCCAGAATTCCCTAGCTTCGTTAGCCGCTATATCTAGTAAGGACAGTTGTTCGATGATGATAGGTGGAAGTGGAGTGGACTGAAATACTAGTGTGCGTAGGCCAGTGTTTATATCTAACTGACTTGTGGATTCGTTGGGCTGTGGGATCTGTGGGTCACAACCGTAGACTCTTGGTTGTTGCGGTCCTGTTATGGTCATACGCGAGATCAAGTTCTAATCCCTAGTATCCAGTAATCATATGCTTTCTCAGCTTCTATGTTTAGAACCAATAGTTGTGCGATCTTCTCAGAATACCTTACAGACGTTCTCGCAACCTGGATTCTTAAGCTGGTATCTATATCTATGAGGGTGTCTCAATGTGCGTCTGTTTGTGGAACTAGAGGATTGCACCCGAATGTTTGTTCTCTTTGAGCCCTTCTGATCATGTGGATGTTTTCTAGAGTAATCTTAGTTTGGGTGACTTGACCAAAACGCATGTGCTTGGTCGTCTTCTATGTTTAATCCTCTTAACTGAGAACTGATCAATTGTAAATCTGTGGTTGTTCGGAATACTTGTATCCTGAGATTTTGGTCTATGTCAACTATCGTTGTGACGAGGTTTGGTTGAGGCACGATTGGCTCAAATATATATTCCCTGGGCTCTTGAGGTCCCGTAATTGTCATAAAAGGAAAAACTAACTGTAATGAAGCAAATTCTAATTACGTGAAATAAATCTAACTGCATATAAATTTTATTCTTCTCTGAAATATTTAACAATTTTAAGGAAAGCAAACTATTTTAAGCATATCTAGAAATAATAACTAAACAATAATTAAAAACAGACAAGATAACCGAGTGTGGTTATTTGCCTGTGCGATTTGTAGAATTATTCTAAATGAATAAAATAACCTGTCTAATCTACCTGCAAGATTCTCGATCCTACCTCAGAAGTGAGGAGTGAATCATAGTTTCTCAGAAACTATCAATCCCCACAGCTTCCCTGGCAATATCGAGAATAGAATGAAATGAAATAAAGCGATTAACTACTCTATTTGATATGAGTCTGACTAGAACTTTGAAATTTAAAACCTGGATTCCGCAGAACAGTGGCGAATCCGATGGTGTGTGTATGATCTCGTCCCCTCAGTATGATCTTCTCATTCTTTCGTGTTCACTTGGATCCAGAAAAGCGTGTAATGCTAGCACCGATAGGAGTAGATTTTGGGACAAGGACGGCTCGAGAATACTGAGGACCGAGAATGCAAGTAGGAGAGGGATAGCGCAAAAGTACAGAGCTTGGCTTATGCGATTCCTAGCGGGATTTCTTTGCGAGTCATGCAAACATGAAGCGACGAACACTCGCAACTATCCTATACGAAGAGAAAAACCTGCAACTTTAATGGCTTCCCAAGCTATTCTATTTCAAAATAAAGACAACTGCTTGCACAAGAAGTTGGATATGTGGCTTACAACAATTTGAATAAAGCTAACCGAGGGTGTATAATGAACTGAACTAAGAACTCTAAGACACGATGAAGATAAATCTACAAAGAAAGAGGAATCGAGAGGCAAGCTTCTAACTAGATTGGATGGAACAACAAGACCTTTGCTTTGCACAAGATGGGTACGTGGCTTACCAACGGTGAGCAATACTAACCAAGTATGAAATAAACTATGCTTATCAATCCTAAGCAAGATAACCAAAACACTAAAAATCGAAGACTCTAACAAGGAAAAAATGGTGACCAAAAGCTCCGGCTCTTATCCATGAGAGACAAGAGTTCAAAACCGGTTGTTGCTTCAACAATAACGTCTATGGATGGTAATGGGAAATCGTCTTTAGGACACGCTTTGTTGATGTCTCGGAAATCTATGCAAATGCGTATCTTTCCGTTCTTCTTGAGAATGGGAAGCGATATTAGATACCCATTGGGAGTAGTCAACTGGCTTGATGAATCCTACCTGAAGGAGTTTTATTACTTCCTCTTTTACCATGAGAGCTACTTTGGGCTTCATGGGTCTTGATTTTTGTTTAATTGGCTTTGCATCTGACCTAGTGACGAGGTTGTGTACCGCATGATGTGGGTGCGACTCCGTCATCTCCTTGTAATTAAATGCAAACGCCACGATGTTCTTTGAGAACACGAGTATGTATTTCCACTTCTTCACGGTGTCACGGCGAAGAACCTAGTTTCAATATTCTTGGTTCATCTTACGTCCCGATGTTGACATCGATTGTTTCTTCGATTAAAGAGGCGTTACCCTCTTGAACTCGAGGTGGTCTTTGGAGGTAAATCTAAATCATCCCCATTTTCTATTGCGTATATGTTAGGTTCCCTTTGTGACGGAATATCCGTTACGGGATTTCCAAAGTAGGAGGATGAATGTGGGATCAGGGATAAATCTAGCATGTGATAGGAGAGATGTAATGCTGCATAGGCATTTAAATAATCCAAAGTAGCCGCATCATTTCCAACATGGTCTAGGATGGTAGATTCACTTCGCTTAAAAGAGGATTTGTCATTGTTTTTATTAATGGTTCGTCACGAATGGATCTTTGTGAAGTGAGTATCTTCTAGCTCATTGCTTGGAGTAAAACGTGATCTTTGAGGTTGCTTTATTGAATTGGCGAGAAGATTTTTCTCTCGCGGGATCGCTTCAATGGATATGAAGTTAAACGCCTTGCTTAAATCTAATACTGCGTTTTTGTAGAGTTGTAAATGTTTGGTTGTAGTTTCATATACTGAGAAACTTGGTTTGTTACTAATTGCGAGTCTCCCAAGACTTTGATGTTATTAATACCAATTCTTTGGCTAAGGTGAGGCAAGGAGGAGGGCCTCGTGTACTCAAGTGCCATTGTTTGTGCATTCAAAGTTTAACTTAAAAGAGAATGGGAGGACCTTCTCCTCGGGCGAAGTAAAATTATACCTTGCCCCGCTCCATAACGACATTTAGCTCCATCGAAATGGAGAGTCAATACTAGCGGGAGTGTAGATGTTGGGGCATCTGCTGCGTTTGCACACTCTACTTCTACCATACGAGATCCTCTGCAGTAAGGAACCAACACCTAGGGAAAATCCTATGCCTCTTTTGAATCGAATGGTAAGAACATTGGTGAATCTTGTTCTATCAACTCAACGATTTTCGCGAAGTAGTTCCTAATGATATTGTTTCTTTAGTTTTACCTTTAGGGGTTGGAATTGTTTTGGCTATCTTTGGTAGTTTCAAGATCCGTTGTAGGTATCAACTTTTCCTGCGGCTTTGGGTCGGAGGGTTTATTAAGTTGGTTTGTTGGCACTCAAATTCTGAGTGCACCCTGGTCTTTTCTTTAAATCAGCTAGTGCAAATCGAAAGGTTTTGGATCGCCTTTGGCTACAAATACCTTTCCCCGGATACGAGAATCTTACTTCTTGAAATAGCGTGGAAGGGATCGCCTTCATTCGATGTATCCAAGGTCGGCCGAGGATCATATTATAGTTAGTTTCGATCTATAATATAAAACTCAGTCAAGATGGTTTTGGGCCCTAAGGTGGTGGCGGTATTATAGTTCCTATCGAAGTGGCTTTAAGGCTATCATAGCCTCTCAAGGTATTTCGTGTAGTGGAGCAGGATTTGTTTCTCCATATCCAAGTTTTGGAGGAAAGAGAAAGGGACTATGTTAAGCTGCAGCCCCATCGTCAACCATTGCCCCGTTTTACATAGTTATTATAAACCCACACTTGCAAGTGTAAGGTTGGGTCACCTCGGCGTGCGATCTCGGCATCGTGGGCATTTTACTTATTTCGAAGATGAATTCAACATCCTTGTATGGCTGCCCGGAGGTGGATATCAAAATCTCGTGATTTACTTGTGTTTCGGGAGGTGGAGTGATGTTAATTAGATGGCCTAGACCTAATGCTTCTAAAAGAGCAGCTTTGTGAGGGGGAGAGTTCTTTAGTAAGTCCAAAAATGAAATGTGTGAAAAGGTCTTTGTTAGGTCACTAATTAAATCATAGGCACCGATGGGTTTTCAACTATTTGTTGACTCTTATCATCTCTGCAGCGAGATGACTTGAGCTTGGTTGAGAGAAATACTCTCATGTTCTCATTATAGCTTTGATAGGTAGTTCGGCGTCTAATTCTACCAAACCGACTATCTTAGGTCTCGGTTGAGCTCCCAGCGTGGCGCGGAGCCGGATTTAATGAAGTCGAGGCTTCATGGTCATTGTTTCCCATCTTTGCACCTTTGTTTGTTCCGGTTGGATTCAGCCTATTGCTTTGTCATGATTTGGGAGTGGATCATTAAAGATCTTGAGGGGAGCATTACGAGGAGAAAGCGCCCCTGCGAGAGTATTTGGTGATGATGAGGCAGGATCGCGAAGCAGTGCAGTGAACAAGCTGTCTTTGTTCTTCTAGCAAACGTTGCATAAATTTATTGTAGTCATGGCACGTTCTAGTGTCGTGACCATGAATTTTATGGAAACCACAATAAGAATTGGGATTATAATTCCCGTTTTGTTGGTTTGGTGTGTATTGTGGCCTAAAATTCCGATCAAACTGTTGCCTATTAGGACCAAAGTTTTGGAATTGTTGTTTTTGGTTTTGACTTTGGTTTTGGTAACCAAATGAGTTTTGGCTTGGCCCTTGTATGGGATTTCACCGTTGTTGTTGTTGTTGTTGTGGATGGTTAAAATCCACTGTATTGACCGTTGGGGTAAAGTTGTTGTTTCGCTGGTTGTTTGTTTGTGACGGAGTATTAACGACATTTACCCTCTTGGGCTGGTCGGTTACCCCATCCGTTGTTACCCCACGATTTTTGTTAAGGATTTTGGGTCCTTGATTGACATTTGTGGTAGTTGTAGTATTTTGAGTGGAGGTGATTAACCTCCCATTTGCTCCATATGTCTTACGACCACTATCTATCGCTGCTTGATCTATTCGCAGAGCGCTCTCAAGTACTTCATCATAAGTCCTTAGTGGGAACTTCTGGACTTCTTCTTTCACTTCTCTGCTGAGAGAATGAAGGAATAAATCGCATAGTTCCATCTGATCCATGTTTGGAGCACTTGCTGAAGAGTAAAGAACTGTACGCCACCTCTGGATGAAATGGGCGACAGATTCATTGTGTTCTTGTTTGATGTGCAAGAATTCCCTGATTCCTGTTCTTAGCAGTTTGTTCATGTCGAAGGCTTTGATGAACTCTGACACGAGTTGTTTAAATGAATGTATGGAAGCCTCAGGTATTCTATAATACCAATCGAGAGCAATGCCCTCCAGTGTTTTGGGGAATATTTTAGCAACAACCCCATCCCAAGGGAGTAATTCTCGTATGGCTGTAGCGTAAGCTTTGATATGTGCGTTTGGATCTCCCTCACCCTTGAACTTAGGCAAATCAGGGAGAGGTCTTGGAAGCATGACACTTCGTATGGTGAAATCTAAGGGTTCCTTTAGGTATTCTGAATAAGTCCCTATCGCATAGCTTTCGACCATTGATGGTGTTTCTTTGAGGAGTGGTGGTGGGATAGGTTGTTGATACGGTGCAGCGTACGCGTTGGCAGGGGCATAGGGAGGTCCCTGCGTTTGAGCAAACATGCCGGGAGAGGAGAACATATCTCCTTGTGGTGATTTAGAGTATATGTTTAAGTATGACGGGGCATTGTCGAGGAACGGACTGTTCGACACTAGACCGGGAGGAATAGTGTTAGAGATGATAGCCTTGTTGGCTTTTCTTTGTGGATATTGAGGAGGCATGCCTAATGTGCCTACTCCCGTAGAGAGATCACGACCGAGTGTTATGGAGGATTGGAACTTCTGTTTGTATGAACGGAGAATTTTGACTTGCTTGAGCCAGTTCTAACCCTCTCACTCTTTCTACTAACGTTGAAATGACTTCATTTGGTGAAGTCACGGTACTTTCCTGAGCGGCGTTTGTTGTATACCTTGGTGTTGTAAAGGTACGTGATATCCTGTCATAAACTGATCGCTATCTTGCCAAGTTTCTCCCAGAATATTTCCTGTATGCAGTGGCATAGAGGTATTTTCTTGAAAAGAGATTTCGGGTTGTATTTGTAAACCTCCTATAGATGGGTACATTCCCCGGGAGCGTTGTTCACTCCTAGGATAACGTGTTGACTGTCCATCATCTAAGACCAGGTATGGATCTGATTGCCTACTAATTTGTGGTCTGAGTAACATTTGAGGAGATGAACCAGATTCTCCGGTAAACGTCATATTGTTTGAACCTGAAGGCTCTGTTTGTTGGGTTCGAAGGGGTTGATCTAACTCTTCAGTTTGAAAAGACGAACTATATCTGATTCTTGGGGTTTGTGTTGACAACTGATTAGTTGAATAGTTGTCACCCCATACTGAGAGCGAGGGTGATGATTCCCTATTCATTGGGCGTAGTATGCCTCAAGACCCAAGAGGGTGCGCCATATGCATCGAATCCCGAGCATATTCGGGGTATATGAATACCCGCGAGAATAATGGGAAGGAGCGAAGGTGGATGAGAGAAGATTTGAAAACTTCTCAAAGAGAAGGTGAAACAATTGTTTGTTTCACATTGGGTTCACCAATTTTTTGTACGTCGGAAGCGACAGTGGCGTGAGAATCAACAAGTAACTCTTCAAGCGTACCCGACCTCCAGGAGTCGTGCAAAGGAGACGGCCGGTGGGGATGGAATATGCGAGAAAAACTAGTTAGGCGAGTCTAATGTCTTGACATGCACTAGTGGAATTTACGAATCTAAGGCAAAGAAGGCCCTTCTAACTTGGACTGGTGTGATAGATCGATCAGCAAGGATGACTGCTTGAAGGCTCCAATCAATATCGAGCTCTGGCGTGATTCGATCTATGGGTTGCGGAATACGTGGAAAATGACCTAGGATTGTTTCGTGTATATCTCCGATAAGGTCATATAGTGGATGATGAATATAATTGACTCTACGGATGATTTTCTGGCCTAGTCCAGAATTCCCTAGCAACCGTTAGCCGCCATATCTAGTAAGGACAGGTTGTTCGATGATGATAGGTGGAAGTGGAGTGGACCTGAAATACTAGTGTGCGTAGGCCAGTGTTTATATCTAACTGACTTGTGGATTCGTTGGGCTGTGGGATCTGTGGGTCACAACCGTAGACTCTTGGTTGTTGCGGTCCTGTTATGGTCATACGCGAGATCAAGTTCTAATCCCTAGTATCCAATAATCGTATGCTTTCTCAGCTTCTATGTTTAGAACCAATAGTTGTGCGATCTTCTCGGAATACCTTACGAGATGTTCTCGTGACACTGGATTCTTAAGATGGTATCTATATCTACGAGGTGTCTCCAGCGTCATTTGTGGAACTAGAGGATCGCACCCGAATGTTTGTTCTCTTTCGAGCCCTTCTACGAGTCATGTGGATGTTTTCTAGAGTAATTTGTAGTTTGGCTGACTTGACCAAAACGCATGTGCTTGGTCGTCTTCTATGTTTAATCCTCTTAGCGAGAAGCCCGATCGAGTTGTAAATTTGTGGTTGTTTGGAATACTTGTATCACGAGATTTTGGTCTATGTCAACTATTGCTTTGTGACGAGGTTTGGTTGAGGCACGATTGGCTCAAATATATATTCCACAGGCTCTTGGGGTCCGTAATTGTCATAAAAGGAAAAACTAAGCGTAATGAAGCAAATTCTAATTACGTGAAATAAATCTAGCTTTGCATATAACTTTTATTCTTCTAAGAAATATTTAACAATTTTAAGGAAAGCAAACTATTTTAAGCATATCTAGAAATAATAACTAAACAATAATTAAAAACAGACAAGATAACCGAGTGTGGTTATTTGCCTGTGCGATTTGTAGAATTATTCTAAATGAATAAAATAACTTTATCTAATCTACTGCCAAGATTCTCGATCCTACCTCAGAAGTGAGGAGTGAATCATAGTTTCTCAGAAACTATCAATCCCCACAGCTTCCCTGGCAATATCGAGAATAGAATGAAATGAAATAAAGCGATTAACTACTCTATTTGATATGAGTCTGACTAGAACTTTGAAATTTAAAACCTGGATTCCGCAGAACAGTGGCGAATCCGATGGTGTGTGTATGATCTCGTCCCCTCAGTATGATCTTCTCATTCTTTCGTGTTCACTTGGATCCAGAAAAGCGTGTAATGCTAGCACCGATAGGAGTAGATTTTGGGACAAGGACAGCTCAGAATACAGACCGAGAATGCGAGTAGGAGAGGGATAGCGCAAGAGTACAGAGCTTGGCTTATGCGATTCCTAGCGGGATTTTACTGCGAGTCATGCAACATGAAGTGACCAGAACCTGTAACTATCCTATACGAAGAGCAAAACCTGCAACTTTAATGGCTTCCCAAGCTATTCTATTTCAAAATAAAGACACTGCTTGCACAAGTTGGATATGTGGCTTACCAACAGCTGAATAAAGCTAACCAGGTATATAATGAATTGAACTAAGAACTCTAAGACACGATGAAGATAAATCTACAGCAAAGAGGAATCAGAGGCAAGCTTCTAACTGGATTGGATGGAACAACAACACTGCCTGCACAAGATGGGTCTGTGGCTTACCAACAGCTGAGCAATACTAACCAAGTATGAAATAAACTATGCTATCAATCCTAAGCAAGCTAACCAAAACACTAAAAATCAGAAGACTCTAACAAGGAAAAAATGGTGACCAAAAGCTCCAGCTCAAATTCTTCACCAAATTCAGACCATTTGCATGTACACAAACCATGCATTTATAGGAATTCCAACTCTCAAAAACCAAAATCAAATTGAACTCCTAAACAATAAACAAAGGAAAAACACTATTCAGGGGGACCAAAAACATTAATGCATGCTCAAGTCGGCAAAAGAAAAGCTGGTGAAACGTGATATTTCATGCGAGTCGCGTCAAAGAGCGTTACGGAAAGCGCGCTTTGCACGGGACCGCCGCTGCGAGCGGGCGGCGGTTACGAGGACCGCCGCCTGCTTGGCGGCATCCGCAGACCGTCGCCCTTTAGGGCAGCGGTTTACCGTCAACTTCGAAGGTCAAGAGGCAGGAAAGAGGGAAAAGAGGGAAAATAAAGGGCGCGAGGGCTAAAAGCGGGGCACGCGGGATGTTAACGCATACTCGAGGGCTTTTCGGATCCCGAACACCTTGCGAGGAGACTGTATCATCATCGGGGCACTTGTTACTTTGCATTGCGGCAAGATGTGACCTTACAATTTTGGTAAACGCACAAGTAACCTAGAGGATAAAGGGCCTCCACCCCTTGCCTCTATGTTTATTACGATGGCCTAGTTTGTTTCTTTTGTTTTCTGGCATTGTTGATATGTTTTGTTTTTGCCTTGGGCTGATACTTTAGTCTCTAGTCATTGGCTAGTTTGATCGTGGGGTGTGCCCTTTACCACCCATATTTTTTTGTGGATAGACTATAATATTTTATTAAGTAATATAGACTATTTCATCAAAAAAAAAAAAAAAAAACTTAGAGTTAGAATAGTAAATTACTAAATGGTTTAAAAGATCAATATAGAATATCTTTTACTTTCACTTAACAAAAATAAATAAAACATATATGTGAATCTAGAATATTGTATTTGAAGATGATTCATTTTTTTATAAATTTATTTTTGAACAAAAATCACTTTCAAAATCATATAAATTATGTTTCTAAAATGAATTAAAATCATTCTAATTTATAATATGTTATATATTACTACCTTATATAATATATTTGAACATTAATTTTTTTATAATTTGTAAATATAAACTTTCAAATTTATAACTTGGTTAAAAATAACTAAGGTAAATCTATGGTTAGATTTTTTAAATTGTAAATTAGGACTAAAATATGGAGAAACGATACACATGCCATCAAATTCTAGGATTAGTTGTCGTTATCTTGCAGTATGAAAATTGTAACAATTAAGTTGCAGGTTCAAACATATCCAACTCTTTTTCTTTTCTTTGTGGAATTAAACCTTTGTTAAAGGTCAAAAAGACTTTAACACTTTCCCCACACAAAGTGCTTGGTAGCACTAAGAGTTAGAGGTGGTCTAGGGTCAGAACCCTTAGACTTCTCTTCTTGAAATTTCAAAATAAGGGTAGTAATTTTTTTAGGAGATTTATTTGGGATTCAAAGGAAAATTTTCACAAAAAGAAGGGTTCATATTATTTTTCAAAACATGAGTTTTTTTAAACAAATGGCATATATTATCTTTCAAAATATATATTTTTGAAATAAAAGGGTTTTTTTAAGGAATTCGGTTATTTGGGGTGAGTTTGTTTGTTGACCGGTGATGTGCAAGACTTTTTCTCAAACCACTTCTTTTGCTCTATCTTTTACAATGGAAACTAGTTATATGAAGCATTACATACATCTAACTACCACGTCTGGAAGCCAAAATGCAACAGTTTCTATAGTCCAAAGGTTTGTGGAGAGTTGTTCAAGGTGAATTTCTTGTTTTTATTGAGGAAGACATTGTTTGGATTCCGTGCATGCAAGATTGGGCTCTTGACTTGATTTTCCTCTCTATTTAAGACAACTTACAATCTTGTATTACAAATGTTTCATCACCAAAGAAAGTTTGGTACATTTTTGTAGAGTTATTTGGGGACATACATGAGTCTTATGAGCCTTCTAAATCCTTTGAGAATTTGTTTACTTCATCTCCTTGTGTTTTACTTCCTTCTCCTCCTATTAGTGAGGATTTATCTTTTACTAGTGACAAGGATTAGGATTCTTCTTCGTTTGGTGAGGTCTTAGTTCCTAATGGTGATATAGATGAGGCACTTTCACCCCTTACACCTCCTCCAGTTCCTCTTTCAATTTTTAACAAGGACTTGATTGTTATAAATGACATGTTTCCACCATCTCTTCTTACTAATACAAAAGAAGTAACTCCACCTCATGCTCATATTGTTGTTGCTTTTTTGATTTGGAGCTTCTTGTTGTTCTGTTACTACATTTATTTCTTTTCCCACATAAAATTTTCCTACGTATGTACCAAGTTCCTTTAAGAATCTGCTTTGAGGAAACAGGGAGGTAGCTTGCGGATATTTTTATTAATATGGGAATCAATCAAGTTACAAAGCATATGATAGTTGTAATACTTATAGGTATTGAACAACTAAGTACAAATAAACTATGGTGTGTACAAATCAACCACTACAACAAATCAAACCAATATGTGAATAAAACAAATAGGGTTATAAAACCATCTTTGGGAAAAATATAATAAATGGTTATAACAATATAACCATACAACTAAATAAATAATGCAAGTTACCTAAGTAATTACATATCTACTATTCTACCATAGTAAAACAATAAAAATAAATACAATGCATAATTAAAATAATTTTTACCTAATATTCCCCCTTAATTTTGCATTTCCTGAGGATGATGAGAGGAACTCTCTTAACAACTCAAATTTAGCACGTGCAAATGACTTGATAAAATATCGCTCATTGTTCAATTATTGGGAAATACTAAATTTGTATATTTTGTTTCAAAATATGCTTGTGACTTAAATGAACATGTACCTCAATATGCTTGGTTTTCTCATTAAACACTAGATTGTGACGAGTTTGAGAACACCCTCATTGTCAACATACTGGTAGTAGATTTCTCATGTGGTACTCTAAGACCCTCACGTACGTGGCGTAGCCATATTGCTTTGTAGACGCAGATCCACCTACAACACAATATTTGGCCTCTATTAGAAGAGCAAGAAACAAAGTTTTATTTCTTGTTCCCTCGTGATATAAGTCAAGATACCCAAAAAATACAAATCTATAAGTGGATTTCATATCATGATGTTACTTGCACAATCTAAAATTGAATATCCAATCAAGAAGAAATGTCATTCTTCTTGTACTCTAGACGAATATCTTTGTCAAGGTCCACCTTGATTCTTTCCAATGAAAAAATCTAGGTTCCTACATAAACCAAGAAAGATAGCTAATTGTAAAGCCGATATCTAGTATAGTATATATGAGCCAATATAGTAAGTTGCAACTTATTAAAACAACCCTTCAAACCTTCCCAATATTCTTTATGTCACTACTCAAGATGCCCTCGGTGGTTATTACTCATATTGAACATATTCAAAAACATTTCCTCTAGTCTAGTTTTGAAGAGTGTAAAAGAATTCATCTTTTTTCTTGGAATGTTTCCTACAAGCCTCTTGTGGTGGGCGGGCTTGGTCGAGGAAGTTCTTGGAGATAAATGAGGCCATGTTAGCTAAAGCTGGGTTGGGTACTTTCCACGAAGGAGTGGACCCCTTTGGTGCATCTGCTAGTTTCTAAATATCTTCCCCCTTATAGAGAATTTCTATTAATTGATATCCCTCGAGTTCTATCATCCGGAATTCCATTGCTATAACCAACAACACCTAATGACTAGTACTAAATGACAGGTTAGGAAACAATTTGAACATTTAATTTTGGAAAAATTGGTGGATTGGTGATAAGCCTCTGTCTGGAGATCCCTTTTGGGACCCGATTCAACTCTAGATCTTGGCTTATTTGTGGCGAGTTGGTCAGTGGTTACATTGGCGGTAGTGATGGCTAGCCTTGTTGGTCCATTCCCTCCTGGGATATATGTAGCTTGATCTAGTTCCGGTGCAGTTGATAATCTTAAATCTCGATTATCCTCTCAATATATCCAATTCTCTTTGGTTATGGATGTGCGCATCTAGCCTAGACATCCCCTCCAATATTTTTGTCAAAGCTACATATCTCTCTCACCCCAACATTCCTTATGGGCCCACCTTTCCCATAGATTGGATCCCTCAATTCATCCCCAAAAATTGGTTTCTTCTCTTGGCTTTCCTCTAGGGATGTTATTCTCTCGGGGGAAAATATCAAGTGAAGGGACTTCTCCCTCCCTAATCAATGCCTTCTCTATCTTAATTCCTAGAATTCACTTCTCACCTCTTCCTCCACTTCCCATTTTCCCATTCACTCAAATTAGCCTCTTTTTGGAAAGATTTGGGGTTCCATGGGTCTTTCCTTCCTCCCTTTGGATACATTTTTCCAATGGAAGTCCCCCTTTCTCATCGAGTTGCTTCCCTATCCTATAACTTGCTTCTCCTCATGTTCTATGGGGCATATGGAAATAAATAAATATGCACATATTCAAGGAACAATCTCAAGGTATGTGGGAAGTCTTCAATTTGGTGGTTTTTGTTTTGCGGGAAAATCTAAATTATTGCATCTTGGAGAAGCATAAGCAAACATTTGTCTTAAGCCATTGAAACTCTGGACTAGACAACCCCTTTTCCCCCTCATCACTCCTCCCAAAATGATGGCCCATGGGAATACTTCTTGTCCCCCCGTTGGGTCTATTGAAGCTCAACAGCGATGGTGTGGCCAAGGGCAATCCAGTGCCTTCTACGTGGGGTGCCATTCTTAGAGATGACTCTAGTAATCCCCTAGTTTCCTTAGCTATTTTCTTTGGTTAAGTACGATCATAGGGCCGAAGCCCTCGTAGTCCTTAAAGGCATAGAAATTGTGATCCGTATTGGTTGTGTCGATTAATTATTGAAAGTGACTCTCTAAACACTATAAGGATTCTCTACTCAAATGAGTGCCCTTAGTGGACCATCTACAACATAATTGAAGATATAAGAACTCTCTAACTTTCGCTTCTAGTAGGTTAAGTTTCTGTGTTTACTCGCTAAATATGTGAATAAAAAATTAGATGGGGATTTCCCGAATTATCTACTAACTCTTGTTGCTAATGATCGTCATTCAAAATCATAGCTCTTCTATTTTGGTGTATATTTCTGCTTCATCCTTTTCATTGCGGCTCCATTTAGTTACAACATTACTAAGATGTGCACCACCTTTATCGTGGTGGAAATAACAAGTATACTACATGTGTGGTTCTTTATTGCATTTCTTTTAGAGATAGATTATGTACATGTGATGGCCAGGTTATATTTATGATTTTACACACACGTAAGTATAATTTTAACAAAGGAAACATTCATTGTGAATGCCTAGAGACATGGGTGTAGGGTTTGATTGATGGATGTTTTCCATCCCGAACTATTATTTAATCAACTCTCACTACAAGATTTTGGCATCGAGTCTTTGTCAAAATTTTGCATGAAAAAATGGGAGGTTTTATCAAAAGGATTAACCAATCTTGTGAATATGTTAAGTCGACTTGGAAGTATGGACGGTTGTGAAGGAAGATGGTGTTACAACCTTCATGGAGAGAATGTTTGATCACTCTCTCGAGTGACTAGCAATTTGTTTGCCTCATGGAATAAAGGAAAGGTTAAGGTGGGAAGGAAGAAATTTGTCATCTCTCCGACTCCATTAATGTTGTGACTAGTCTCCCAGCGGAAGGAGATATCTACTTCAAATGCTCGCTCCAGCTTGAATGGATGACTTTCTCTACCATGGCAAAAAAATATGAAAATATAAATTTGGCTTCGAAGAGAGTCACTTCCACCACCTTAGGATAGAGTGGTTGAATAAGCGATGCGATATTTTACTCTTGAGGGACTGGTACAAGCTGATTTATGGGCCCTAGTTGTTCCTCCTAACTCACCTCGGGCATGACAAGAAGGTGAACTTCTCTTCTTTTTCATTTTAGTCTCTTGAGCAATCTCTTAGGTTGGTTAAGGAGGAATAAGGGTCTTTTTTGCATCAAGGACTTTTGTATTTGTTGTTCAAAATAGTTGCTTCTTACAAGGATATTTCTATGTTTCTGCTTAAGCTTGGGAAATAGCGATGCTCCATACCCGCTTCGCTCATCCTATGCCCTCCATTCCCTCTGCTTGATTGCTTACCCCGTAGGTACCTTCGTCATCTCCACCTTTCTTGTGACTAACTTTAATGTCATGGTCATAAGCCCGTGTCCTTCCCTGGTAGTCTCACCCATGTTTTTCTCCACACTTCTCTCCACTCTTCGTAGGATGATTTGAACTATGTTGATACTTTGTATCGCTCTCTTGTTTCCTCTGCTCCGATCTTTGTTTCGGCCTCTCCCGATTCTCCGCCTCATGTCATCGCTCCTTTGACTTTACCACTTTCCCCCTCTTTGTACATTGACATGAATGATGTTGATCTTGCTCCTCTAGTTATGGATTCCCCTTATGATTCTCCTCCTTCAATTCCCATGGTTGTTTACATGGATTCGAATATTCCTAATGTTTTACTTGGCCTTTCAACTTTATACCCCGATTCCCCACTATCTACGAATTTGTGCTCCCCCGGTGTCCACTTAGGATACGAACATTACTCTAAAGATGTAACTTTTGAGAATCAAGAATCATTGGAAATTTGGAGATTAACACTCCAACCCATCAAAGTCTAAGGAGGAGGACATCATTCTCGGCATTCTTGGAAAATTGAATAGATCCTTCACTGCAATCAAGGACCGAAAAATCCAAATTGACCGTGTCAGAAGGCCATCGATGAAGACTACTTTGATGTCATCAATATGGTAAAAATATTGGTTAGTAGATGCTCCATTCCTCGTTGTGGAAGTAAAAACTATTCTTAAAAATATTCACAAAATGTAGATGTTCTTCTCGGTTTGTACCTTAGTGGATTTTTGTTTTTGTTACTGCGGTCTTTTTCTTTGTTGTGCCTCATTGCCATATTCTACCTTAAGGTCTTATTTGTAAAATGATGCAAATCCTTTCAAAACCCCCATTTTCACCCTTCTTCTAAAAAAATGAAATCCTTGTACATTTTAGGTTAGTTCATGATTTTTTAATTCTCTATATTTTATATGATAGGACTTACGAGAATCAATGTGGGCACTTGATTCTTGTATTTGATTTGTAATATGGATAGTTGACGAGGGGGTTCTCTATTGTCATAGCATATACACCAAGAGAATGTTGGCTTCTTCGCAAAAAAAAAAAAATAGTTGTTTACCTTGGTATCAAGGAAACTTGGTAAAAGTTCTTAAAATGTTAAAAGCCTAATAAGTATAAGACATATTTTATCCATGCAATTGGAAAAGACACAAAAGTAAGGGTGCATTTTGTATTTTAAGCATATTGATGATGTTGGATATTCAAAGGAACTCGCCTTGAAGGAATATCCCGTCCTCAATGAGTTTGGGGATGTGTTTCCCATGAATTTCCTAGGCTACCATTGAAAATAGAATTCAATTTTTCAATCAATACTTTTTCAAGATATGAACCCTAATATAATAGTCCCTATCATATGATAAAAATTTATATTTTTGAGTTAGAAGCATGAATATATGATCCATTTTGTTGTGGTGTATATGGATGTCTGCTCTACCTTTCTATTCCAAATTATTTACAAAACTACTCAAATAAACATTAAAGGCAAATTAAAATAATGAGCCTAGAGATATAAAAAGAAAAACATGAAATTGAATATATGCATATGAGAGGAAGCAAGACTCCTAATGAGGGATCAAATAGCAAAATAAAGTTGAAGAAAGAACACACTCACTAAGAGGTAAATCAATCAAGAGGGAAAAACAACTATGTACATGAAGTAGAGATGGCTCAACTTCAAACACAAATTGCTAGTTAAATAAATAATCAATGATATATTCACACTTAAGAGAATCATAGTCATATTTGGCCAATAGGCCTTTCTAAAGTCAATTTTATTTGTAACTCCCATCTTCATCATCATTGTCATCCTTTAATATTATTATGTAAAAAATTATTTATTGCAAATATAATAAAATTAAAGAGGCAGACGGAAATAAGGACACCTCTTTGCATCCTCGAGGTGCTTCTTGTTGCTCTCTTTAACCTTCTTAAAGCAATTGTTAATGTTTCCCTTTTTTTGCATCGCTTCACATTACGATTGTACCCCAACCGACATATTCTTATGGAGATTTCTTCCCAATAAGGTTCTCCAAAATATGTTAGGGGTGAAGGGATTTTTCACTATGTGGTCATCTATAACTCCTTCATCTTGATAGTATATGGGTACTTGATCAATAATTTGTTGTTAAGACCCATTTTCTAAGTTTTATTTTCTCCTAAAGTTAGTGTTAAGGGGAGGTGTTAGACTAATAATAGAGTAAGATTCACTTGGGTCTTAACCTACGCAAGTTTAACTTGAACAACTTTTATTGAAGTTTGGTATACACCTTTTCATAAGGGTTGTTAATTAATCATTCAATCACTCTATCAATTTTCCTTTCGCAAATTCTTGTTCATGTCTTCTTTTCATGTTACTAAATTGTTGCATAGATGTTCAAATCTTGTAATGGTATGGTCAAATTTTTTATTTAGAAAAATCCCTTCTCATAGTAGAATTGTTATAAGACCAATATTGTAGCATTTAAGTTGATTATGAATATTTTAGCTTAATTATTTTCTAAATAATATTAGATGATATGTTACTAATTACAATTATTAATTACTTCATTTATATCAAAAATGAAATCCTTATACATTTTAGGTTAGTTCATGATATTTTTAATTCTTTGTGTTTTGTATGATAAGACTTACGAAATCAACGTGGGCACTTGATTCTTGTATTTGATTTGTAATATGGATAGTTGAGCGGGGGTTCTCTATTGTCATAGCATATACACCAAGAGAATGTTGGTTTCTTCGCAAAAAATAGTTGTTTACCTTGGTATAAAGGAAACTTGGTAAATTTTCTTAAAAGGTTAAAAGACTAATAAGTATTTAAGACATGTTTTATCCATGCAATTGGAAAAGACACAAAAGGAAGGGTGCATTTTATATTTTATGCATATTGATGATGTTGGATATTCAAAGGAACTCACCTTCAAGGAATATCCCATCCTCGATGAGTTTGGGGAAGTGTTTCCCCATGAATTTCCTAGGCTACCACTTGTGAGAGAATTCAATTTTTCAATCGATACTTTTTCAAGATATATTGGTCCCTATCATATGATAACAAATTATTTTTTTGAGTTAGAAGCATGAATATATGATCCATTTTGTTGTGGTTATATGGATGTGTGATCTACCTTTCTATTCCAAATTGTTTACAAAACTACTCAAATAAACATTAAAGGAAATAAAAATGATGAGGCTAGATATATAAAAAGAAAAACATGAAGTTGAATCTATAAGTATGAAAGGAAGTAAGATCCCTTGTGAGGAATCGAATAACAAAATAAAGTTGAAGAAAGAACACACTCTCACTAAGAGGTAAAATAATCAAGAGGAGAAAACAACTATGTATATAAGTAGAGATGGCACCCTTACAAACACAAATTGCTAGTTAAATAAATAACCAATGATATATTCACACTTAAGGGAATCATACATCATCTATCATCTAGACTAAAGTAAAAATGTCAATGCTCACATGACTTTACAAAGATAGTACATTGTTATCATCATTTTTATATGTCGTTAGTATCATCATTGTCATTATCATTGTTGTGTATTGTACCTAAATAGTATAATACTTTGCTTAAATATAAGCTTCACAAATAAGATTATTTTTAGCGAGTTATTATTGGTTGTGCACTAAGAGAATGTGATTCAATTTTATACTCACTTGTTTTAGATGTTGATTTGGTATTTCTTTAAGTAAAATCTCATCTTGAGTGTGTTGTCGAGGATAATGAGCATCTTTATGAACTATGACAACTTGATTTTTGTGAACAAATTTTAAACACTAGTGTAAGGTTCATGATGGAAGTACTCTCATTTTATTTATCCACAAGCTTTCAACTAAAACATAGTAAGATCCATTGTCTCATACCACATGAAATCGATACATTACCCATTGAATCTCTTTGAATGAGTTTAAGATTGTTGAAAATTTTGTATGTACATATCAATACTTGAGCCATTTTCAAATAACTCCATCTACTTATTGTCTACACTCACCTATAAAGGATCATATGTATATGGTCCACTTTGTAAGAGTTGTCATTTAGAATATCGCTTTCATAAAATAAAACTGGATTTATCATACAAGCACTTATTTTGACCTTTGAGTTGGGTATAATGGTTTGAAAGAAGGTTAATAAATTTGATCATGTTGAGCCAATGATTCATTCAAAATATTTTTGATTCATTTCAAATATACTATCTAGAAAAATATAATCTTTTGATTAATAAATATTTTGTACCAAAATTAGGTGTCCACATGTTCAAAAACATTCTAACTAATCTTTTGATTATTAAATACTTTGTAACCAAAATTCGATGTCCACATGTTTAAAAACATTCTAACACGCCATTAAAAAAATCACTAACATTTCATTTTCCACCAATGACAACAATAATTCCAGCCTAATATTTAAGATTTCACTTTTAACTTGATACTTCCATCTATTGTCACATCAAAAAATGAAGACTTCACCTATAATTGTTGTAACCACTTAATGTTGAATTCATGTCATGATAAATATTTAATTTATTTTTTAAATTAAAAAAGCTTCCACAATTACGAAAAATACTTTGAAAAAATTTATATTTAACTTGATGCAAGAGCATACCCTCGTCATTTTCAACGCCATAACAAATGTTTGACACAATACACAATAAATGTTAGGTCTGCCAAATTTTCTTGCATGCTTGACACATGATTTTCTAAAATGTTTGTGACAAATATTCTTTAAATTTTTCAATTGTTTAAAAGTTTTTAATAAGAGTTTTTTTACTTCCTTTTATTTCAAATGTAGTATAAAAGAGGCACCAATACTTAAGCTTGGATCAATAGTTGAAAGGGTAATGTGAGGATGAAGCACCCAAAATTAGAACAATATATAACAAGTAAATGTACAAATTACATATTATTGTATAACTTGTACCGACAATAATGTAAGTAGCCAATCATATGGTGATATATCATATGACTAATTTTTAAATACCTAATACACAAATATTAGTCTAATTCAATTTCAAAATTACTATTTTAAATCAATTTTATAAATGACTTTCCCTTTCAACAAACACATGAAATAAAATATATATATTAAATACATCCTAATAGACTCTAGAATAAATTTTTATGGACTTCTAAACTTCAAATTAGAACTAGACAAGGATCCCATATAGATACAATACCCAAAACTGTAACTATAAAGCCACATAAACATATTGATAAAAGCCTAATAATAAATTCACCAGTACCCCTAAAACAAAGCAATTTTAGGAATAACGAATAGCTCCTACCAAAATTAGGCATCTACATGAGCATTAAAAAGACATTCTGCCACATCATTATAAACTGAACAGATCATTTCATATGTCGTTACAAAAATTTCAATACTTACAAGTAATATCAATTCAATACCTTCGGAAATAATTCACACCAGGCTATCACTTCACAACCAGAATCTTTAAGCTAAGTTTACGATCTGTTTTCAGATCAAACGTCTTGACAAAGAGTGGATGTTTACCTATTAACATTTAATTATATCTATCTTTTAACTAAATTGGAATTGAAGACGCAACGCTGAAATCCATTCATCATTGTTAAATCATAGGATATCGCTTCCAAACTCTTCTCTAAACCCAAAAAAGCGTTGCATTCAAATCAAATTTTAGCTAAAATCAAATATAAAGCAACCCATGGCATACAGTGATAATCCAAGTGAAAACCCATTGAAGTTGAAAATCATATAATGATAAGACAGCAGTTGCAGATTAAATAAATGTGTGGAGAAACAACATAATAAGAGATAAATCAATCTGCATTAAGTGAGAAATAAATGTACATACTGAACATAGGATGAGCTCAATGTAAAACACAAATAACTTTAAATGAAGATTAATAGAATACACAATAGGAATACTATTCACATCAAAAGTTTCAAGATTGTATGATAAATTTCTTTGTACATGTCAAAAACATTCAGCCATTTTAAAATAATTTATCTGTATAACATTTTCAATCAAATGGGTACACCAATTGTAAGTAGTGAATTTAAAACCTAGAACTTTCAATAAGGTATAAAATATATAATACTGTTATAAAGGAATGGCAAACTGTACCACAGTGAGCAATTTTCATTAAATAAAATTGATGCAGCTATCTTTATTACAGGTCACCATAACCACACTAAAACACTAACTTCCGAAGAAGCATATTGACAGTTCCCTCTTTATTATAACAAAACTAACCACGAACTAAATTTACCATACTAAAATTAGCATTTCACATAATAATTAAAAAACCTACCAACAAACATTTAAGAAATTCCAATCATTTTAGCATGGTAAAAGATAGTGAATACTCATTAGGCTAAAAATAAAAATAAAAAACTACCGTAACATTTCTTTTGTCCAATCAAATAATAGCAATAACGCACATGTCAAAAAAGAAGTGACCAAAATGCTAATGTAAAATTTCATCTATTTTCACATCAAGATAAAAACACTTTATTATAACTGCGATCCTCAATTCATATCATTTAAGTGATTAATATCATCGTGTCTGAGTTGACGACTTTAGATGGAAAAACAATTTTCAATAGGGAGGCTAAAAAGACAGAGAATGGGAGTTGGAAAAGAAGCCTCCCATGCAAATACCGACACAACAAACTTTCTTGATATTTATTTTTGCTCTTCTAATACCACACAATAAATACTAGTACTCCTTAAAACAATTGTATTTAGATTTAGATGTTTAAATGTTTATAATAAATATTTTTCATATTTATGAATTTTCATTTTTAGTTTATGTTGTAATTGTTTTTGGCTTTCTTTCAACTATTTGACTCGAGAACAATAGTTGAACATATATTTTAGAGAAAATATTAAACAAAATTTGTATAAATTTAAATGAAAAATAAATCTACAATTCATATTATTGTATTTCTTATACTCAACAATAATATAAGTAGTTAATCACAAGATAACATTTTGTATGCACAATTTTTAAAAATGTAATAAACAAATTTAGGTTTAACCATTTTTATAATACATTTTAAAATTATTATTTTATTCAAATTCAAAAGAATAAATTTCTCTCCAAATAAATACATAAATTGATAAACATATATTAAATATTTGCTGACTGGCTTATATGATAAATTTTAAAAGGGGCACTCAATATTGGTTTTCATTAAATATTACATTTTAGCACAGTCTCTACCAGCCTTGTAGCCTGGGTGAGGATGGGACCACCAGGTGCATAAGTTTCACACTGCCTCCGTTTAGCTGAAGCCTAAGTTTCATACCACCTCTTTACAACTGGTGTACACTTTCATACCGCCTTCGTACAGCGGGCGCACACTCATGGATGTTGGTCGCACTACTTCAGCAGCACCATCGTACAATTGTCGCACACTCAGGGACATTGGTCGGACTACTCCTTCAGCACTCAGGGACATTGGTCAGGCTATTCCTCACACAGCGGACATGCCAATGGGGTTGAACCTTGGACCTCCTCTTGGTAAATGCCCGGACTTCACCAATCAGCCAAGACCCCATTGGCTGGGAACTCAGTATTAGTTACTCTCCCCTAATGCACTTTTACCTAGTCTTCACATTAAGACTACATTAGTCCACAGCGCCTCAAAAGAAGGGTTGCACATGAAAATCAAACCCATCCACAGGAACCCAAAACTGTAACTAAAGAGACAGAAACATACAAATAAAAGTATAATAATAAATACACGAACACCCCTCAAACAATGCACTTTTAGGATTACTAAATAACTCCTACCAAAATTAGGCATCTACATGAGCATTTAAAACAATAATATTCTGCCACACCATAAAAACTGATAAGATCATTTCATTTGTCGGTAGACTTCAAGCAATATCAATTCAATACCTTTACAACAGGCTATCACTTCAGAACCAGAATCTTATAATCTTTAACAAATAGCAAATTTCCAAAGTTTATAAGTATAAGAAGATTAGCTTCTAGAAAAAAACTGTGTTTATTGCTATCATCTTTATGACAATAAAGACAATTTTTTCCAGAAACTAATCTTTTCAGAGACTTTAAGCTAAGTTTTCATCTGTTTTCAGATTAAACATCTTGACAAAAGAGTAAACCTTACCTATTAACATTTAATTATATATACATAACTAAATTGGAATTGGCGATCCAACGCTGAAATCCATTCATTTTTGTTAATCATGGCATATCCCCTAAGAACTCTGCTCTAAACCAAAAAAACACGTTGGATTCAATTGAAATTTAACTAAAATCAATAGAAAATCAGCATGTAGCATTCAATGGTAATCAAACTAGAGAAGTTCATTGCCCTGAAACAGCATAGGTAATGACAAGACAGCAGCAGCAGATGAACTAAATACTGTTGAAGAAAGCTTTGAGAATCAAATGTTGCCACTGCACATATGTAGGTTAGATTTACTCTTTCACATCAAGGTGGTGTGCCAAGACTGCATCCAATGTTCTTCTCATTCAAAAACCATTCACACAAATAGTACCTATCTGGATAAATTTCAATCAAAATGTTACCATAAGCAAAACCAAGTAAACAATAAGCTCCGAAAATATATAATATTGTCTCAATAGACTCAACTCACCTCATAGCTACATCAACCAATCAGGTCTAATATAAAATCCATAATCCAGCCAAGTATGAAATGCAAAATCAAACTATGCTGCAGTAACCTAAATTATATACAAAAAAATATACAGCAAAGCAATGACAAAATGTACTAAGTAACCCCGTTCCAGAAGTAAGAATCTGAACGGTCCATCGGGAACTCCTCAGAAGAGAATGAAGGCAAAAATTGCAATCACAGAGGTCGAAAACACAGTAAGAAGGAAAGAAGCAACAGCCATGGAGCCCGCGCCATCATCTGGCACAGGAGTCGGTGCCGAAGCATCAGCCGCATTTGCAACCCCGAAGAATACAAAGATCAACACTACAGCATATGCGAGTGCGACAGCAAATCTGGAGGCCTCCATTTATTGCAAGGATGTGATGCTGCAACAGTAAACCCCAACAATCAAACCTTCGGTTAAATTTTCGAGTTAAAATCAAAGTCGCTACTCTAAAATTAAAGCACGGGAGACGCGAACGTCCTTGCAAAGGCAGAAAATGTCTCCCTTCCGCTTGCAGAAAATGAATGGCAGAAGGGTCACAAACCTTGAGTATGCCGGTAACGAGCAAGCCGCGAATGCAGCGTTAGTGTGGAGATAAAGGATTAAAACTGCGATTAGCTCGAAACCCTGAATAAACCGAAAACAAAGCTATGTTTAATTTCCGCAAAATTACAGTGTAATACGACTCTGGGTCCAAATCTACTCTGTAACTAAAACAAAAAGATAGATCCGATGAGTGAAAATAGACGATGCCTAAAGAATAACAAAATAGAGTTCTTATTTAAAGGTGTATAGCGCACAGAATTCATGGGAGAATCAGTGAAAATAGAAAATACCTAAAGAATAATAAATGTAGTCCTTATTTAATGATGCAGGGAACAGAATTCATAGTAAAATGTCCTTGCAAGGGCAAAAGATCTTCCTTCCGCACTAAAAGACAAAATAATGGCAGAAAGGTCACAAACCTGGAGTATGCCGGCTAAGAGCGAATCGCTAATGCTGCGATACCGTTCGGATGAAGGAATAAAATCGCGATTAGCTCCAAACCCTGAATAAACCAAGAAAAAAAAATTAAAACTTAATTTACATGAAAGATCTGCTGTCAAAACCGGAAAAAATAATACATACATTAGCGATCGATCTTCGTGGCAAGCGAAACACGAAATATATAATCATTGAAACCCTAAAAGTATAAAATGACGAGATATAACCATATAAACACACACCGGAACCAGGACTCCTATCGCACTGTAGAGAAGGACAAAGATAGACCTTATTTAAAGGTCTCTGACACAAAATTCACATGGATAAATAAAGCACGAAATTGACCACCAAAAACTAAAAAAACTGTACTGATCGAACAGTTAAACAAAGCCAAAAACGATCCGCAAGGAATGATACAAAAATCATCTCATAGCGCACAAATCTCAATTAAACAAAAAAAATTTATTTACAGAGTTAAAAAAGGAAATACCTCAGAAACCGTGGCGGAACAATATGAATACTCGACGCTCAAAACTGTATGATGCAGGGGAAAGCGGGATCTGGAAGTACAAACAGTGTTGCCCTGCACCTTTAAATAGTGTTGTTATTCCGGCAGCCGTCAACTTTGCAACCAATTATATTGTGCCGCGTGTAACTTTATGAAACGCTGGCCTCGTTTCGGTCGGCCGTTCCCGTCACGCAGGCCCGCAGTTTTGTTTTGAGCGTTGCCGTGAAACAAGCGATGACCTGGATGAAAAGAAATATTATATTATTTATTTTTTGGGGGCGACTTTGACAAGTGTGTTTGGTAAAGAAAACACATTGTGAGAAGGGCTCTCTAACTTGCTTGAGGTGATTATGTTGTCCACTTTCAAGTTGTAGTTGTACTTGATTAGGATATGCCCATTATAATGGAGTGTTATTCTATTTTTATCATTTTTCATTATAAAATAGGTATGAACTCTTTTCAGAATCTTCATAAGTTTTGCCAAGTTCACACTTAATACGAGATGAGCTATTTTTAGCTTTGTTATCAACATTTTTACATTCCATTCGATTATTATTCTTAGTTAGGCCTCTTCATTGTGGTCTCACGTGGGATTAAATTCTTTTATATAGTATTAACAATTGTACGTGGAACTGCGATGTGAAGGTGAAGGGAATACATCAAAGACAAGATATTGGCAAATGAAATGACATCAAAGGACGAGTCATTGAAGAAGGTTTGGAGGGAGGAGAGGATGATGGTCAGGAGAAATGGTTGGCGAAAACAAAGGGAAACTCCTCTTTCTGACAACCACGTCCCATTTTTCTCAATCACAAGGAAGCAAAAGGGGTTACGGTTTGCAAGGCAACATATTTTGGAGATATTATTGAAGGTAAGGAGTAGTTAATGAATATTGCCCATGTGAATAGCTATTTATAATTTCAATTCTTTTGTGTTTTGGGTATTAAAATGATTATCATGGTAATGAATAATTTGTGCTCCACATTATCATCTCCATGTCACATACATTTTGCACAAGAGTGTGATTTGCAGTGAAAGGGGTCAAAATGAAAAATGGAGAAATTCCAACAAGATCCAGGTTTGAAATCTAATCTTAATTTAGACATACAGAGGGGTCGTTCATTAAACGCCATTAATTTGTCTGTAAATTGTAGGTGCCAACAATTGACCCTTACACAACAAAAAGAAATGGAAAATTTATAGAAAAAGGGCTTTGATATATTTTTTTATTTTTTTACGATGTCAACATTTTCAATTGGATGACATTTAATTTGTTAGATGAGACGAAGACCTGAAAGGAAAGTAGGAAAGAAAATGGGGGACTTCAAGGTGGGAATTTAATAACCCAACCACAATGTTGGCTTCAGAAGCACTATGTAGCGGTCCTTTTCACTTTTAAGCTAGATTAATTGCAGAAAAACAAGTGATGCATGAACAATCAAGGATAATTGAACCCTTCCAACGGGTAGGAGTAAGAGCGCTAAGTAGATTTTATATGCCAATCGTAAGTTATAAACTTAGATTCCATATAATTTCTTATTTAATAAAAAATGATATTAAAAAAATTACGAGTCACTATTGAAATAAATGATGTATAAATAATAAAGTACAGTAATGACACAAGCAAACTAAGATTTAAAATATGAAACCACTACTTGTGAAATGAAAAAATCACATTCTTGATACACACAACAACACATCCCTCATAGATGTGACCCATCAACCAATCCTTGGGAATACATCAACCGTATATGATGGCTAGGAATACATCAACCGTATCTAATGGTCGAGAATACATCAACCATAGATTGGAACCAATCAATCTATCCGTGTGAACACATCAACCAAACCAAAAAAAGTAGTGTGAATGATGTCACTACAACTATGATCAAGAATCCATATTGTTGTAGTAGATGTGATATGGAACTCCACTTTATTTTTCACACACCACACAAAATAAATTGAAACATATAGAAAGTTTGGGTACTTGGTCCTTATTGTTGCATTTATAACCGATGTCTTTTTACTACCCACCACCACCGATCGCAAACAACATAAGTGACACTCATTACCACTAGAGACCACCCTTGACTTTAGTTAGTTTGGCATAGTTCTTTTGTGCCACTATTGCAATACACAACCCCTTCATTTGTGGTGAACTTGAGGTCGTTATTTGACTTCATGCCTCTATTGCCCTTGTCCTCACTTAACTCACTTGGCTAGATCGAATGTGACATGCTTGGATGGTTCTAACAGGTTCTCTCTTAACATTGATCGCCTTCATAGGAATGAAACTCCCCACAATCAAAGCAATTTTAACATGTGTTAGATTCAACCAAAAAGGCACTCTTATTTTTTTAGTTACAAAAATATATTTATTGGCACACAATTAACTCTAACTTAAACTAAACAAATATATTCATTAACTTTGACCCATTTAAATAAAATTACAATCTTAAAAACACTTCTTGACAAACCAATAATTCAGAATGAAATTACTTGTATAAATTTGATTATCACCAACAATATAACACCAAAGAGCACAAGATGATCAACTACTACCTACTAACCCCTATTTATACTATTCCTATGTTATGGCCATCACCAAGGATGACCCACTAATGATAATATAACATATATGAAAGAGATACATCATGATAAGAAGTTATGATAGCCACAAGTCGGCTATATACATCCAATGTAAGATATATGATTAAGGGTGTAACATGCCCCTCCCCTTCAAAGCAACATTGTCCCCAATGTTGGGAAGCCTGGATGTTGTTGCACAAATGCTTCATCCTCCCATGATGCATCCTCAATATTCATATTCTTCCACTTGATTAGTACTCGGTAATGACTCTAGTCCTCAATCTTTTGGTGTGTTCTAAAGAATACCTTCAAGTTCCAATATGATCCTTCCTTCCTCATCCAGTTTCGGAAGCATTGACTGGGTGGAAATGTGTTGCCCAATAACTTTCTTCAAGCAAGAAACATGGAAGATTGGATGTATTTTACTTCTGGAGGGAGCTCCAACTTATATGCCACACTACCAATTTTCTACAACACTCGGTAAGGACCATAGTATTTAGGAGCAAGCTTATTATCCTTCTTTTGTTGTTTTAATGATAAATTGCTTATATGGTGCAACTGTAAAAACAAAGTCACCCTCTTCAAAGTGTTTCTCACTATGATGTTGATCAACCTGTTTGCTTCATGTGGTTTTGTGCCCTTGCCAAATTCTCTCTAAGACTAGAGAGTACCTCGTGTTGGTGTTGAATGTGATCTTTGATTCTCTCACCTTTGGTTTGACCTTCAAGCTAGATATGAGTGATGGAGGATGGTACCCATAAAGTGCTAGAAATGGAGACATTTTGGAGGAGGTATGAAATGAAGTATTGTACCACCATTCTGCAAGTGGCAACCATTGCACCCAATGTTCTTGTTTATCTGAAGTAAAACATCGAAGATATCCCTCTAAACATTTATTTACCACCTCAATTTTCCCATCTGATTGAGGATGATAAGAGGAACTCTGGGCTAGTTGGGTACCCAAACAAGAGAACAAATCAGTCCAAAATTGCTTGTAAATATTGGATCACGATCACTTACTATAATTTTGGGTGTGCCATGGAGCTTTTGAATTGTGTCCATAAATGAGATGGCAACTATACTAGCTATGAAAGGATGAGCCATGGCACAAAAATGAGCATACTTGGTAAGTCTATCCACCATGACCATGATGACACTTTTCCCTTTTGATTTAGGTAATCCTGTGATGAAATCCATCGATACCTCTTCCCATCTCTCACTAGGAATAGAAAAAGGTTGGAGGAGACCTGGTGTCTTAATGGTCTCGCCCTTATTTTGTTGACACACCAAACATTCTGCCACAAATTTTTGAACATCTCCTTTCAACCCCTCCCAAAATAAATCCTTCTTAACTCTATGATAAGTTTTCAAGAACCCTTGGAATGGCCACCTAGTGGAGAAGAATGGAGCTCTGAAAGAATATGGTGTTTAAGTGTAGAGTTCTTACATAGATATAACCTATCTTTGTACCACAATGTATCCCCCTTCCATATAAATTGTTTTGATATGGATGGATCTTCCTGGAGATTCTAAATGAGAGTATGTGTTGTTGCATCTTTCTGCCATTCTTCCCTTGCTTGATCTACCCAATCTTCCTTTAGTATAGAGATGGCACATAACAATGCTTTGTGGACTCATCCCTCCTAGATAGAGCATCAATGACCAAATTTTCCTTCCCTTTCTTATAAACAATCTCAAAGTCATACCCCAACATCTTAGTGACCCATTTTTGTTGTTCTTCTGAAGATAGTCATTGCTCCAAGAAGTATTTCAAACTATCATGATCAATTTTTACCTTAAAATGTCTACCCATCAAGTATGGTCTCCATTGTTTGACTGCATGTAAGTATTGCCATCATTTCCTTCTCATAGGTGGGCTTCAAAAAATTATTTCCTTTTAGTTTCGGCTCTCAAATGCTATGGGATGTCCTTCTTGCATAAGTACTACTCGATCCCATTTCTGAAGCATCACATTCAACTATGAAAGTCTTGGAGAAATCTGGAGTTTCCAATACTGGAGTGGTGCACATTGCCACCTTCAATTTTTCAAATGCCCTAGAAGCTTCCTCATTCCACTGAAAGGAGTCTTTCTTCAATAATTTTGTAAGTGGTGTTGCTATACTGCCATAGTTTTTTACAAAATATGATAATACCCTGTGAGACCTAAGAAACCTCGTAATTGCTTGAGGGTTCTTGGGACTTCCCATTCCACCATGGCTGGATCTTGTGAGGGTCCACCTTAACACCTTCATGAGAACAATATGGCCCAAGTATTCCACTTCATGTACCCCAAAAGAACACTTGAAGGCTTGGCATATAGTTGATGTTTCTCTAAGACTTCTAAGACTGTATTGACATGTTGTAAATGTTTCTCCCATGATTTGTTGTAGATGAGGATATCATCAAAAATACTAAGACAAACTTCCTTAGGAATGGTCTAAATATTGAATTCATCAAACTCTGAAATGTGGAGGGTGCATTGGTAAGACCAAAAGGCATCACTAGGAATTCATAATGCCCTTGATGAGTTCTAAAGGTTGTCTTATGAATATCTTCTTTCTTTACTCTAATTTGGTGATACCCAGAACACAGATCTAGTTTTGTAAAATAAATTGCACCATGCAACTCATCTAATAAATCATCAATGACAGGAATAGGAAACTTATCTTTGATAGTGTACTTGTTGAGTTCTCGGTAGTCTGGACACATGTGCCATCTTCCATCCTTGTGGTGCACCATCACCACTAGAGCAGAATAAGCACTCTGATTGTGATGAATAATACCCATTTCCAACATTTCCTCCACCATCTTCTCGATCTCACTCTTTTGCACATATGGGTATCTATAAGGCCTGATGTTGGGGGTTGGCTTCCTGGAATCAACTGAATGGCATGATCATGCTCTCTTTCAGGAGGCAATCCTCTAGGATCCTTGAAGACAACTGCATGTTGATCAATAACCTTTTGAAGATCAAGATGCACTACCTTCATTGGTGGTTGAACTTCCATGGAGAACAATCATGCTACAAAACCTTCAGACCCCTTTTTAAGAATCTTATGCATTTGGTGAGAACTCACCACTGAGGATCTTTAGCCTTGTAGTCCTCAAAGTTCAAACTATTTACCCTCAGAATGAAAGTGCATGAACAATTCCTAGAAATTTATCTCTATGGTGCCCAAAGTTGTGAGCCATTGAACACCTAAGACAATATCAGCTCCACCCATGGGAATAAAAACATCATAGATTCCAATGTGTAGTCACCCATCATAAGTTTGATTTTATGGCATTTACCTGAACATTGGATTGTGCCACCATCTACAATCATTACTTGAAATTTAGGTGTTGGGTAGATGAAACAATTTAGTCTTGTTTCAGCTTATGATTGATGAAATTATGTGTGCTCCTGAATCAATCAATATTGTTACCTTCTTGCTTCTTAAGATAACCCACAACTGAAGGGTTTGTGGAGTACTAATACCTGATAGAGCATGGCATGAAATAGTGGGTTGGGGATCTCAGATTCTTCCTCTAATTTTTCCACTTCCTCGTTTGATGTTTCCTCATATTCTTCCTCATCACCGGACCCTTCAATGTAGAACAATTTTTTCTCATAACATTTATGATTTGGTCCATATTTTCTATCACAGTTAAAACATAACCCTTTGGCTCTTTTTTCTTCAATTTTTGAGGTGTCAACCAAACTGGCCGAGGGTAATGATGGAGGCAAGGTGCTATGATATTTTATGTTAGAGAAGGATTGCCTTTTGCTGGAAAGAAAATTTTTCCTCTGCCCTATGCCATGATAATAGAATCAAAACCTTGAGTGGGTTAAACATGCACACCTCATGCTCAATGTGGTCCTTAAGACCCCAAGAAATAGGTCATTCAAATACTCTTCTTGTAATATCCTCCACACACAAGGAAATATTTTGGAATTGATGGACATACTCCTTAACTGAACCTGTTTGTCGTAACTTTGCTAATTGGCTGAAGTAATTATCTGAAACACTAGAACTATAGTGTAATTGAAGCTCTTAGTGAAAAATTGTCCATGTGACATTTAGACCATTCTTCTTCCTTTGAGCACATAACCAATGATACCAAACAAATTGGTCAAGTTCTAGGTATAAGGATGCCATGGTTACCTTTTTTGTCCGTTGGGATCTGATGGAGATCAAAGAAATTCTCCATTTGGGTAATCCAATTGAGTGGATCCTTTCCATCAAATTTATGCATTTCCACTTTTGGAATAATGCCCCACCATTGGTGAGGAGATCCACCTTGAATGAGTAAAGGAGCCTCCATGATTGGAGTGATTTGGATCTGTGTGACCATTGCTAGAGGAACCCATATGACTAGAATTGGGAGTTGTGTTTGAAATAAACACAAAACTCTACTTCATTGCATGAAAATCCATCTAAAGTTCACTCCTAAGGCTACCTTTAGATGAAGAAGCTCATTATTAAGGTCATCCTTACCATATTATTTACCCTTTCTGAAGTTGGATGACCACCTCAGATACTCCCAAACCAGAAGACTCTAAATCCATATCTTCCTTATTTGGGGTCATTCTGGAGTTTTTTGACCTTTCCCTTGGCCTCGGGTAGATCTACCGGTCATGATGTAGGGTTTGGGACTGGGGTAGATGAAATAGGGGAAAAATTTTAGGGTTTGGGTTTTCAATTTTTTTGGCCGAATAGAGGAAATCATAAAAATAAACCCTAGCTAATTTTTGGAAAGGTTTATGAAAATATAAGAAACTTGGAAAATTCCAAAAATTGCACCCTATGGAGCCGAATTATGAAAAAACATAAAACCACTATAACTTTTGCAAAACAAGTCAAAAATGCTTGAAATTTGGAGAGGAGCTTACTTGACTGATTTCACCACACACAAAAAAAAATTGTAGAAAAAAATTCACTACCAATCTTGAGATATAGCCAAACCTTCACAATTAGGGTTTGACACTGTACGTGTTGGCCGAGATCAAGCTCTGATACCACTTGTAATGAAATTACTTGTATAAATTTGATTATCACCAAGCAATATAACACCAAAGAACACAAGATTGCAGATAAAAGATCTCAATATGCAAGTATATTAGCTTAGCCACTTCGAGGGGGCAACCTCCAAACCATACAATAAGACTCAAATGCTCAATAAGATGATCAACTACTACCTACTAACCCCTATTTATACTATTCCTATGTTATGGCCATCACCAAGGCCAACCCACTAATGATAATATAACATATATGAAAGAGATACATCAAGTTATGATAGCCCCAAGTCACTATATACATATAAGAAATTTCAAGTTATGGAGTCCATTCAAGTTTTGCACCATTTATTTCAAGACAAATTTGAAGCTATGGAGACCACGATTACATCCCCAAGCTGAAATCCAACATCTCAAGGTTATTTCTCATACCCATACTAATTCTTCTTCTACATCTCATCCCGATCCCATGTCTACTACATGTGCCGATAAAAGCGAGGTCGATATCTTACCACAACAAGCATCTCTCTAGTTTGATAGGAGTCTTTAGACAACATGATATATTATTCACACTACTAGATAATCACTTAATTACCTTCTTACCTAACCATCATCAAGTCATTAGTTACAAAAGTAGATCATAGTGTAATTACCATGGGATTAACGGACATTGTGATGACAATTGTTATACCTTAGAACAAAAAATCCAACATATGGAGCATAAGGGTCTCATTTCGCTCACTACACATCATTCTTCTTCATTCTCATCTCCGATTACTAAACCCCACTTTGGGATCCCAAATCTGATCCCTCCATGTCTAGTGAGCATCACGCCATAATTACTAACGTTCCTTCTCCAAGTAATCCAAGAGTCACTTATCAAGCCCAAGTGTCATACCACTTTTAGACGTACTTACCTCATTACCCCCTCCTATGAAGTCATCATCTGCAATGTTTCTAATCATAAATATGCAACCACCATCAAAGGAAGCACAACCAATTCACTTGGCGTAAGTTGTGATACGTCACCCACTTACATCTCCTCCGTTAGACCCAAAATATGGTGTTGGTCAAACACTTGCTTCTACCTACCATTGTGATGACCATATATTTTCTTATGAAACATTTCAAACTCCACCATCATGGCATGGTCTTTCTCACATCATCACATATATCTCCATCACTTATACACTTGGGGGCATTGAACTCCCCCCTTATAGTCACATGTTCTAATTAGCTAGTTGCTTGCTATCCATACTACTCATATACACATCTTTTGCTTTACAATTCACGTCAATATTTCTAGCAACACTTTCTCTTATCTACACTATGAGCACACCTTGCTACATCTATATATGATCCTATCTTACTCAATTCACGTTTTTCTTCTTTATATTACTTATGGATCTTACTATTCATGATACACATACCATACACTATACATAATATGAGTATTCTTGCTCGTAATGATCACATCTATTTGTCAGGAGCTCTTGATATACACATTTGGGGCTATCACACTTTCTCCCCCCCTCGACCACTATCGGTTGTCTCTAGTATCTACTCATACTTTCCTTAACACATTTCATGCTCTACGCTTCATGTTTATATTTATAATCATTTTCACATGTTTGGTACACACATTGTATTGTCATTACCCGATGACGCACTCTAGTTCCACGGTTCATACTTGACTATTGAGGGTCCAATTATCAAATGAACCTCACATCACCTACTCTTAGCTTCTTTGTTATATGCTTTGTGCTTCACAAACAATCTTTCTAAGCACTCTCACATCTCTTGGTACACACATTGTACCATCATTACCCGATGACGCACTCTTGTTCTATGGTTCATACTTGATTGTTGAGGGAACATTCCTAAATGAACCTCATCTCACACACATCCACTGGGGGGCAATGCAGCCCCTCATCTCTTCACATCTTGCATCTCGTAACACATCATCACACTCACACATCATTTACATATCTTGGTTGCATTTACTCTTGTTAGCTTATTCTACTTACATGTTACACTTTGTTTCCTATGCTAGTTGGATACTTAGTATGTCATTATATTTTTATATATACACATGCACGTTCACTTGGTATCTTGAGGTGAATGCAGGACCTTTCACATATTCATACACGATGCATGATGCTCGACACTTCTCTTTACCAATCCCCGAGGCTCTAGGGGCATCTACCTTTACTACTCTCATACTCTACACATCACAGGTCTTATTGTTTCCATACTTACTACTTATTATTACTATCACTTACTTTTCACCGATATATACATGCTTTGACATATTACTTATCTTGCTAACATGCTAATGGGTGCATCATGTGTAGCATTTGCCTTGCAGGATCTATACAACGATGGTTATGTGTCACTTCTTGCTTACTAAATTGTTTCTAGGTTATGCACTATGTCTTGTTTGATCATTATATGTTTTTGGCCGCTATGGCCCCAATTTTCTTGTGACATTGTGAGCGGTGTCATATGTAGGAAACCCAATTTTCAAGGTCCGTCTTATCTTCACACTTTCTTGTTACATTGTCTTCTATTACATGTTAGCCTTGTTTGTACTAACACTTGTTACTAGCTTATCTTGTTTGCATGTTCCCTGGTTTCTACCACGCACATCCCCTACCCCCTACAGGTATCCACTTTCAAATATGCATATTATTTTCTAGTCCTCTCCTTTGGACTGCATTCTCCTATAGTCGTCACATGCACCCCAAACGAGGGGGGCATCTATTGGCTCAACAAATCACCCCTACAACAACTCAGAGCTTCAAAACAAATCATAAGAATGCAAAATCAGCTCATGCACACGGTTATAGAATGGTTCAAGATACAAAGAAAACACTAGTGACCAATCACGACAGTAGCGGTGGATGTGATGTAGACACTCCTAGGATCATCACACTTTCCACAAGATGTATTAGAGAATCAAATTCAACCAAATCCAAATCTTGTAATTATGCCTTGGTCTCAATATTAGGAAACACCCACAATCCTACATTTTACCTTATATATTCAAAGCAGTGTACTCAAGGCTACAAACATGCTAATAATTCTTATTTCAACTTTGTCCCAATTGTCAAGCAAGTGGAAATACAAGAATTAATGAATTTGATCATTTTTCTAAAACTAAGATTATAGGCTTCTTGAGAACACCAATGCATTGAATGAGGTAAGTTAGAATAATCCATTGAGTTTATAGAGAAGATGATGATAGTTTTAGGTACCCTTTATCAAGTTATAGGTGTGGGTAAATTTTTTTGACCCAACTCCTAGAACAACTACCACTTCCTTTACAATGTTTCCTTTTAGACCAATATTACTCTATCAGGGATGTCCCTATACAACTCTTGATATAAATTTTGATTGAAAACCTCTTTTTTCAGAAAAAAATAGAAATCTAAACACCCATTTTGGCATAGATTCAGTTTCCACAATTTCATCACATCCTTCTTTGGAATATTTTTTTGGAAATCTCAATTTTGAGTCTCAAATTAGCCCTCCTTTATTTTGTTACAATGCCTCCAACTAGATTGTTATATTTTCCTCTTTGGTATGAGTTTCTTATGGAAAAATTTAAATTGATTCCATCGAGGGAATGGTACAAGTGATATCTTAATGGTTTTAGTCTTTGAAGTAGGGATTAGATCCTTCAAATGTTTGAAATACTATAAACCCTAGTAAACACCAGATGTGAACCCGAAATGAATATATTATTACTATTTTATTTGAAGGACTTGACAATTCCTCTATCCACTTCGAATATGTTTGGAAAAGTATTCAAAAATGTGACACCTTACTAGGAGAGCCTCTCCATTCCTCTAACACTTGTTGGGTCAAATTATCTAATGTCTTCTATCACAGAGCAGGGTACTCGGGGTAACAAAGTTTTACTCATTCAAAACAGGTTTAAACACCCTTGTTAGGGCTTCATGGAGATCACACACACCTAAGGAATCGTCCAAATCCCTTTCTCATGGATTCCTCTTCATTATCCTTATAGAAAACCTTTTCAAACAAACTCAACTCGCCCTTTTACGGATCCGAAACTATAGTCTTCACACTACTTGCCATGCACGTTTTCTTAAGGACTTTCAAATCTACATTCACAATAAAATGGAAAAATTCTTGTAAAGAAATCACTTTTATACTTACTCGTGGCTATCACTAAATTGTTAGGATCTTGAAACTATTCTACACTGCTCATATTCAATCCACCACCTTGTCATGCACAAATTCCGAGACTTATTAAGACCGATTACACATCAAAGTTTGTACTAAACCTTTTATTGGAGCTCAATTTTGAATTCAATTGATTGATTAACGATTCAATCGATTACAAAGTGGAATCTTATACCTTTTCACTCGAATTATTTTTCCCATAAGCTGTTTTCTAGGTCTCATATGGCGAAGACTACATGGAGATTACATACAAGCAAAAGGGCTTAAGTGTCATTTTCAAATTACATAATCAATCATACAACATAAAGAGCCCTCAAAGACACTTGATGACGAAAAAATGACCTATATACATGTTAGAAATACTAATTAGACTCCCAACATTTAATGAGCAAGCCAAAATTGGCTTTAGGAATTCAAAATTTCAAATAGGTCAAAATGGAGGGTAACTCCATAATTCAGATTTTAAACCCCTAAAGCCTAACAAGACCTCAAAATTATCTCAAGAACACATCTAAGAACCTAAGAAGACAAATTTTGACTCAACATGCCTAGACTACTCTTGGAGTGATGTCCCTATATCGGGATGCTTGCGTCCCCCCTAGGCCCAGTGTCATGGGGGCAAAAATAGTCATTTTCTCACTCAACACGGTTTCAAGTAGATTTACAACACGGTTCTCAAATTAGGCACTTTCCTCCAATTACATAATGCATTCAATTGGTTCTACAATTAGTTACATCAGAACACCATGAACAACATGTTACAAATCAGGGACGTACCATCTGTAGTGGTGTTTATTGGGAAGCGTCATGGAAGGAGAGAAAAACCAGACCTCTCTCCCCAACACTCTTCTCTTGGTGTGAGATCGCCCAAAAACTTGCTCTTGGCGTGAGATCGCCCAAAAAACTTGCTCTTGGTGTGAGATCGCCCAAAACCTCACCATCGAAAACAAGACATTCAAATCCTCAAAGCATCTCCAAAGCAACAAGACAACTTTCTATCATTTAATCTCTCATACATCAAGTGCACTCTTTCCTTTACACACTTTTTCACTTACTTATACATACATTACTCGATTTTTCACATACGGACTTTGACTACTTTCTCGCTCTTCTTTTGTAGGTCCATCCTTATACGCAACAAGAAGCATCTCACATCAACAAACACAAGCTCCAACAACACACTACTATGCATACACTTCACCCCTAGGGTCTACTTCCCTTTCCTAGTCTCCACGCTTCACATTGCGATCACTTCATGTTTCACTTGTCTATTTGACACGCTATCACTACACTCTTTTATACAGGATTACAAGGTACACATCTTTTATCTACTTTATGTTATTGAGTATTCAATTGACATCATAAAGTGGGGAAAATGTAAACACAAAATCTATGCACTTAAGTGCATTTCTAGGCCATAAAGCATAATAATGTATACATAATTTCTAAGCAAGAAAACTAGTGGTTGACAACTTCTTTTAGGTCTTTTGCTTTATCTCTTGCATTACTCTTGGCCTTACACATCTTACAAATTTTCTCGAACTTGACTAATTTATCTCTTATAGCCTCAAACACTAGCATCAAGTTAAGACAAAAGTGCTCATGTCCATCCTGGACTCTCCTGGCCCTCTTTATCATTTTCTTAGTCTTTTGGGTCTCTTTTACTTCTTGGTCACCTTTTAGTACTTTGGGTTGTCCTTTTAGTTATTAATTAAAAAATTCAAACAAGGGAATCATATATATACTTAGTTATTGCTCTTAAATAAGGGGTCAAACACTAAACATTATCTACTATCACCTAAGCTTGCATCCAAAGGCACAAGAGTATTTCAAGAGCATACATCTAGCACACTTATATGAGGGACAAGGGCTACATCACTCTACATACACACCATAGGGGTGGAAGTTCTTTAACTCCATCTCACACATTTGTGTACTTAAAACATTCTAGATCTAGCCCGCTATCATAATGCAACTTGCACACAGGCATCTTAGAGAATCATTACAGACACATACACACAAAACTACATAAAGTCCGAGATGTAGTCCAGTGCTTAGTCGTAAGTTCACTCTTTGGGTGACTTTGGAGTCGGTCAACTCCACATTCTGCATATTTTTTAATTAGATTTGATGTGGTTTATGGACATGTGCAAGTAGACATTTGTTTTGCAAGTTACAGGTGTGATCGAACCCTAACAACAAATTCAGAGCGAAAAAATGAATATTGGAGCAAAGACCTTCCGACCAGAAAAATTCAAAACCTAAGCATCTAAACAGACACTAGCGCCGTAACAAACACTAGCACCTGAGGCGCTACTGTCCTCTTGTGGGCATTTTTTTCCTTCATATTTATGTACTTCTAAATCTTCATCGAGCATTTACGATGTTGTTTCCAACCTATTCCAGTAGTTACTCAATTTGAATCATCTCCATATTGCACAAAATCAACTAAGTCATCTCCCCTCTCATTTGCTTAGGGTTTCATATTATTGCTTGTTTATTGTTTGTCCATTACTGAATATTATCATATGTATATCATTAGTTACAATAAATTTACTCTGAAATAAGATTTAATTCAATTTAATTTAAATCACCTATATTTTAATTTGAAGGGTTAGGTTAAGCTTGACCCTTCATAAGTGACAAATTAAACAATACGTTGCCCTTAATTGAAAAAAGAAAATCTTATATATTTGATTATTTTATATAAAATAAATATGAAAAAGCAAAACTATTAAATGGAAAAATTGATTAAAATTTTTGAAAGGTAAAATTAAATAATCAAGATTCAAAAAAGTAATTACATGTTCAACTTGCATCACTCAAAGGAAGAGGTCTGTGAGATTTCATTCTTTTCCATTCCTCATATACCTCATTCCAATCTACTATATCCAACTTTTGAGGTGCAGAAAGAGATAAAAATATTAATGTGTCTAATGTATCCAAGAAAAGTCTAGACCTCTCAATAGTTTGAATGCGATTTAACTTAGAAAATTTTCTCTCACATGTTGATGTACTTGTTGGAAGTGTGATAACTATTTTCCATAGTTTCATTAAATTAGGAATGAATCTTTCCACATTTCATCTTCACCACATTAATCTCATGCCTTGAACATAGTCTTCTTCGGATGTGCTTTATGTAGATTCACAACAAAACTTATATTTTACTTCTCATATATTTTCTAGTCTTAAATTATTTTTAGGGCTATAAATAAAATGTCCTTTGACATTCAAAGCCAAATTGTTGGTATAAAAAATATAAGATTCTAAAAAGAAACAAACACTTTCTTATTCAAGAATAAGATTTGTTAGTCAATTTAGAGCCATGAAAGAAATTATAATTTTGTTATAATAATAAGCACAATATATTTATTACATACAAAACAAAAGTAAAACATATGAATTTTTAGACCTTAAAAACCTAAATGTGATTTAATATTACATACCTTAATCTATCTCAAATACAAGAGTAATTTAGCGTGGAAGAATCCTTAAATAATCCAGCCTATTCATTGATTACACAATATGAAGTTGTTAACTTAGAAGCATAGCAATTAGTATTATTATCTTAACAACAATTTGAATATAAAATTTAGAGAAAAATTAATATTTAAGAACCCAATTTCCAAACTAAAACAAGAATCACAATGCGATACATTTGGTCCCTGCCTTTACAAATTGAATTGTTTATTGTTTTAAAGTACATGACATTAAACCAATTTAAAGTAATTATGTTATAATGAAGTGTGTATGAGTTGTATAAATTTAAAATGATTAGTGTTTGTTGAATTGTTTTAAAGGTATTATTATTGTTTTTAAAAAAATAATTATCATCAAATAACTTAAATCCACAAAATATTATATTGCTCTCTAAAAAATTGCTTGAGAAGTGTTCCATGAAAATAGGGAAGTGTTTTATGGAAATAGAATGAATTATGACACGGTGTTTCAAAGTGAGATGTTAATTTAAATTCACAAAAAAAAATATTGCTCTCCAATAAAAAAAATTGCTTGGGAAGTGTTTCATGAAAATAGGGAAGTTTAGGGCTATTGTGTATTTAGAGTTAATTGAAATCCACAAAAAATTATATTGCTCTCCAATAAAAAGAATGTTTAGGAAGTGTTCCATGAAAATAGGGAAGTGATCCATTAAAATAGGGAATTATAAACGGAGGCGGTGTGAAACTTGTGCATCTAGTGGTCCCTCCCCTCACGTCGGGGTAAATAACAATGGGGTGATAGAGACGTGTTAAACTATAATATGTAATGATTCCTCTACGAATAAAAAATATTATAACATCATTTTGTTGTATGGGAATAACAAGAATAAGGAGAAAAATCAATCAACCAATCATATATATTAAAATTAGTATTTTAAATCTATAAAAAATGATATATTGTTTTAAACTATTGCATAGACCATATGAACTAAAAATAGTTGATTGTGATTGGTTGAAAAAAGATTAAATAATAAGAAAATGATTATTATGGTTACCCTTCTTGCAGACTAATAAGGGCATTGAGAATAAAAATTCCCAAATTGATTTAATGACTAAAAAAAGCTAAAAAAATCTAGCATTCCTCTTATGACAATATAAACAATCAACTAATTTCTTATTTAGTGGTGATTTATTTCTCCTTAGATTTTGTGCATGATTTGTGTAAAGAGAATGTAGATTTATTTTAACACGAGAAAATAGAAAGTATGAGTTATGAGTGCTAAAATTATTCATTTGATATTTAATTTATTAAAATGAATCCAATATTTATAAATATTAACATATCATATATGACAAGTGAGTTTTTAGTTGGCCCTTTTAATGAAAAATTAACATAAGTGACCTTATTTAATGTAATTTTAAATTTTAAATTTCTTTTTAAGTGTAAATTTTTAAATACCCTTCTATAACAAATTGAAATACGTTTGAAAGGCATTGACAACTTCTATGAGTCAGGCTTGCATATGTAAAAGAAAAATCACATAAAACAAATATTACATTCTACCAATCTTTTTGAAAGCTTTTCATTTCATCAGGAATAGAAAGCAATACATGTAGATGACTGAAACTCATGCATGCACGGTGGATGGACAGTGAATTTTGATGATCGAAAGATATATGTGATGAATGAACGTGAATATAATAGAAGTATAAGGCATGATAATCGATTATAATGAAGGATAACACCTGCATATCATAATCTATTCGAGGGTAATGGACAGGTAAGACAATGAAACCGAGCACTTAAATTCTTCAAATCTTTGATAATATTCTCTCACATTTACTCATGATATTCCTAACATGTTTTCCATCCATCTTTTCACGGTCCCAGATCAAGAATTCTTATCCTGTCCTAAACGAGAAATCTGCATTTCTTCAGTAAATCTGAAATGGGTTCTTCAAATTAATGGGTTCTTAGAAATAACAAAGTTTCAAAGCCGACATCACTAAGCTATTGTCTACCTCACGTCATTAACTGAGGACCTCATTCCTATATTTTTGAGCTATGTCACAAGGTTCTCCGATTTTTTCGAAAAAGTTCGAATTTTGCCAATCTTTATTCTTGTTGAACATGAACTTGAACTTTATCCATTATTTTTGCATGGGAAGTTTTTGACATGATTTTGCATTATTTTACAAATGTGTGTATATATACATATACCGACTGAAAGTAGGGGACAAAAGCTCATTCCACTTCGTCCCTTTGACATATTTATGATTTTTTTCAAAAAATAAAAATGATAAGAAAAATATTTGTTCGAACTAAAAGATGTTTTTTTTTTTCTCGAACTTCATCCCTTGGCGAACTTGAACAAAATTTTATCCTCATCGAACATAAACGCAAACTCGAACATTGTGACTTAGCTTTTGATGCCATAAGTTGAAGTACTAATGTGCCATTAATGCCTGGAATTGCAATCGAGTCCACACATGACATGGTCATGCAGGGTCATTGAGAGCCCCAACAGCTGACCTTCTGCTAATATTATGACTGATTTATATTGACACTTGACAAAGGTTTAAGGGGAAGAGGACCACAAGCTGCAGGCAGAGTTATTGTTGAATATATGGTCAAAGCCATACAAGCTAAGATTGGATGCTATACATATGCCCAATGAAGAGGAGTGGATGCTGAAATAATTGAAGAGAGTGGAGGTGAAAAAGTAGCAATGATACTTCAGGGATATCATTACAATTGATTTGATATGTTCCATCTGATTTTGTATTGATGTGTGCTACCTTGTATAAATAATCTGAGCCAATAATCAAAAATCATTTTACATTTATACATATTCAGTATGCTTCAACTTTCCAGTTTCTAACTGCCCACTTGAATTTATATCTTATTAGATGTGTATTTTTGTTGTCCTCAACAAAATGCAATGCGGAATCCCAATATTTAGTCTTAGTTCTCAAATTATCACGATACTATGTTAGGTTATCGTTAACTTTCAGATTAATTTTCACTAGGTCTAAAACCATATCAAAGTTGAAGGCTTACCAGTTGGATAAATATTCTAATCAACAATGCTTCAAAGTAAATTTCTTCACTAGAATTTTAAACAACTATCTTACAAATTCTAAAATGTTCCATAGCCATCAGATTTAGTGTTCAACTTATTTATACGTGTCTTTCTTGATACTCGAGGTCTTTTGAACCTATTTAATGACATCGAGTAATGATTTATGTTGCTCTAATTCTTGAAAATACCAATTGTTGTTTCTAATTTTGTTTCTTAGAACTATTTGACATTTTGTTCCTTTTCTCCAAGGTTATGCTATTCAGAACTCGTTCGAGCAAAAGCAAGTCTTTTTCCTCGAGTGGGATAAGACATGAAATCATGATAAACATATTTCTAGATTGCTTTTTCTCCTCCTAAAAAATTAGAGCCTTTCACTTAATTTTTAGGTGTTGTTCTCTCCTATGAATTGCATTTGGTAAGATATAGCTATGTTACAAGAAATAATCTGAGAATGGCAACTGAGATGTGATCTCATTAAAACTCCTGTTGAGTCCACGTAATTCCTGAATATGAGGTTCATCATCTTCCACTGGAATGATTTTTGCAAACTTCCCTCGACCGAAGTAATCCACCACCCTGTTGGCAGCTTCTAGTCCAGTCACATATGCTTTTTCCTACACCAATAAAAAACAAGTTATGTAAAGCATCCAATGTTTAAAATCTAATATAAATAATTATATTAGAGCACTTGTCAAAGAGGAATTGTAGTTCCACTGAGACCGGGAACCATGTCGAGTAATAATCCAATCACCAGACCATAAATAGGTTTGGAATGCTTGTACTTCCCCGCATCATGTATTGATAGGAACCTGAAAGATGAGTTTGTTAATTGATTTCCCAACTAATTAGTCTTTCAATTTACCATTCCAAATAACTTAAAATCTCGCTACCCACATAAGCTAAACCTCAAAAGTCGCACTTTTAGCCTATAACCTGCATCTTGGCATCACACTCGATCATTAAAAACATGTTAGCATCATAGAACTCATGTAATGTATGATAGTCTACATCATTGTTTTGCCTTTAGAAAGACTAATCTGATAGGAACCCCAATATGGATATATGTACTTGGTTCTTTGCCAAACTCATGGTCTACTAGTGACACAAAACTAATTACTGTTGGGAGCCTTCCTTTGGCTTCCAATCATCTCAAGCCTCTACAAGGTGGTAGGACATTATATGGTATAATTAGTTGAGAATAGAGATATTTTTCCATATCTATATGTAACACCTCAATCAAAATACCAAGCGGTATGCACTCAATCATGGAAGAAAAGAGTGAATAAACTTTGACAAGCTCCATTATCAACAACTATCCTTGAACTTGAGGTCTTCAATGATCAATATTTTGGTCATATCACACAATCAACTCTAAAATATATAATGTATGAGTAGGTTGACACATTGGACCTTGAGATATCAGATCCAAGATGCTCAACTTGGCCCAATGCACATAAGAAATTGGTGAAATAATTGTAATAGTTGTAACTTTCAGTTGAAATACATAAACATGCAAATCATGAACAAGGATTTAGCTATCCAATCATATTTTTTATCTCAGCTAGTTCAAGCCCTTGGGTCCACTCTTACCTCTCATCCAATGTTACACATTTGCACACCAATGCAATCATATATAAAGCATAAAGGCAGATTTCTTGCATTCTAAATGTCAAATTTTATGATGTTTAGGAAGATTATATGCATTAACCATTAGTTCTTTTCATTTCCAAAATGTCTTTTGATGCATATGCTTCCCCCTTAAAAAACAATTGAACTATACAACATTTTTACTTTCATAAATGTTTTAATTTAAAACAAGAATAGTCATCATTTTGACCAAAACAATTGGCCAAAGTACGTGCTTGCTAATTGCCAAGCAATGTTTTCCAATCATAAAGGTGCACGGAAAACAAGGTAAATCTCAATGCTATGGTGCAAACAATTTGGTTTGTTTCACCAACGGAAGACATATATGAAACATGTCAACTCCTCTCCTAAAGCTATCCCTTACCATTGAATAAAATCATTTTGGATTCATATTTATTATTTCACATTATAACATACAAAATATATATCTTGTAAGACAATCATAAGGATTTACCATAAATAAATAAGGCAAAAAAGTCATACAATTCAGCGATTAAGAACTAAAACTGCACAGAATCAAAATAACACTTAGCTAACAACAAAGTTTTAATACAATTACCCAAACATTATCACCACATCAGTGCACATTTAGCATACATTTATGCGAAATTGGGTGTTCCTTAGATACAAGGGATGGATGGAATCAATTGAGGGAGGCACATTTAGTTTCTCTACACTTTACCTTCAATGACTACTAAAATACAAGATTCTTCAACTCCATCTTAAGACCTAGGCACTTCCCAATACTCTTGAGGTTCTGGAGAGATTGAAACTCCATTATATGACTAAACTTGAAAATGTAGACTGAAATTCATTTGCTCGCATTTTTTTCCCTTAGGCTATAGAAGAACAAACCTAGAGCAATCCAGAGAGAAATGCAAGCATGCTGTGGTCAATAAGATGCAAGTTGCTATGTATAGCTACAAGATTTTTCACCCTCCTAGAGTTAAGCCTATTCCTCTTGATAGAGTTGATGAAGCTATGAGTAGACAAGTTTCTCTCAGCAGCGAGAAGAACTGGAGACTTGGGACAATAGACGAATGGCTAGTGTGGTTGTCAAAGTAGGCCCATGCATAATCCACCACAAATTGGGTCCTCCTGTGCCATAGTCTCCCTATCCAGCTTGGCCTCTTTTGGATATCCCCTAAGAGTGGAAAATTTTGACCACTCAATATGAATGATGTCAGCATTTGTAAACTCATGCATCTTCTTAATAGCTTTCATGAACCCGTTCTTCACCTCAGAATCTTGTATGGGGGTAATTTTGCTAGACCTTTGTATGTACCACTTCAAGTTCAATGCATAGGCAACCATGTGCAAGGGAGTGTTGAGCTTCTCCCATCTCTGGTGAATGATTGGTTGAATATGTTCATTGTAGAACTGCAATGTGGGGTCTTTCTTTTGTACAACAGCCTTCATTTGGCCAAGCATACTATCAACGCACTCATACACCTCTTCAAGGGTAGGTGCATTAGTGTCTCCATATCTAATGACTTTGAACACTGGAGTAATGATGGAGACAATGTATTTTTGCATCAGCCCAAAAAATGTCACTCTTCATGATGCAGGAACATCATCAATAAGCATTCAAATATAAGTATTTCCTAGCTATATGGTCAAAGGAAGCATTCTAGGGTGTGTGGAGTATGAGAGAGTTTGGAATTTCAAAATTTGGGTTTCCCTCCAAAAATGAATTCAAATCTCATACTTGTAATGGTGGACTCTAAGCTTGTCAAGTGGATAGTTGAGCCTACAATAGGTGTTACTATATGTGTTAAGGGGTATTAGGAGTTTATTAATGTTTGAAAGTGTCTTATTAAGTGTAGGGTGTGTATTGAGTCCTTTGTGTGCTAATGCATCATTAAGATGCTTGCAATAATGTAAAGAGTAGCAGTTATGGGTCTAGGAGGTGGATGGAAGTCCAACAGTCACAAAATGTCAGCCCTAGAAGTCAGTTACATTGTGGGAGTAAGTACATGCATGGGAGTTCGAGTATAGGGAGCATAGTAGTGAGTTTGAAAGCTCATTCCTCGTATGGAGGAAGAGGAGAATGAGGTAGTAAAGAAGAGTTCAGTATTTGTTTGAAGACCCACAGTTGAAGATGCATATATATCTCTGTTTTTGTGTGTGTACTTTGTGTTTTCTGATTTTATAGCAAGAGTCCATGATTTCTATTCACCTGGTATGGAAGATTTCAATGGTAAACTGTGGATGTTACTTTGTATGTACTTATCTTAGGATTTGTAGTGTACTCATACTCTGTTTTGATGGTATGTGATCGTCTCAAGTCAAGACAAGACTGTGAATGCTTTGGGATTGTAGATTGTGAACTCTTCCTTGTATAGTATGCATGAGATGTAAATATGGAATCTAGAGCCTGAATATGCTTTGATAAAATGTGTTGTTACTAAGTTCTAGTAAGAAAACAAAGCTTGACTGTCTTGGTATGACTGTGATAGTCTTATAAGTATACCAATGAGTGTGAAAAGTGGATTCACGTGATACAGGTTTGTACGGGTTGTGATTGTGAGGTATAAAAGAGATTAGAGGTTAAATATTCCTGCATCTCCTTTTGCATGTTGGAATATACTAAATGTTGAGACTGTGATTGCACACAACACAAATTTCCGAAACTCTGATTTTCCTAAACAATGTGGTGATTACATGAGGTGACTGAGATCATTAAAGGAATGAATGGAAAAGTCTCCCAAGTCTTAGACAAATTTTTCTTCAAACAAGTTGATTAAACTCTTTAGAGCTGGTAAGAGGGTTTGTAGATCCTGTCTCCTAATGTGCAGGTAGGTATCTTTTCACCCGATTCAAGGTATTCCACTTACTTTCATGGATCACTGTTAAAACAGGGATGAGGGGATAGATCCCACAGATATGTATGAAAAATTTGAGGCCTTGAAAGTCAATCACTAGAAAGATATACCAAAATATATTCTCCTCGGGCTCAAACAGTGAGTGCAGCTAGGGATTAGGTTTGAAGACTCAAATCGAGGAGTTAGGGTCTAAAAACTTGTAGAATATATGTTGACTAAGTGTACTAAGATATTTTGAAACAAATTTGAAGAACTAGGGGTGGAATCTCCAGATATGAATGACAGTCTTCATCAAGGAAGTCTGCACAGTCTAAAAGCCTAACTTGAAGAGCTAGTTTGCAAGGGAAGTACCATTTCCTATCGATTCCAACCTAGAAAATTTTTAGACAAAGAAAAGCCCTAATGGGTACTCGAATATGTTTGGATTGTTCCATGAAGCCCCCTACAAAAGGAGTTATGGTTGACAGTCTTCTAGAACATGACTAGTAAGTAGCCTTTTAGAGGGACTCAAGGGAAGGAAGGGTGATTTGAGGAAGAGATCAAAGACTTAGTTCATGAAATTTTTGACACGTCATAGTGATGATATGAGGCACTTGAGGAAACTTCAAAATGATTATGGGTGGTCCTAGAAGCTCCTAACTTCAGTAATAACATTGGCATGGTCTTAAGGGCTACTAAGGGCATTGTGAACTAAAGGAGGGGTGATTCAGAGAGAAGGATTAAGAATTAGGTCCTCAAACTTGACATACACCATTGGGTGGCTAAAAGGATGTTAATGAAGCTTACGAACTTTTTGGGTATCTCTAAACCAGCCCAACCATGATTTGAGCAATGAAATTGGTCTTAAGGGGATGTGAGGGCAGTCTTGCAAAATGGAGAGAGAATGATGGAATGGATTGTCTTGAGTGCATTTTGGGTGTGTTCTAACCTTATTTTTCATGAACAATAGGGTGTAAGCAAATGAAGAATCCACCAGAGGCTAAAGGAGCCAAATCATACTCATAGGAACTATAGGCTAGCTATGAATGCCAAGGGACAATTTTTAGCTTGCAAGGAAAGGTAAGTGCTTGTGGAACTGCATGAAGGTAGATGTCTTTAGAACATGGTATGGATATGATAGGACAAGTTTTGATGATGATGATGCCACTAAATTTGATGAATGTCAGTTTTTGCAAGTTTAGGCCTTTGTAGGCTTGAGAAGGATCCTCAATGTAGATTCCTAGAGAAAGTTAGCTATTAGAATCCTATTGAAATTCCTGAAAATACTGAGTGTTATACCTTGGCTCTGCATCACTTCACCACCTCCTTCACCCTCTTCCCTTGCACAAACATAGAATCAAGCCACAAATTCCAATCCCTTATCATGATCATGACTTGCAATGCCTCTTGCAACTCAAACATCCTCTCCAAGAGAATGAAGTACAATGCATATCTAGTCTCCACAGGTTTCAAAATTCCTTCTTAGAGAAGGTCCTGAAGAGTGCATGTGAAGTGTGGTGGTTGCAAATAAACATCTGCACATCTCTAGCATCATTAACGACCTCTTTGATCCAACCTATTTTTCCCATGTCCTTGAGTGCATTATTCATGGCACACACACAAGGAGTCCACCAAATATGTTTGTAGGCCGCCTCAATCAACTTCCCTGCAACTCTACATACATGGGTTGCATCTATCACTACTTGCACCAAAAATTCTAATCCAACCTCCTCAATAGCATCTCTAAGGATTTGGAACTAAAAATCAGCATCCTTGTAGTTCCCTAAACAATCAATAGCCTTAAGGAAGTAAGGGTCATCTGTACATGTGACCATGATGTTGATGAGTGGATGATGCCTAATGTCCGTCCACCCATCCATGACTATGTTGCATCCACTAGTGACCCAAGTAGCCTTCATTTTCTCCATTAGAATATTAATCTTGGAATAGTTCTTATCCAAGATTATTGTCCTCAATTTTGTCTCCCTTGGTGGCACATATGATGGTCTTGCTCTTATTATCTTTGCCACAACCTCCTTATAATAAGGAGAGCGAGCCACATGGAATGGAATGCCATTGGCAAAGAAGAATTTTCAATGGCATCATCTGCCTCATCCTTATATTGCACATTGAATAACTCTGCCATTGTGTTTGCAACATAACTACTTTTCATTTTATGTTTCCCCTTAAACTCTGTTTCCCCTGAACTAGATGGCCAAGCAAGAAAGTCTTGCCTCTTGGAAAGTTCTAGTGCTAGGAGTAGGACTCTGTGATGGCATAGTATCAATTGTATGTGTTTCTTCTTCACCACAACCCTACAATTTATGTATTCAACTCTTTGTTTGAGAAACGATTTGCCACATACATCCACACCTTTTCCTCGGATGTGATGTATGTGTGCATTAGCTCTTGTAATTCTGCCTTGAAATTCGAGATGAAAAAAATTACACTTATCCGACTTATTGCCCTTGTTGTCTCACGTTTTGCTGGAATTTGTAGTTTGGTTGCAAATTGTTTTAAAGGGGCCTTCTTGTTGAAGGGACTCTTGGCAAAAGGTTCCAATAACTTGGAAGGGAAACTAAAATGTGTAGTTGCACTCCCAATGGAACTATTTACATCATCTCCCCCACCACATCTATACTCGGAGTCTCAGATTCAACACTCCATAAGCTCTTGTTGACCCTCTTCGTCACTCATGTTGTGAGAACTCATAGTGACATTGCAAGAAATGAAATTTATGGATACATGTCATTAATAATAATTTAATAAATTAATAATACATTATGCAAGGGCTCAAGAGTCCAAGACATAAGGATTTTCTTACTTCAATCCGCATGAAGTGCAAAAGCAAAGGATGCATAAAAATAGGAACACTTAATCTTGAATCTTCAACCTTAAATTTTTAATCAGCTATTTAGGGTTCTCTAATTGTTGTTTAACAACCCTAAAATAGTTAAAAAAACATTTGATTAATTTATAATTACATACAATTCCATGAACATTGAACAATTTAATAATTAAGAAAATTAAAATAAAAAATAATATATTAAAATGCAATATTGCAAATCCAAAAATTGAAAACAACAAAATGCTAAAGATGAAGGGCCATGGGCCATGGCTTACCTTGAATACCCGAGAGCTTCTAGCGTGATGAATGTGTTGAAACTTGAATGGTTGATCAATGAAGAATTGACACTTGCTCTTCAAACTTTTGTTGTTGTTGTCCCTCTTGCTAATGCCATCAACCTCTCACTCTTGTAGCCTTTCTTTCTTTCACTCTTGAACTTGTAGCCTTGCTCAATGTTTTTGTAATTTGGAGTGACAATGTGAGGTTCATTTATAGTTTTTAGTTCTTAGAGGTCGGTTGGGCCTATAGACTATTAGGGTTAGGATTGGAGGTATACACATCTAAAAAATTGTGTTTTTAATTAAAAAGACATTTGGGCACACTTTTTTTCTGCAAGGGGCACGTGTATGTCTTGAGGACGGTCAAGGGACTTAGCAAGGTCTTTGAGACATCTCGGGGTCGTCCCCAAGTCTCCTCACCGTCCCTGTTGGACGGAAACATTTCTTGTTTTGGGGACATCCCTTGTTAGCTGCTGGTGGTGGGGGGATGGAAAGGGGATGTTTCCCATAAGTCTCCAAGTCCCAAGGATGTCCACTGACCTTGGAAACATTATTTTTTTGGGGGATGCGTCCTTGTGGAACACTAAAGAAATATAATGAAATGAGTCAAATTACTCTCTCTTTTAAGGCATTTCAAGAACTTGATTCAAATGGGAATATTTGTCACCAAAATTATCAAATCATTTCAACTTCATATGACCAAATTATTTCTAAAAATCAGTTAAGTGTTATCAAATGTTTTTCAAGGTCGTATAATAGAATTTTGACTTGAAATTGACTGCACCATGAAATATATATGTTATAAACACCCCATTATATTTTCAGGTTAATTGGATGGCATATGAAGGTTTTATAGCTCCTACACCTTCCACTTACACTTACACTTCCACTTTCCACTCGCATTTCCTTTGGCTGCTGCTAGGCATATGCCATGTGGCATTGTTTTTTTGGTTTTTTTCTGCTTTGTACTTGAATGAGGATCTGAAATTGAGTATTGTCTTATTTTAAATACATGAGCTCCACACAACCAAATTAATTAGTATATATGTATCTGGATTGTGGTGTTTATGGATTTTAGCCAAATGTTTAATTGCTATTTTGTACTACCCTATAACACGTGTTACAAAGGGGCTAATTAATGTTTGCTACTCTCAAAAGATTTTTGAGCTAAGGGTAGTTGATGATTATTATAATTCATTAATATGCATGTAAGTTAATTAATTCTTTAAGAGTATGCATTTTGTTTGATATGCCGTTGATAAAGAATGGGCCCTCTTGTACTCCTATAAATTGAAAGCAAATACCATATGACACGCCACCTATTCTAGATGAGAACTAACAATCCTTCATGTACATCGTGCACTCATTAAAGGTAACATCAAAATGCTTGCTTGTTGAGGAAGGGACTCAATAGGTGACAAGTAGATGACACTACAATATGTAGTTCCATCGGGTAAAACATGTAATACACTTTGAAATACACAATTATTGGTCCCAAAGGGATGTTGAATGAAAATTCTCTGTCCTTGTGATATTTCATCCATTGTTAGGAATCAGTATCTTGGATGATGATATTAGAGTTGAGTTTGAATCCATTTAACTGAACAAATTTACATAGAAAGCAACACTTGAGCCTTAGCAGGCCATCATGTATGCATATATACAAACTTCAAAGGTCATCACAAAAATATATCTTTTTACTCAATTCTATTTATGCTAAAAATATGGAAAAACCTATACAAACTCTATCAACCCATTCGCTCACTATAAAATACATGTGAGTGCACCAATGTGCACTCGGGTGCAAATACATGTTTAGTACCATGAAAAGCTTTAAACTTGGCTAATGTTAGGTACAAGTAATGATTATCCTTGAGAGACACTTTAGAAATGAGGTAGGTTATTACAACATCCATCATTATAATTTTTGTACCTCTAGCAGCAGTAATTATTAGAGAAGAATTCAACTTCCAACCTTTGTCATGCATTATAGGTTATACTCACTTCTTCAACCCTTATTCATATTGTAAATATAAGTTGGATATTGAGGGGAGCTATTTATCTTTGTTTGAATTTACCTAACCCCTACCTAAAACTGCACAAGTTACCCCATGGCTGGAAACTCTTCTCCAAATGGCATTCTTGGGCTGTCCATTTTTTCTGCATTTTTTTTCTCACATTCTCGAGACATTTCATATTTTATTTTGGCATCTTGGGGATGTTTCCTTTTTTTCTTTGAGGAGGTGGGGTACTTGGGGTCATCCTGACATCCTCAGGACGTTGAGGATGTCCCCAATCTGCTGAAAGTGTCCCAGGGCGTGCCCCACATCAATAATTGGTTTTTAAAAAAGAATGAAAAAAAAAACATATTTGTAAAATCAAGAAAACAAAAAGGAGAATTTTCAAACAAGTATTTTCATGACCATCGATAATAAGACAATCAGATTTTGTATTCAGTGCTTCAGTAAATTTTCGAGTTCAAGTTTCAAGGGTGAATGTTGAATGTTCAATGCCATGGATGTTGATTTTGTTTGAATATCTGCTCTTTCTAGTATTTAATTATGTTTAACAGTTTAATTATACAATTGAAAAGCTATAAAATATGTTTTTATAATTTTATTTAATTGTTACAATATATATAACTGACCATCCCTCTACCGTCCCCAAAATCTGCGATTTTTTTTTTTGCTGTCCAGGAAACTCGAAGAAACATAGGTATAGGGTTAGTCCATTCTCCTCTCTTATCATAAGTTTTTATCTACAACATATAAAATGATTGACATACTGAACTTTCCAATTAAGGTCTATTATTGGAAGGATATCAACTCTGTTTACCTTGTAAAGATGAGTATTATCATTGTCATTGCTCACTTCCATGGTTGTCTTGCCACCGAGTTTATCCTTTCCCATTTCCTGATGGGAGTAGCATTCTCCTCTCTGAGAATATGTTCCGTGTGTGACAGCATAGGGGAATCCTTTGCCATGCATGAGTTTTGTTAGAATCAGAATTCTTGTAGCCAAGGTTTATAGTTTAAGCAATTGCTCCTCTATAAACCTCATTTCATTTTATTCCACCCGATAGACTATGTTCTGCTCTACTGTCAGGACAGTTTTTTCTAATGAACCCAACTATTACAAGCTATAGATCAACATCGGGTAACTTAAGCCCAAGTTTATTCTTAGTAGTTGGTACATTAATTATATAGCGCATACATGACATAGAAATTGTCAGACACCACAGATCCCTTCATATGCATACGGCACATGGAAGATATAGAAGATTGTTGGAAAAAAAAGACATCCAAAACTCTGAATCTTTATTGGTGTTAAACAGGAACATATATTCTCTGGCAACCTGCTACACCATTCCTTGCTAGCCTCTCATTCCACAATGATTAGAATTTTCTCTTGTTACAGAATTCAACTCCATTGTGCACATCAGCAGAGGGGGATTAAGGCCTAGGAAAACTAGGCAACTACCTAGGGCGCTAACATTTAGGGGGTGCTAATTTATTTTATTTTACTATGGTTTTTATGAAGAGTAGATCAATTTATTAGTTCCATATATGCTAGTAGCAGTTAGTGTCCAACCTTACATACAAATTCAATTCACTTCATTCAAAATAAAATTAAAATTACATAATTGTATTAAGAATATGATATTTAATAGGCCTCAAATATTTATGCAAGTGCCTTTGTTGCATGATTCTTAAATTTAATTCATACTCATGTATTTTTCATACTTTGTATTGTTTTGAAGTCTTGGATGTTTTTTTGGAGGAGAGATCAAGAAAGGTGAATATGTAAAAACATTTGAAAAAATATTTTGGAAATATATGAGAAAAGGACGATTATGATAGATTATATGTTAGAGAATTAACTAGGGATGTTAGACAGTAGTAGCTACAAATAAAATTATTAGGAAGTTTTTCTCGGATGGCAAAGGCATTGAAAGTAATACGATATTTGGTCACGGTTAATTATTTTTTCTACTATAGATTTTATTTATTTATAGAAGGCGTTAGCTCTAGTATTGCCTAGGAACTAATAACCCTTAATTTGTCCCTGCACATAGATGACCTGTTGACAGCCCATTCATTGGTTTTGTGGTTAATCAACTTCTTGATCTCTTTAGCTACCTTTTATGCTAACTAGTCAGCCTATTTTGATTTTATGTCTTTTCCTTTGTGTTGTTGAGTGAACCTATGAGCTGTCCAATCTCTAGTCTGTGCTTTTCTATCAAAATCTAAATGTCCCAATCTCTTGGCCACGATAGTCACTTTGGTCTCTTCTACTGAGGAGGTTGATCTTGTGTGTATCCTGATTTATATCTTGTTATTATACTAGTCTAATTTGCGTTTGATTGTCTGCAAAAGAAAAATACTTTTAAAAGAACCTGTATTATCCAGACTGTATTGAAGTGGATACACAGATTGCCATAATTATCTGACAGTCATTCAATATACCTTTCTCTTCAATTTGTTTACTTCTGTAGTCCGTTGTATTTTTCTTGTCTTATCAAAGCCATAGCGAAAGAAAAACCATCATAGGTAATGTTTGTCCCAAAAAGAGATTAACCTTCATTTTCATGAACAGACTATATACCCCTTGATAGTTGTTTAGAAATCATCAAAATGTTCGATTCACACATGCCATATTTGAGAATCATAAAAAAGTACATATTTAAATACAAAATCAAGTACAATAGTTTCTTACCTGGGAAGAAGTGAGTTACAGATTTAGGAAATCGAACTACTGCTTGATCCACCACCTTAGCCTCTCCAAAGTCTTCAATGCATGATGTTAGGTAAGCTTTGACCTTTTGTACTATTTGTTCATCTTTAAGTGGTAGAAATTGATTCGCATGATACTGTAAAATAAATAGAGGAGAACCAAATAAAATTGAAATGAACTACACACTCGAAATGAGAAAAATATGGAATAGTGTAAAAAGAAGCTTATATTCATCAAATCAACAGGAACGATCATTTAGCGGAAAGTGAAAACTGGAAAGTATGAATATTACACACATACAAAGTCGGCTTCTACAACTGTTCCAGATTCATCTCTATACTCATCGTGCAAAGCAGTCAAATCAAAGAATGTCCAGCCAGTTGAATTGTCAAAACCAAAGCAAGCATTGCTCGGTTTTGGAATTTTCACCTGAATTTGGGTAGAAATCAATAGTGACCAATTAGACATACCAAAATAGAAATTGAGTTTTAGTTTGCCAAGCAACAACAAGATTTATAGCACGAGCTTACCTTCCTGTCAAGCCACAGCCTCACTGCAAGCACATCAATTGCTCCCAAGTTTAAGACATTCAAAAATTCATCCCTTGTTTGCAAAACTGGACTACATAAATTCAATAATCTTATCAGGCGCATACAATATATTGGATCCAAAATAAAAGAGTCTTTTGTGCTGGAATAAAATAAGAAAGTAGAAACAATTGTATCCTTCGATGGCAAAGAAACCTGGAGTTCTAGCAGTATTAGATTTGCAAAAAGTTTTTACAATTCGAAGCAGAAGGGCCTTGTGTAGTTCTGACTCAGTTTATAATTATGTTACTCTATGTAAAATGTAGGTGTAATCGCACTACACGATAAAATAGTTCTTCTGATTTTCATAAAAGTTCTCTATGCCAGTCAAATAAGAAAATTTCCCATGGAAATGTAGAGCGATAATGATTGCATAGATCTTTCTCTTAGCACATATAAGTAAAGGACGAGAAAGGCATGCAGAGTTTGGGTGCTGATAACATGAATTTACACCTGCACAGACCTGCTGCAAATGATCCGTTGCAGTGCAGTGATGCCAACTGAGAATATGACAGTATCGGCTGGAAATAACTCATTTCCACAAGCCACTGCTGATACTGTTCCAGTGTTCTCGTCCATTACAAAATCAGTCACCCTTTTATTTGCAATAAACTGACAACCTTGGGTTTTCATGCACTCAATCCAAGGTTTGAATATTTTCTCTCCAACTGTTCCACGACACCAGACTACATCGAAATCTTGCTGATAAACATCAATGTCTGAAAATTATGTTAATGTACAAAACAAAGTATGCATTGTTAGAAATAATTTTTTTCACAGAAAATGCAAATCCGTTTACTTTGATAAACATTTAGCAAGTATGACAGGTAGGAAAGCAATTAGGGGAAGACTTCAATAAATAAAAGGTAAAAATAGAACTTGCATCTCAAAATCATTCACTCTATTCAGTTATTTTCACAGTTTTTCCTTCCTGTCATTCCTCTTTTCTACTAGAGAGGAGTGTTGTTTGAGAAGGAACAACTTACCTGGTGAGCAAGGATGAAGTAATACAGCATTCCCAAAGTGGCTGCTGCACTGCATTGCTCTCCTGGAGCAAACAATCCAACCAAAAGCATTGGATTGAAAGCATCCTCATAAACTCTTCTTGAGCAGCCAAACTGTTTGAATAGTTCCCGTGCTGTCACTGCCAGAAGGATTTATTTGATTAAAGTCTCACTTTAGCAAATATAAGGAAAAATTGAAATTTGAGAATATTTGTAGCTTTCTAAACCAACGGCTAATCAAACAAATAAAGTTGAAACGAAGAAAGAAGGTATCATTTATTGCATTCATGACAAGTACTCACAGTTGTCATATTTTTTCCAAGCATTGTCAGTATTGTCGAAGTCAATCACTATGATACAAAAGGAAAGTCATGTCAGTTGCATGGTTGTAGTATAAGGTTCCATTAAAGACTAGAGTTATTTGAAGGAAATGAAGAGCAAAATCATAATAATGCTGCAAACAAGCCATAATACAATGAACCTGCATTAACATTTCTTACCTGCATACATAAGAAGAAGAGAAGTCAGACGGTCAGGCAATGGCAAACGATGGAACTGCACTTCACAAAGAACAGTCAGGTACAAAATTTTGGCTACTAGCAACCTAGCATTGAAAATCAAAATAAGATACAAAAGTTACCTGCGTATAAGCAAAGGTGCCTAGAGGACTCGGCAACGGGGAAGGTCTTGAAATATTGGGGATTCAACCTGCAATACTCCAAAGTAATGTGAAACCACTAAAACATCAGGGGACATCTCTGACTTTGTAAGAGCCCAGATTCTATATGGACAGTGAGAAAATCATTTTAACCTCTGAATTTGACTACTTCAAAAACATTTGGACATGAAACATAATCAGTTTTCTGGGGTCCAAAATTCACCTCTAGTCCATTAGGGAATATTGAGCTGAACGAGTCCAATTTGTAAAAGGGGAAATACCAAGCTCATCAATGAGAGAAAATATATTTCGGTATGGATACCAGAAGCCTGCAGAGATTATTATTGTAACTCATAAGCAACTTGCACAGATAGTTTCACTATAAATGGTCATAAATATACACACTTTCCAAACAATGGTCTAATTTGACTTGAACATTTGCACAGAAAAATAAAATCTGCTTCTTGATCTCAATAATGCATAGAAAGGAACTTGGAAGGGGTGAACAGCCTCAATTTGGGAGATAGAGAACCCAGAGTTGCTAACACCACTTTGAATTTTAAAAAACATTTGAACACTTTTACAGGCTATTATATAGGCCTAATCTCTGAAGATATAACACAAGTGAGCAATCTACAACTATCGGCCTATTTGGGAACTCAACACCCCCTGTTTTCACTAAGTGGATAATACATGTATAGGCCAAATGTGGATGGGAGCTCTAATAGCATGTGTAAGCAATTCATGGCTTGTACATTGAACTTTTATTGCACGCAAGAGAGATGCTATGTAAGCTGAAGTCCTCGTCTGGAACAAAAGTCTCATTATCTTACTGAAAACATGGATAATTGAAGCAATGATGGTTCCATATTTGATGATTGAAACACTAATTATATGGCATCTTGTTCTGCTCATGTGCTGTTGAATAACCTTTTTCTTCTACTCGCATATTCATTCATTTTCTTCTACAGGCATAACCTTTCTCTTTTTCTTCTACAGCTATTTTCTTTCATTTTTATCTACCGGAATAACCTTTTTCTTCCACAGGCATAACCTTTTTCTTTTTTAATTCTGTTTTTCTTTTCTTTTCTAAATGCTGTTATTTTGGGGTTTTAGATTCCCTTCTTGTCAAGCATTAGTAGATGCAAATGTTGTGGTTGGACCACGGTTTGGAGCCCCTACTATAGAATATATAAGGGTGAGACTTTCGACTCAGAAAATGGCGGATGTGAGCACAATCATTGAGGAGTAGCTGAATGCATGGAGGAGGAATGGCTGCACTATTATGTCTAATAGATGGATGGATAGGAAAGGCGGGACACTGCTTAATTTCCTAGTTTCTTCTATGGGCGGGACATTTTTTTCTGAAGTCGATTGATGGCTTGGGGAAGATTAAAAACACTGAGTATTTATATATGCTTTTGGACGTAGTAGTGGCAAAAGAGGTAAGTACAATGTGGTGAAAATAGTCACCAAAAATGTGGAGAAACTCTATTGTTGTAGGTAAACTACTGATAGACAGGCACCTTACTATGTTTTGGACTCCTTGCTCAGATCATTGCATTGGTCTAATGTTGGAGTATATTAGAGAAATGAAGAGGGTCAAATCGATTGCGGAGCACAGGCTTAATATTTGAGAGTCAAATTACCAGTACCCAATTCTCCATACCCGAACCTGTACCCAAAACAAACTGGTAACTTAGTTCATATCCATATGCAAGAGGTAAGAAATTTAACATTGTAAAAAGATTAAACATCCACATATAAGTTCAAATCAAGGCAGTGAAATAAGCACAATATCTTTATTAGATGCCTCAAATATATGCAATTGCATATAGAATCTGAGATAAACTAACATTAAATAAACATTGCAAATAAGGGCTAAGCCTAACATTCACAATAGAAACCTCTACAAGTCCAAGTCCAAAACTTATAACGGAAAAAAAAATCTTTCTATAGAGCTTACTAGTCAATATAAACAATCAATTTTCATAATTGTGAAATCAGAGTGTGCCATATCCACAAATATACACCATACATACACATTTATAACCATAGAATAGATGGAGGCCATATGATGATCATCTCATGTCCTCTCATGCCAAATGATCATCTCCCATTTCTTTCAACATTCAAAGTGCTCTTTTTGCAATTGCTTCCGCATTTCACACCCCAGATCATTGTAGGGTGGATAAGTATGGTGCCTTGTGTCAAAATTATCACGTGCTAGGCATAACATACTGAAGAGTAATCATTTGAGCTACAAGACCATTAATCTCCATCTTCATATCATCCGTGTTGTGGAACCAATGGCTCAGAGACATTTTAAATCTAAAATGGACAGAAATTGCAGCTCTAGGGAAATTCTTCCTTCATTTTCCTCTTGGCTGAGCGATTGGGTGCCACATGGCAACAAATTTTCATTGAGGACACTACTTGGCATTGCGAAACGAACAAGGACAGCAAGATCACATCTTATTGTTTTGAGGGGCTGACTCCACAAAAATGCTGACCAATGGAAACACCTTAATACAATATAAAATACTTTTTATGCATTAATGTATCCCTCTCCGTTGATCTAAAGAATCAACGGAGGGGAAAACTCCATGGAGGTGTCAAACCTCCTTTCTCTCCAAGTCCTCGATCAACTTCAAAGTCACAATGGGAACAATTGATGGTCATTGGATTGTTAAGTGCCTAACGCTTTACTTCAAGCACTTAACAATCCAACAGAATGGACGACTAATGTCGTTATCCCCCTCTACAAAAGTGGGGATATCAATAATCCATCTAATTACAAAACTATCATGGTCAATCCCCTTCTTGGAAAGTTATTTGGTAGCATGATAGAGCGCAGAATCAGCAGTTGGGCAGAAAAGGAGGGAAGGGCAAAAGGCCAAGCAGGGTTCAAACCAAAGCACTCCACTATTGACCATTGCATCACTCTTAGACACTTGATTGAAAAAGTTTGGGATACTCAAGGGGAAGAAGCTTTTTGTTGCTTTGTTGACTTCAAAAAAACATTTGACATGGTTCCTAGAAGTAAACTTTGGAGTAGAATGGAGGAGCTTGGGGTTCTGATGAGTATAGAGTAGCGAGTGCATAGATTATATGAGCAAGTCAAGGCCAAAATCAAAACAAGTGAAGGAATGTCAGAATGCTTTGGAAGTGATATAGTCGTTAAATAAGGCTGCCCCTTATCTCCCACCTTGTTTGGGTTATACATTGATAAACTAGAGGAGTGGATAGACAAGGCGGGTGGTGGGGGTGTTCATCTAGCCAAATATGTTGTAAAGTTACTTCTATATGCAGATGACCTTATTCTAATTGCAAAAATAGCTCATAGCTTGATAGAGCATTTGAGGGCTCTTGAGCTCTTTTGTCAAGAAGTGGGAATGCAAGTAAACACTAGCAAAACCAAAATCATGATCTTTTCTCTATCGAAAAAAAAGAAACAAATTGATTTCCTTTTCGAAGGAAGCCCATTGGAAATAGTGGATGAATACAAGTATCTTGGGATTGACTTTCACAACAAGCTTAGTTGGGAGACCTACAGTCCAAAAGAATTCAAGGGGGATGGAAGGCCTTATACTCACTTCAAAATAGGTGCAGGAATGTAGAACTATGGGACTGGAAAACCAAGAGAACTTTATTTGGCCTACTTGTCACACCAGTGGTCCTATATGGATGTGAAGTTTGGGGCAGCAATGTGTCGACATAAACTGGAGACAAATAGAGAGAATCCAAAAACATTTAATCACAAGCAGCCTAAAAGTCAAAGCTTCAGTCCCATATGAAATTTAATTGGCTGAAACAAGAACTTTTCCATTGGAAGCATCAACAATGGCTCAGACATTAAGTTATTTAAAAAGACGCAAAATATGGAGAATCACTAATGGCCCAAAATGGTAATAGACGGAGAGCTAAATAGAAGAAAAAACACATGGATGAAACAAAACAACGAATGGATGAGTAAATGGGACATCAACATACAAGCATGTCCAAACACCAAGGAAGAAATTAAAAAGTATGTGAGAGAGAAATTCAAGGTAGCCATGTGGACAAAACAAATAGGGCGGAAGAAGGCATATTACATCAAAGAATTTAACCCCACGTGGGACCACAAAGAAAAGGCATACATAGGGGCAGAAATTGATTGGAAAGCGAAGATGTTGATAGCACAATTAAGGACCAGCTCCCACCATCTTAGATGTGAAACCGGCAGTGGGATAGTGCCTAAGGAGGCATGGGAAACAAGAACTTGTTCTTTTTGTGATGAGGGAGTAGTGGAGACAAAATGACATTACATCATGGAGTGTACAACGTACAGTGACATTTGTATCTAGTACAAAGACAACCTACATGTCGATAGCCTGATCGACTTGTTTGAGGAGGCAAGGTTAAACAAAACAACAAGTTTCCTAATCAAGATCCATAGTAGAAGACTTAAAATCAAGAAGAGGCCATAAATTTAGCAAAAAAAAGGCAGCCACCTGTGCTAGTTGGTTGTGTTGACACGGAATAGTCTTGTTGCTGCTCTTGGTCACATAGACCACTTGGTCTCGTGGGCGTTATTAAAATCTTTCATTCATTCATTATCGGGCCCCTGTGGCGTTAGATTTATCTTTTGAAGAGATCAACGATGAGGGGAAGCTCTTGGCACTAACAAGTCTTTGGAATCCCTTCAAGGAACAATCTCGCACCACATGCTATTCACATTCAATCGAACCATTTGTCTTTTACTTTTTAAAAAACATTCGCTTGCTGTTGGATTTGGTTCTTATACAAAATCGACAATGGGGGAATATATTAAGGCTAACAAGCCATTGAATTTTTCAAAAGTGACCCACTTCCATGTGGATCCGATTTTGAATTGTGGCCACGTAAATTTATTCCTTCAAAAATGGGCCCACCCTTCTTTAGATGAATTATCCTTAGGGCCTAGTTTACTAGTATGGTGGTTGTTGCATCCTCACAGGATATTTTCAGCGAGAATATGGTTGAAAAAACAGGAGAGCTGATTATCGAACTCACCAACAGGAGATTTGAATCCCAGAAAGATATTCAGCAAGATCTGTTGTCCCATTGGCTGTTTTTGGTAGCCTTGTGGATGTTAAAACTTCTTCTTCTTCTTCTTCCCGAGGAACTACGACAAAAATTTCTAATGCTCTAAACAAAACAAGGTAGAATCTGCCATTTTCAGGCCTGCAAGGTGTAGACACCTAAATTTGGTAATTTATCATGTGATAATGTCTATATTGGTTTAATCCCTAAATCATGAAATTTGCGCACATTTTGAGCTCAATCTTCTATCCTTAGCCATATCGCATAACTTTCTCTACTAATTACATTGCTTAGTTGCTCACGAAATTGTTTGCATCAATTCACAATAGTCTCTCACTCCCAAGTGTCGTGTCCGAACTTTCCAAAGACCTCACTCTCTACCCGTATGGGACCCACAAATAGGGACCAAACCGCCAAACAATTTGGTTCGAAATTGATCCAAATTTGGATTTGAAATATGCTCAATTCATGTAATCCTCACTTGAAGCACTTGTAGAAGGTAGTTCTTGTAAAAACACATCGATCATATAGTTTCTAATACTTTTACCGTGTATGGACTTCATCATATGTATGTTTTGATTACATATTGGGTTTCTTGTGAAAAATACACACTTTAAAAAAAAGGTACCCTCATATGCAAAAGTTATGGCCTTTGGAAGTTAGAAGACTTTTTAAGGTTATAGAACCATGTAATGCCCATAAATTTTACCATACAAAATGTAATAGGAAAATTGACAAAAAAAAAATTATTATATGCAACGATTATAACATTTGCACTTGTCACATGACACATAATAATGGGCCCACATAATCACTAACACTTTTGCATCATTCCAGGGAACACAAGGTTTACAAAATTACTTTTGAATTCATTGGGATTTGATACCGAATATGTATTTCATTTGCGGAAGCACATATAATATCATTATGACACACAATGCCCCAATGTAGTCGAGGTCCAAAACATTCTAGGGTTCAATCCGAGTTAGGATTCCCTATTTTAATCTCACTACCACTTTTCAGAACACACAACTCAACATCAAATCTTATCATCAAAGGTTGGGTCCAAGAGTGCATATCTTCAGCAAGACCCGAAGCAACACTAGCCACTACTCAAGACGTGGGGTGTGCACGACTAAGTTGCAAACCCAAAGAAGATGTTCCGGCCACCATTCTACTATGGATTCAAGAACACTCATGGACCCACTAAATAGAAGGAGAAGAGTATAACATGTACATCAATCACGAGTACCCATGTAACCCTTACCAAAGTGTCTTGTAAGTACAATACGTAGGCCCGAACACAATTTATCCTTCCATTAATTGGTGGGAACGAAGATGCTCGGGTTAGTATAAGGGTGTGATCCTGGAATGACATATAATTTTCCAAATTACAATGACCCAAAACCACCCACAACCCGAGTGATGTCTCAAAAGTATAATTACCAAAAAGAAACCCATGTTAACCTGGGGTGTAACACCCTTATTTAATTCTGTCATACATACTTGGGTTATTAAGAAGATCACTTATGAGACCACTAGGACTCCTAAGGGAAACCTTTCACAGTACAAACCAAATTTACCTCAATTTTCCCTTCGTGCATTTCTCTAAGTCATTTAAGCACTTATCTAGGAAATTGTGCTCATAGATTAACATAGAAAAAGAGTTTCATTAAAACAGTGGATAAGACAACATTATTTTTAGGATAATTTCAAGGAAAATATTACCACGAGATACTAACAAAAGAGTCTAATCTTCTAGGTTAAGGTTGTAAAAGTTCTCATCACTATTTCTTGTAGCGACATCGATCCACGATAAACTTGCTACATTAAAAGATTTATCACAATTGAATCCTTCCAGTAAGGAGTGACATAAAAAGGGCTTGGAAATCTTCCCTTAATTTCCGTGCAATATTAAGCTCAATTTATCAATTTTCTTCCACATCATGCGCTCGAGGTTATATTTAGATAACAAAGTAATGACCATTTTCAAACCGGCGGAAGGGTTCCTCCTTATTCCATTACCACCAAAACCATTAACCTTAGTATTACCATAATGCATGGTTATAAATTTTCCTATGCTAAACATGTAGTTCCATCTTTTCATTACTTCACAATACACTTTTAATGTGCATGATAATTCTAGTTATCCCACTAAATTTACTTAAAGTACTCAACATTCATTTTCTAGTAAAAGGATCCGTGAGGTGAGGAGGTTATGCATGGTTTTCCTGACAGTCATTTAAAACCTTTAACAAGGTATGCCATGATTGTGTAACCCACTTAATTGGATCTCTTTTAACTAACCAATTTTCTCCTAGTTTTCTATTTCATAAGGAAGATCCAATTACACATCTTTATAACAACATTCTTCCCCCCCCACCATGTGAGGTATAAGCTACTCCATAAGGTGGTGAAAAACTCAGCCTCTCAAAAGGCCGTAAGTCGCTATAGTCAAATAAGATACTAAGGGTGAATTCTTCAATTGAACGGAGATTCATCTACACACTATACATTCATACCTCTATTAATGTTACACGTTGTCCCACGAACTAACAATGGCTATAAGCAGGTTTAACTTCAAGCTTAAAACATCCCTTTTTCCCATGCAACATTTTCAAATTTACACACCTTCACACATGCTATAAATTCAAAGGGTTAATTACTCACATATAGCGATATAACATTTCTCCCATTATTAGTGTTATCATGATGCTCTAGTACGACTATGATATCACCTTTTTCCTTTCCATAGTTACCTAAAGATCACTTGGGAGGCAAGATCTAGACATAAAAATATCAATCAATTGTTTACCATTACCATATCCTTTTCATTTACTCATAACAAGAAAGGCATTTCTCACTAGAACTAATGTAATAAAGATATTTCCTTTACTTATTGCTTAGATTAGGTTCCTGAATTTACCATAGCAACTACATTACATTTCAAGAGGTACATACTACTACAAGAACAACATACTAATGCTAGCAGAATTCTTAATCCTTTTTAAACAACACGACATCCCGCAAAATAGTTATATTTTCATTTCACAAGTACAACAATACAACCAAATATGATATAAACCATTTCTTTTCTGTTTTAGAAAAACATATTAGGAAACCATATACATATACACCTTATTAATCATTTTATACCATCACGCCACCTACAACTTAGAAAACATGTAATCATATGTCCGTAAAATTTGGCATGGACAAACCCTTCCGTCAAACATGCTAAAGAAAACCCCAACTCAATTTTAGGTTAGAGAGATAGCAAATTATTCATTTTCCATACTTATTAAAATCAAACAACCTTTTTAAGTTTTAGAGAGAGGACACCCATTTTCTTTCACCCAAATAAACTAAACCATTTCCATAACCAAGGAGAGTGAGAGATAGCACAAACAACTTTTGATTCATTACATTCAAGTTTTAAAGGATTTCAGAGTAACATCAAGTTCTACGACTTCTAACAGAGTTTTTCTCTTGTTGTTGCTACAAGAGCCTAGGTACATGTGTCAAATCACGTAATTCTTATTTTTCATCAATAGTATTGATTAAGAGTATTGAACCACATATTTATACTCTCCATACACATTTCCAATCATCACATTAGTTTTAAGCGTTGAACGAGTCTTAGAGAGTTGACGCAGTCCATGGCCTTTGTTGCACTACTACGCAAATCAGCCCAAGTGGCCACGGAACGAGCTCACAAAAATGACACGGGACCCCCAAACGGAATGATTAATTACTCCACCCTATTCTCTACTATACAAAGAATCACCAAAAACAGATGGAATCCAAAACCGACCACCGAGGCTCAAACTACAACAGTCTTTCGGAGCCAATCGGCTGAAATCGGACATTTTCCCTTCTACAAACTAAGCTAAGTGGGCTTGGAAACAAGTGCGCAAAATGTGCGAGGGTCATAGCTAAAACGAAAAGCACTACACTATGCCCCATATAACAACGAAGAGGTATGCGGGGGTAAAATTTTATTCGGGATCCACAGGCACAAAATACGAAGTGGTTTTCGGAGGGTCTGGTCCTAGGCGAACGGTTGCTCCCAAAAAACTGTTTTCCAAAGCGGTCAGAAACCCACTTCACAACCATGACTAACAAGCGTTAAAGCAATTTTTCTATTTTTTTAGCATTTTTGCACCTCTAAATAACATGACACAACAATTCTTCTTGTTCACTATAATGTCCCATACGGGACAGATCTAAGAAATTATGGAATTTCCTTAAACCCTTATACAAAATATAATAGCAATATGATTTTTATGCAAACCCGTAAGACAAAAAATACAGCAATCTGAAATCTTCCTTTATTTATCAAATAATCACAATACAAAAATACCCAAAAGGCCCAAAGCATCTAGAAACCCTCTTGATACAAGTAGATGATGAAAAATAATTTTTCCACTCGAAGTCTGAATTTATTTTTATTTATTTTCACACCATAAAACAAAAAAATACCTGCATAAGATTACAGCAATTTTCTCGCAAAAGACGCTCTAGATGACAAGAGGAGACCAAAAGGAGATGTTGCAAACTGAAACCAACCAATTCCGTTGTTTACTGATACCCTAAATGCTGATATCAAATCCAAAGGGATGTAGACAACCCTAGAAATGGCTGCAAATCGTGCCCTAGTTGTTCCTAACTGAAGTTTGGTGAATAGTCTCTCCACTGGCTGGATTTCTTCGCTTGAAACACAAATATAAAGTGGGAAAAGTAGAAAAAGTACCCTATCTAAACTGCAAAATGACACAAATTGAAAATAGATGTGCCCTAGCTCGATGATCCGAAATTATGCTCAAATATGACCCCTGAGTGAAGCCACCAAGAATATATTGTGGGTTTTCATCCTCATTCTGATCACAATGAGGGTTTCTGTCCTCAAGTGATGAATGCAATGGAGGATTTTAGTCCTCAATGCACAAACAAGCAAAATGCTCAATGTTTCCCAAAAGGAGAGAGATAATAGACAAAATAAATCCCCTTAGTGAACACAACACTTCCTTTTATAAAATTTTTGTTGTTTCTCCCAAGTGGGGTGCCACATATGGGCCTTTAACTTTATTTAATAAAGGGACTTTCTATTTAATCATTGAGTTCACTTAAAATAGAAAAGTCACATTTATTTAATAATAATAACATAAGTGTCTTTTATAAAGTCACTTTTCGACACTTAAGTTATATTATTAATTTTTAGACTTTATTTGAAAAGGGGACATGGCATTCACACTAAACATAGAGAATTGGAGATACCCATATTCCTTACTCTTGTTTAAAGTTATAAAAAATTCCTTGTTTGTTGAAAATGGTGGAATAACTACTGCGCTTCACATGAGAATGATCCTATTTGTAGAGGCCATGAGAGAAACTGATTACCCTATTGGAAACTATGATGAAAGTTTTTTCCAATGTTTTCAAGGCTGAGACCAATTTTTCCAAAAAAAATACGGTGATATCTTCCATACTTCCGAATTCAATATCCAAGAAACAAAAAAATCTCATTTTAAAGTATAGGCTAGGCTTGAGACCATGCATCACACCAGCATGGACTTTCTCCATATTTTTCTTGAGGAGAAGCCTACGGATATTCTTACAAACTTGAAGAATATGCTAAAAACTAACGATGATGGTTCCAATCCTCGTGCAAGTCTAAAAATAATTGATTCTTGTAAAGGAGACAGAAGACCCATGAGTAAATAAATCTTGAAGCTCATTATATGTAATGATATCGTTCATCTTAGTAAGCATGGTCTTGCAGCGCAACACATAGTCACCAATTGGTTTATTAGAGCCTTGTTGCATCTTATCCATTTGAGCATATGAAATCTTATCGCCAATATTGATAGAAAAGTGTGCAAGAAATTGATTAACCAATGGATTGAAATCCCTTATAGAGTGAATAGGTAGATCATAGAACCATTGTAAAGCATAGTCTTTGAGGCTTCTAGGAAAAAGCTTAGTAAGAAGTAGATCATTGTAAACATAGTCTAAGAAAGCAACATGAAAGAAGAAAATATGTTTCTTGGGATCATATTTACCCTCATAGATAGGAAGCTTAGGAGACACAAACCCTAGGGGTAAAGGATAAGAAGCCATTTCAGGTGCAAGTGGATTATGAAGCAATTGAGTAGAATCCATAACATTATAAGGCTTAGACACACCTTGTTGTAATTGTAAAACTTTAGTTTGTAAATCATGAACACGATGTTCAAGGGCATATGTAGTAGATGAAGAGTGGAAAACCCCATGGGTGTACAAAAGAGATCTAGGAATAGTAGCATACACATGAATAGACATTGTAACATTTTGAAGAGGAATATGGGATGCCCCCATAGATATAGGCACAATAGATGTGGCAATAGTAGATGTAGGATTAAGCACCTAAAAAAGGGCTCTTCATTGGATTGTTGCAAGTGAGCATCAAGGTAAACCATAGAGGCAAGAATCACATTAAAAATCTTGTGGATGATTGTGGAGGTCATGGCGGAAGTGAGATAAGATTTGAACTTGATCATGGTTAACATCATTAACTTCATCATCATTATTGATTGCATTAGATCCTAGAGGAGGATTAAGCTCAACATGATTTGTAAGGGATCCAAGTTAGAATTCATATTTTTCTCATTAGTATTGGTATTCTTAGAAATAGTAGGGATATCTTGAACAAGGAGAGAAGAGGAAGCCATAGGATGCCTTTGCTTTCTAGGTGTATTAGGGAGTTGGATATGCTCAATGGGTGTATGATTAATGCGATTATTTCGTCAAAAGGGTATAAAAGAAAAACATGCACAAGGCTGAAATGAAACCCTAGAGGTTTGCAACTGAAGGCCTGATTTGGAATAGGGTGGCCTAGGCCAAATAGGTTATGAATGCGATCAAAAATCGGGTTCGCCAAATGATTACACACAAAAATGAATAAGTTTGTACTTATTACACTTTGAATTACAATTAGAAATAGGAGATATATTCAAATTAATTAATTTGCATTAACATTTTGTATACCTATTTAACAATATGTAAGATAGATCAGTCAAAACAATCGCTAAATGAAACAAAATGCGAGAAGGAAGATGTACTTAGCTAATTTTATGCTTTGAAATTTGATCCGATTGTGATAGAAAGATGAAAAGACTAACTATGATTTTCGCAAGTGCTTTGTTTCTAGTTCTAGAGGTGCGGGATGAGAAGGGACAAAACCATTAATTATGTATGGAACCGTTTGGTGGTTTTATACTTGTTTGGCGATTTCTACAAATGAACTAGCTACTAGCGTTCGTGACTTTTTGTGCCTATGAGATCCAATGGAATATGCCTTCCTCTGTGAAACCCTAGGTCTCGCAAATGTGCAAAACCCTCTATATAACGTAAAATAACTTCAAACCATGACCATGGGTAGGAGACACTGCAAAAAAGTTAGTGGTTGGGTTGAAGTGCAATCCGTACACTACCTACGTTGGCACTATTCGAAGAGGTCTGAAACTACACGTAGTTCTCCACCTAGAAATGTGATATCTATATGGATGCAACTATCTTTGGCAATGTGTTCACTTGATAATATTTTGTAGTGACTTGGAATGCATATGCTTGACATGGATTTGAAGACTTGTAATTTGGGAAGCTAGACTCTTGAAATTGGTTAGGAGTGCTTTAGACTTGTGTGGGGGCTGCTCCTAGTGTGTTTTGTTTCTTTAGTGTAATTTAGGAGAGATTTGAGTGTTTTTTGGAAGATATTTGCTTGAGGAGCTCTTGAAATTTCTAGGTGAGTAAATGAGTGCATTTGTATTGCATATATAGGTTTTCATAGGTTTAATTTCACATTAAGGCTGACCTATAAGAAAATTGTCGACCCATAAAAGATGTCAAATTGAAAACATGACCATTGGTGGCTTGGGACGAAACTGCTGGTTTCTAATCCGTAAGCCGAGTGTGGATATTCCACACTTGGCTTCACCGACACACACCCTATGAATCTTAGCTTACAAAGTGACTATAAAATAGCTCCAATTGCATGCAAAATAGAGCTATGAAGAGATGCAAATGAATGTGCACAATATTAAACATACAATGAGAAGTAAAAATTGTTGCAAATACACATGAACACAAGATTTATCCTGGAGAAACCCAAGATGAAGCAACCGTACTCTCCTTTCATTATGTAATTCCCCAAAATGTTCATGCTACTCCCACCGAAAGCCTTTATGGAACAAAGCTTCACTTTCTTTCTTTCTCCAAGATTGCACAATATTGCTTAGCACCTTTCAGACACTTCTCTAACATCAACACTCAAGAACCGCCATTCACTACTAGGGAAGTCACAATTAAATTCTGGACCAAGCCTCCAACTTGCTGAAATTTGCAATGGGAATCAAATTCCATAACTCCTCTACGAGTCTTGTAGATAAATGACATCCAAAAAATCCTTACTTATGCCCTTTACCTTGAAAATTTTCCAATAAGTTCCAAAACTAATTCTAGAAGTTGAAACATTTGCAACCATTTTAATCCACGTGTTTCGGATGCATGGCGAAACCACCGGTTTGATGAGACTAGCAATCGCACAACCTGTTGCAACAATTGCGAAACCCGGGAGGTTTACCAAAACCGCTACTAAAACTCGCACAACCTCGTGGCTGCCATGGACAATTCTTTAACCTTAAAATGCCCTTTAACTTCCAAAGGCCATAACTTTCGCATACAATCTCGAAATTGGGGTGCCGTTTTTTTGAAAGTGTGTATTTTTTCAAGAGGAACCCAAATATGTAATCAAAACATACATATGATGAAGTCCATACATGGTAAAATCCTTGGAAGCTATCTGATCTCATATTTTTACAATAACTGCCTTCTACAAGTGCTAAATGTAAGAATTACATGAATTGGGCATATTTCAAATCCAAATTTGGATCATACCTCCCCAATTTGAATCTTTTAAGTCTCTAAAAGTTTCAAGGATTTATTAAGTGGAGAAATTTCCCCACATCTCTGCCCTCTCTTGGAGGTGCATCTTGTGAACTCCAACATTCACTGTTTGTTCCTTCTTGTGTGGCCAATTTATTTCCATCAAAGAAGGCTGGAGATTACAACGGATAGAAGACGTTTAGGTACTAACTTCTACCCTTTGCAAGAGACATGCCATGCAATGGTCTACACCAATCTATTCCCTAGCTTTCAAAATGAGAAAAGACATCTTTCCACTAGCATTCAACAACTTGTTACTTAAGATGAGCTTACCAAGGAGATATGAGATTTCCCTTCATAGGAATTGATAATGTAGCTCTTCACATCCTTGACCAACCGATACCAATTCACCATCCGCATGAAGATTAATTCACGCTCATTCATGTAGGGGCTACCAACAACAACTTGTTACTTTAAGATGAACTTACCAAGGAGATATGAGATTTCCCTTCATAGGAATGAATAATGCAGTTCTTCCCATCCTTGACCAACCGATACCGATTAACCATCTACATGAAGATTGCTTCACACTCATTCATGTAGGGGCTACCAAAGATTGTGCCACAAACATCTTTAGGTACTACATCCACAACAACATTGTCAATGAAATGTTCATTTATACCAAACTTGACATTACATTGCTTGGAAACCTTAATCTCTATTCCTTGCTTCACCCAACCTAATATATAAGGATTCGGATGATTGCATACTTCCAACACAAGTCTCTCTACTAATTAAATTTGCTTGAGAGCATGAATCAAAAAGAGCATCTACCTTTGTCTTCTTAATTTGAACTTTGACATGGAAAAGCTTAGAAAGATCACCTTTTTGTTGAGCATCTTTGTCATTGGAATTTCCCAAACATACCTTCCCTAAAGGGAGGTGAGACACTTTCTCTCTTCCCCATCTTGGCTGCACCCATCCTCTTTTTCCAAAACCGAGGCCATAACTTTCTTCTTCCTCTTGTTGCAATTCCAAATGCAACTTCCAACAAGTCTCCTTTGTATGACAGTTCACATCACAATGCCCAAAATTATTTAGACAATCTTTGTTAGAAACAAAAGTAGCATTCAGCTCCCCTTCTTCATCACCCGAAGAGGGAGACAAACCCTTGTCTTTGTCCATCTCAAGATAATGAGCTTGAGAACAAGCTTCATCAAGATCTTTAGGCCTTGTTAGAAACACCGGCCTCCTCAAGTAACTATGCAATCCCCCAACATACTTCATCAAGATGTCGCGATCAAAGGCATCTTGACCCATTTGTACTACCATCTTGCGAAACACGCTAGTATACTCTTGTACACTTTGTCCTTGTTGACTAAGATACTACCAAACAATAGATCTTTCCTCTTCATAGCAAATAGGATAGAATTGCTTCTTAATCAAAACTTTAAATTCCTCCCACTTACTAAAGGGTGGTAGCTTCTTCATAACCAAAGAGTGAACATAACTCTCAAACCAAGTTAATGCATATTTAGATAACTTCAAACTTGTAAATGAAATTTGTTGGCATTCATTAATTTGATGTAAACCAGAGTATACCTCAAACCTAGCTAGCCAATGGTCTAGCCTCTCCGCATGCACCTCTCTGTCATACAACTGAATTTCAATCTTTGCCTCAGCCTTGAATGGAGATGAAGCTTGGTTGGCACAGGGTGGTTCTTCCATCCTCTCACGTTTGGGAGCATCTTCCGCATTTTCTTTCAGTGCCTCCATTGAAACACCAAACTTCTCCATGAGATTCTCCATTAACCTATCCAACTTCTTCATTGAAAGAGAAACACTTGCAACATTCTCCTCCAACTTGTGGAACCGTTCTTTAACTATACAGGCCTCCTCGTCATCAAAACATTCCATGATTCTCACTTCTTTCTTCCACTTCCTTGTGGATATCTTCTTGCAAAGGAACCAAGTCACCTTCCCCATGAGCTTCTTTCTCAAGTAATGGGCATAAAACTGCAAACACGGGTCACACAAAACCACACACTACAATGGAACACAAACTAACACAACTTACAAAAAGTGTTAGAAAACCTTTCACGAAAAAAGGAAAACCTGCTCCAATACCAATCTGATGTGTAAGCCATATGGATATTCCACACTAGGCTTCATTAACACGAACCCTATGAATCTTTATGAATCCTATCTTAAAAGTGACTTTAAACTAGCTTCAATTGCACAAAAATAGAGCTATGAAGAGCTGGAAATGAATGTGCACAATATTAAACATACACATGAGAAGTAAGAAATGTTGCAAGTACACATGAACACAAGATTTATCCTAGAGAAACCCAAGAAGGGAAAAACTCCAGTGGGTGAGGCAACTGCACTCCCCTTTCACTATGTAATTCACCAAAATGTACAAGTTACTACCATTAAAGGCCTTTATGGAACAAAGAAATCCACCAGAAATTTGCATAGATTAAAAAGAGCAAGTTCAACCCACTTGGAGAGATTTGATTAAGAAAACAATCTAAGTGTTGTTGATAGGTCGATCCACCAAGAAATTTGCACAATAATACTTCACATTTTCCTTTTAGGCTTCAAACTCAAGACCCAAGACCACACTATTGATATTGGAAGCAAGCCAATGGGATGTTCTATAGCTATGACACTACTGATCTTATAATATAACAACACATTACTTCCCATAGCTCCACTCTTAAATAGAACTAGGGAAATAGTGATCCCAAGGAATGATGGCAATTGATATTCTTCGACTCTAGTCTTTTGAGCTCCTTTAAATAAAAATTCCTAGGATGGTTGGTGTTCCAAAAGGTTGGAACTTTAAACAATACAAAGTAAAAGTTGTATCTCTAACTCACCTTTGTGTGTTTAGTGTGAACAATAAGCATTGGCGATTCATGTTTTTAGAGGTGCAAAAATGCTAAGACCGTCTTGGCTTGGGTTCAGTTCGAGTATAGTGCCACCTTTATTGTACCTCTTTCCTAGCGTAGAGCTATTCATGGTGATAATTGGATTATCAGGGTGTTGTAAGAATTTATGACATATGATAAGACTTGTTAATGGCATAGAAAAGTAGACTTTGAAGGCCAAGATCCATAAAATAAAGTACCTAGTCAAGGATAATAACCATACTAGCCATGTTCATAAAAAACGAAATATGAGAGGGTAAAAATAACATGAAATATGCATGTAAAAAAAGATTTTGGGTAAAAATATTTTTTTAAATCATATAGATATCTTTCCAAATAAACATCCCAAAGCAAGTAGAATTTCTTTTCAACAGAATTTTCGATCTAGTGTCAACTAAGATTAGAGAGATTGAATCTCAACAAAAAAAAGAGGTTTTAATATGTATGGCCTAAGAAAACAAGAAAATCTGATTTTTTTCAATTTGGAGTTTTTCGCTATTATCATAATAACAATGACGTGATGCCTTTTTAGGCTAAAGATAACTGATGTTAACGGACCCCAAAGCCAAAAACATTGGCAAGAAACCAATATTCAAGAGGTATTATACAACCTGCACTTAAAAAATTATACATATGAAAAGCATTTATTTCCCCACGACCTGAGAAACAAAATGAGGATGAAAGAAGAAACTGAATAGGGGCAGCAGTTCAAGATTCTATTGTTGTCTACTCATGTTCTGCCATATAGTCTTCCAAAATTATGAACCAAGAATTCAGTCACCATTATTTTCAAGATAAACAAAGCAAAAGCAATCTGATCTGAATGGAAGATTCTTTTCTACCTATCAATCAGAAATATCTGTATGCAGATGATAATATGCACAATGTTGAACTCAATTGTGCTTTAGATAAAGACCATAACAAACAGACTCGGTTATTGATCAAGATCAGGAGCAAGTGGAGCACCTTCAACAGGCAACCCAAATCTCTTATCCATGTTCATTTCAGTATCCAACTCGATCTTCCTTATCAGTCCAAACTCTCTTGAGTCAACACCCTAAAGTTCGGGCTTGATTACAAGCCAGTTCTCTTTGTGCTCAGCTATCAGAACACCAACCACAAAGTCCAACCAACCAAGAAACAAGCCACAACGAGGAGCATCAATAAAAACCAGAAACCACTGGAAAGGACAATAACAAAATCACCCTCAATTGCTCTATCAAGCTTTCACAATCAGTCCCAGTCTCCCTATCATCCATATTTTTTAATCTATAATAGAAATGAGGGTCATTAAGGCATTTTAGAAAAGAAAAAGTACTTCGCATAAAAATAAGTCCTTATTTTCTCAATATGCACCTGAATCTATCACTTTCTGTCTCACTCATATTTATAGATTAGTCACACACACCTCTCTCCCATCTTACTCGAATTCTTGTGGAACTTCTTGCTCTTTTCCTCTAACAAAATTTGAGAATACAACCAAAAGTAAACACAACACTCATGCATTATAGGTAAATCTTAGTACTAAAGCAATGAATTCCTCATCAGCTTCTAACATTCTAAATAGATCTCTTAAAAAAATTGATTTTTCTAAACTAGAAAAAGGAAGGAAAGGAAAGGAGGCTAAGATCACAAGGAAGAGCATCAAACCACTACATCCTCCCCAATTTATTTCCTTCAAACAGACAGTCAATATTACATTTCCTTTAATCAATTAGAAATGCACACATTCATAGCAGAACAAGGGAAGGGAAAGCAACTTAAACAGAGACCAAATACCATGCCCAAGGCTCACAACTTCACTTGATCCATATCACACCACACCTTACTCACTATCTCTCTCTTTCTTTAATCCAAATCAAAAGTAGTCATTCCATTACTTAGACGCCCGCAGAGAGAGCCAAAGGATATCAAATACAGAGATAGGAACCATTCAGAGGATTAGGCAGAAATAATTATAAAGTGATTTCTGAAGATACCCATTCCCATGTCTCAGATCTTCCCAAATTCATAATCACACTCAGCCACCCAAAGAAATTATACCAAAGATTATTACTGAATATGATGAGGGTCTTCTGAAAAGGGAGTCTAAAAACGTAATTGTACAACCATATAATCTCCATGCAAGGGATTCAAAAATATAAATAGCTGTTTTCACGAGAGTTAAAAACCAATCTTTGATTACATGAAATAGTCAAAGGAGAGCTTATGTTTCCATTATCTCCACATCCTTTTCAAAATCATCATCAGTGTGTCTGTAGGTATGTAGCAGGTAGGGATGGATTTGGAAGCTTCCGGAGAGAGCTTCAGACCCACGATTTTAACAATTTTAAAGTTACTTTGTTGAAACGATCGTAAGCAATCCATCAAAAGATGGAAATGTCAATCGTTCTCATCCCCATTGCACTGCATCACAATGCCTAGGTTATTGTGGTCTCCATGCAGAAGGAAGGTTCCTAACCATTTGAAATAATATTGGAATAGCTGAGGTTTTGTGCCATGTCCAATACAGTCTTCTGGCCCACTAGGTTGCTTTGAGACCAACATCATATATTCCACCACCTTCTCGATGTCTACATCCTCCTTACCATCCATTTCTTTGGCGCACATCCACATCCTTGTAATCATATTCTCATGGCTGGGTTTTTAATTTCATTGTTGAGGTATGAAAAGATGTTTACGTGGACTTAATTTTATACAATCTCCCCAGCTCAGTTCTGATCATTGGCACCTGATCTACAACCAATTTGTCACTACTCTTTTGTCTCACATCTGCACTAAAGGAAGAAGACATACTACACAAAGGGTAGTGTGAGCCTCACCAAAAGAAATGTCTAGACCCTAATTTGAAGAAAGGAAAGGAGATATGGGAGCAAGCAGAGAAAAAAGGATAGGATAGGGACCAGAGGATCCGAACCCAGCAAACAAAGCCTGTTGAAGGGGTCTGAGAGAGCGATAAATGCAAAGGGAGGAAATTAATGAGGGGTTGGAGAAGAAGAATTATTCAGCTTCTTAGGGATAATGTCCCATCTGCACTAAAGGAAGAAGCCATACTACACAAAGCGTAGTGTGAGCCTAAACCAAAAGAAATGTCTAGACCCTAATTTGAAGAAAGGAAAGGAGATATGGGAGCAAACAAAGAAAAAAGGATAGGATAGGGACCAGAGGATTCAAACCCAGCAAACAAAGCATGTTCAAGGGGTCTGGGAGAGTGATAAATACAAAGGGAGGAAATTAATGAGTGGTTGGGAAAGGAAAGTCATTCAGCTTCTTAGAGATAATGTCCCAACTTAAACAAAATCAAGATATAAATTCATTTTGGCACAGCCGCAGCTAGAATGAAGAAAAAGGAACGAATTGCGGCAAATAAGTAACCGAAACCTCCAAATGCACCCAAATAATGAAAGAAATTTGAGATGAAGGCCAAAGATCCCTACAAGCCTTCACAAACTACCATAACCACTTCAGGAGTTCTCATAAAAAGATAAAAATCAGACATGAAGAAAAAGAGGAGAGATAAGTACTTACCCAAAAGCTTGAGAGAACAAATGTATAGTAGTTGCAGACATCTTGTGCCCATCACCTTTGTTACCATGCACCCGCAAATTGAAAACACCACCTTCAAAGCGATCTGAATGCTTTGATAGAAAGTTGTAAATACATCACATAATGCACAAATAATATGGAGGTGCCGCCTTGCATGGGAGAGCTTATCAAGAAAGGCAAGGCATTTACATATGGGAAAGGCATGATTGAAGGTGGGGTTTAGGAAAAATCACTAAGGGGAAAGGAATGGTAGGAGAGAGGTAGGGGATTTGAGATAGTGTCTTAGGACGACAAGGATGAATTAAAAATCATTAGGAAAGGGAGGAAGCCATAGCATGTCAGGAGCACTTGATAAAGGCAACAGGTCAACATCCTTATATGCTGCAAGGCCTGAAACCTTGTTTCCCTCTCTTTTGATGTGGCAGAATTTGATCTCATCAAATTTTCTGGCCATCCAATGAGGTTCTTCTGCAATTGCCCCAAGTTGTTATTCATTGAATTTTCCACCCTTCATAGCCTGGATGAGGATTAGTGAGTCCCCTTCAACTACCAATTTCTTCCATCCTTTAAGTAATGTTGTTTGTAAGCCCTGAAGGAAAGCCACTGCCTCATCATGTTTATTTATCACATCCCAACATCACATGCATAAAATAGTAAAGGTTGACAAGTAGAGCCCTAAAAGACTCCCCCTCCCAAGCTGGCCCTAGGTTTCCTTATGTATAGCCATCAAAATTCATATTTAGGAAGCCCAAAAGGGAGGGCGCCATATTACACAAGGTTTCACACTGCTATAGATGAACTTAACTCATTGATGGGTGGACAGCATGATTTGTTTTAGTAGAACAAAAGAAAGAGAATTGTATAAGCTTGATGCTACCACAGTTACTCAAAAAGATATGATATGGCCCATAAATCTTAACTTTTTGAGACATTACAGATTTAAGCATTTGAATTTTTTTCAATATCTTAATTCCCTTGGAAAGAGGAATGCTTCAAGGATTAATAAAGACTGAATATGGCAAAGTTTGTGAATCTTGTCTAAAAAGCAGAGATTTTTTTTTCAGAAAATGAATGTAGAAAAAGCATGATGTATTTACAATTCTACCAAAGGAAAAGAATCCATTGATTGCAAATTGATTTATAAAACTAAGTACAATGGAGATGGTACCACCGAAAAGCATAAGGCTAGGATTTTATAGGGATATGCTCACAAAGAAGGAATTGATCATAAATACACATTTTCTCCTACATCAAAGATGATGAGGATATTGATGATCTCAAAATTGGAAGAACATTTTGGTTGGAAGGTGTAATAGATGAATATCAAGAGTGCATTCCCTAACAATTATTTGGAAAGAAGCAATCTATAGATATGTGGTGGAAGGAGTGTAGCCCATGGTTTGCATATTGATGTATGCTTATATATGGTTGAAAGCAAGTGCCACAATCATGGTATTTCGAGATCAACAAGCACCTCAGATATACACAATTTATTTTAACTTCTTTACATTCAAGACTATACATCAAATGCATTGGGGGAAAATATTGTGGTTGTGGTTACAAATGCTAAGTGTCTATTTCTCACAAGAAGTTTAAGAAGCTTCATTGATGAGGTGAAAGAAGAATGTTGGGATTCATTTGAGATGAGTGATTTGGCACTATTACATTTTTATCTTGGAAATAAGTCTTGTCAAATGAGAAGATTGGTTTCTATTTTACCAACAAAGTGTTCACAAATTGGATGAGAAATTTAAGCCTTCACCAACCCCCATGGAAGCAGGATTGAAGTTATTGGCAACAAATGAATCAAAACAAACAATTGAATTTTTATATCGGCAATTGGTTGGTGGTTTTATATACTTGAAAAATACTAGACTAGATCTTGGTTATGCAATTTGTAACATGCTTAGATCTATGAACGATCCAATATATTTTCACTGGTAAGCAGCAAAAAGAGTTCTAAAGCATGTGAAAGTTACAATGCATTTCAAAAAGGATGTCGGATACCACCAATAATTCCTCCCTTTACAATAACATAAACTTTTATGATGATCGGGGTGGAATAATAGGAAACCACTTTAGGGTAATCTTATATGATGATTGGGGTGAAATGATAGCAAACCATTTCAGGGTATGCTTTTACTATTTAGCATTTTTTGAATTGGGAAGAAGAAACCAACCATAGCCTTCTCATCATCAAAAGCTAAATATAGAGCAACTATAAATGACATGTGGTGTTAAGAGAAGATGATTGTTTCTTGAACTTAGGGCCACTAAAATAAGAAAGTAGTTGGATTTAGAAGTATCAAATATGGGGAAGGCTATTAACAACATCATTCTTTTAATTTATTGAAAAGCTCTCTATTAAAATTAAAAATATAGTACAATGCTAATCATACAAAAGATGGGTGGTATGGCAGCACACCCGAGAATGCCAATTTGAATCACATCGAGATAGACCATCACGTGGGCCAAGTCGAGTACAAAGATCATAATAACAAAGATATTTCAATAAAAAAGGAGCACTAAACAAAGATCACAAGGATATTAAGCAACAGCTGCAAACATAGAGGTCGGCGGAGGAGGAGGCGGAGGACTATCAAGCTTGCCACCCACCATGAAAAACTAGTAGGCTCTGGTTTGGGATGCCTTCCTAGCCATCCGGAGCCTCATCCTTATCCCCTCACTTGGGGAAATTTTCAGAGCAAGGTAGGGGAATTATACAAAAGGGTAGCACCCCAAGTGTCATTGTTGAATCCACCACCACCATCACCACCGGGGGAACATCCGATCCACTATAGCCACCAATACCACAAGGACTAACACCAATCGAAGCTCCGCCTCCTGTCACTCCCATGAAAGTGAGTTCGGGACTTGAGACTCGAAACTCTTGCATTTTCTCCGGGAGTGATGACATGAAAGACTTTAGCCTCAATCCCAAGGAGGAGAGTGTTGTCGCAAGAAATTTGACATTTCACGGCTAACCACGCAAGGTGCGTTGTCCCAACAATCGATGAGAGTCTGGAGGTGCTCCACCTCCAAGCGTACTTTCTTCGCTTGGACTTGAATTTGGACTAACGCACTCACAATGACGAAAACTTTGTTAGAAAGAGAAAATAATCTATCCATAGGCATATGATTAAAAATAACATGATTTCTATCTTTCCATATTTGAAAAATAATATCATCTCTAAGAAGTTTCCAAATTTGGTTGTATTTTGTAGGAAGCATGGCCGAGTCCCCAAGAACGACTATTTACCAAGTAAAATGCTTTGGAAGATAAAAAGCTCTGGAAGAAAAGGTTGAAACTAGGAGTGAATCCACCACCACACAAAGGAAGCAAAAGGGCAAAACCAAAACAAGTTCTTAATGTTTTCAGGTTGGTGGTAGGTAGTGTAGATGTGGTTTGGAATTCCCATATGTGTGACTCATTCCCCAACTAGTAGGCCTTGGTAAAGAATGCACCCTCTTAGGCTCAGTGAGAATTTTCCAAATCTTGTCAAATCTCCTTGCCACAGACTTGATGGGAGGATTTAAGATTCTACGGGTGATTCAATGTATCCATCGGAATTTCACGAGTCATAAGCAAATTGTAACCAATCTGGGGTTTGTACAGAAAAAGGGAGTGGTGGTCAACCGGTTCTAGTTTGTCCACCAAGGAATTCGAGATGAAATCCCAATTTTATGAAGGTGTTCATCCGGGATAGCGGTGTTCCTTGAAGGATGCAATTTCTTCACAAAATTTTCTAATCTTCTAAACCTTCCAACCCTCAAATGATCAATTTAGCACTTAGAACATGACCTTGGAGTTTAATGTCAATAAGCCCAAGTCCCCTTGCTTCTTTGGGTTTTCTGCAACATATATCACAAGCAACTCTATGGAAGCCTTTACCGCTTCCGAGCTAACCCATAGGAAATCTCATAAGATCTTCTCAATCTTGCCATAAGCAGCTCTGAAAGGAGCCCAACAAGAAGAGTAGTACACATGAGTGGCAGCCAAAACTTTGGAGCATATGTGGAATTATATTGCCAACGAGAGGGATTGGTAATCCAAAAAGATATCTTCTTCTCCACTCTTTGAGTTGCGTAGGACCACAACTCAATTGGGGATGCTTGAAATGAAAAGGGAATGCCAAGGGAATGCACTCTAAGGATCCATTGCCATTAGTATTTCTCCAACCAAGTTGGCATAGGAGACATGATACGCCTATAACATTTTTCACTACTGGATAGAGGATCCAAAGGCTAGGCGAGAAGATATCTAAGCATTTCATAACATTGTTCACAGTTTTCTCTTCTTCAAGAAGAGTTAAGGAATCATCCGCAAAGTGCCCATTGGTGAGTTGTTGGTCGAGTGTGAGGAGATAATCCTTTGACCAAACCCGTGGAAGAGTAATTGGCAAGGCGGTAGTTGAAGCCTTCAACAATTACACGAGACATGGGGCTAAAGGGAAGCTTTATCTAATAGACCTAAAAAGAAAAACCTGCGAGATTGGGCTCCATTGATGGTGATGCAGCCCCAACATGTTGAAACAACATATTGATAGTGTGAATAAATATGGGACCGAATCCAAGGGCTTGTAGCATGTGTATGATGAAAGGCCATTCAATCCTATCATAAAAAAGTTTAAAATCAGTTTTAACAAAAAGAGTTCTCTTATTAGATTGTCTTGCCCATTCCATGCCTTCCCAAACTGCGAAGAAATTGTCAAGGATATATCATGCTTTGGATGAATCCAGTCTACTCGCTTCCGATAACAAGGGGAAGATGGTCCCTTAACCTAAGATCCAGAGCTTTGGCAATGATTTTGTAGGAGACATTAAGCAAGGTAATAGGTCTCCAATTGGTGATTTGTTCAAGCTCGCCAACTTTAGGGATGTTTTCCATTATATATATGGAAAACAATTAGAAAGGAACATGTTTTTCATGAATATGTGATGCATGTTTTTCATGAATATGTGATGCATGTAGTCCTGTAATGACTAGTCCTTTGTCATGTCCCCTTTTCAAATAAAGTCTAAAAATTAATAATATAACTTAAGTGTCGAAAAGTGACTTTATAAAAGACACTTATGTTATTATTAAATAAAGGTGACTTTTCTATTTTAAGTGAACTCAATGATTAAATAGAAAGTCCCTTTATTAAATAAAGTTAAAGGCCCATATGTGGCGCCCCACTTGGGAGAAGCAACGAAAAGGTTATAAAAGGAAGTGTTGGGGTCATTTGGGGGATATCTTTTGTCTATTATCTCTCTCCTTTTGGGAAACGTTGAGCATTTTGCTTGTTTGTGCATTGAGGACGAAAACCCTCCATTGCATTCATCACTTGAGGATGGAAACCCTCATTGTGATCAGATTTGAGGATGAAAACCCTCAATATCTTCTTGGTGGCTTCACTCAGGGGTCACATTTGAGCGTAATTTCAGATCATTAGAGCTAGGGCATGTCTATTTTCAATTTGTGTCAATTTGCAATTCAGCTAGGGCACGTTTTCTACTTTTCCTGCTTCAAATCTGCATTTCAAGTGAAGAAATTCAGCTAGTGGAGAGACAATCCACCAAACTTCAGTCAAGGACAGCTAGGGCATGATTTGCAGCCATTTCTAGGGCTGTCTACACCCCTTTGGATTTCAGATCAGCATTTAGGGCATTAGCAAGGGACGGAATTGGTTGGTTTCAGTTTGCAATGCGTTTCCTTTTGGTCTCCTCTTGTCATTTGGAGCATCTTTTGTGAGAAAATGTTGTAATCTTATGCAGGTATTTTTTTGTTTTATGGTGTGAAAATAAATTAAAATAAATTCAGACTTTGGTTGGAAAAATTATTTTTTCATCTATTTGTACCAAGAGGGTTTCTAGATGCTTTGGGCCTTCTAGGTATTTTTGTATTGTGATTATTTGATAAATAAAGGAAGATTTCAGATTGTTGTATTTTTTGTCTTATGGGTTTGCATAAAAATCAGATTGTTGTTATATTTTGTATAAGGGTTTTAGGGAAATTCCAGAATTTCTTAGATCTATCCCATATGGGCATTACATCCTTGCCCAAGTGCACCCCCAATATTGTTACTTGGAATCTTCTAGATGTGAATAGCACACATACCTTATCCAGAAAGTGTTTTCATAACTTATGTACTTCTTGGAAATGCTATGTAGATTATAATAAAGTTCTATTTGGTGGGATTTTTCAATAGATAATGTTGGTTTTGTCCTTTATTCCTATCCCAAAGCATGGGTGTTTTCAGAAAAAAATTGTAAGTGGCCTGATGTGGAGGACTTGTGTCATTTTTGCATCCCACCTTCTTTTTGTGAATAGTTGTTTTTTTTTTTTTTTTTTTGCTGATGTGTAGTGCACACAACTGGGCACTAGATTACATAGATTATCGGCATCTCTGCCCATACTTCGGAGGAAACATATGACAGATTTACAATTATGAGTAAGCGTACAACTAAACTAGTGATCACCTTCAGCCAAGCAGCTACAAGTAAGGGGCATCCACGCCGTCAAAGTCACCCAGGGCACGATCCTAGCCTCAACCATTTCGACTCTCCATGTTGGGTGTCTCCAAGCCTTGTACTCAACAAGATTTGATCCCTAGTGGGTTCATTGAAAGTCATACATCAACACCAATAGACCAAGGGCCCTTCGACAATAGTTGTCATTTTCACTACAAGTATGGAAAATAATTAGAACTAAACATGTTTTTCATGAATATGTGAGGCATGTAGTCTGTAATGACTAGTCCTTGGCCAAGTGCAGCCCCAATACTGCTACTGGAATCTTCTAGACATGAATAGCATACGTCTCATCTATAAAGTGTTTTCATAACTTATGTCTCCTTGGAAATGCTATGTAGATTATAATAAAGTTCTATTTGGTGTTTTCTTTCAATAGATAATGTTGGTGTTGTCCTTTATTCCTATCCCAAAGCATAGGTGTTTTCAAAAAATTCATGTAAGTGGCTTAGTGTGACGAACTTATGGCATTTTTCCATTCAGCCTTCTTTTTTGTGAATAGTTGTCATTTGCACTACATATATGGAAAACAATTAGAACTGAACATGTTTTTCATGAATATGTGATGCAGGTAGTCTGTAATGACTAATTCTTGGCCAAGTGCAGCCCCAATATTGTTACTGGATTCTTCTAGACGTGAATAGCACACATTCCTTATCTAGAAAGTGCTTCCATAACTTATGTACTTCTTGGAAATGCTATGTAGATTATAATAAAGTTCTATTCGGTGTGTTTTTCAATAGATAATGTTGGTTTTGTCCTTCATTCCTATCCCAAAGCATAAGTGTTTTCAGAAAATTCATGTAAGTGGCCTAGTGTGATGGACTTGTGGCATTTTTCCATTCTGCCTTCTTTTTGTGAATAGTTATACTATCTTATTTTTTCCAAGTAATACAGTTGCTATTTCATCTCAAAAAAAAGGAGAGAAGGAAAACAGAAAACAGATTCTAGAGGAGTTGTTCAGATTTCTAGTTTCAACTGTCAGATTTACAGATATATTAGAATATAGTAGATTTCGATTATAGATGCTAACACTAAGAGTGATAATGGACTTTCTCTATCATTGAAAAATTGTTACCATGAATCCCAACCTCTACAGAGCGACCGGAGGCACTCTTCCAACCAGCAACCAGTCCACCAGGTTGTCTACCAGCTTCAAGAAGTGTCACATCAAATCCCTGCACCCAAAGGTAATACATATACACTAAGCTTGGACTCCATCCCAAGGATTCATGTTGTTTGTGCAACAATGAAATGACTTTGGCAGCTGAACTAAGTAAGATGTAAGCTATAAAGCTTGTAAATTCAAGCCTCTGTTATGTCAGATGAACTTTGAACCCAAATTGTATATTTAGAGGTTCTGGATTTTGTATATATATATATATATATATATATATATATATTTGGATTATGAAGCCACAAAGGAGGATAGGAGAAGGTCGAGCAAGTAAACATACTCATCCTGCAACTAATCGATTATTATGTTAATATATAAGGGCCACTTCTATGATGGCATCACCCCTATGAGGACTTTTAGAGTCGTAGAAACAATTCTTTGAACAAGCATATCTAAGTTGGAGTAGTAAAACATACATTTGTAAGCAATTATACATGATTTTTTTTTTTGGGGGAGAATTACTGAGGTTTATGTGTTGCTGCTGATCAATATGGGATTAATATTTTGAATGAATGAGGACTACTTGTAGAAGGAATTGAAAACCTGAGCAATGTATTATAAATTCAAAAGAAAACATGGGAGCCATGTTTGAAAACCTGTTTGGATAGATGATGTGCTGCTCCAACACCAGCCCAGCCTGCTCCCACTACCACCACCTTATTTTTCTTCTTCTCATCACCCCTGCCTCCGCTTGGCATCTGGGTATGTGCCATCTGTGACTTGAATTACCCACATGAAATTTGAATGCATGATATGCCATTGTTGGGCTGGCAGAGACAGGGAAAACAATTGCCAACATTCTCTTTGTTTTTTTTTCTCCTCCAAATACTAACAATGGCTGTTTGCCTACATAACTAGTCTCTACACATTATCAACTGTTTGAATTTGTGGAAGCGTCTATGTCCACATTTGCATATATAAAATTGAGGTCTTAGCGTGTATGTGGATATGAAATATGGATAAACGAATTACAAATAAATGAAGTGTGATCACAAATACCCAATTACTTCTAGCATGTTCGATAGAGAAATAAATTTGTAATTAGTTATTTCTAAAATTAGAGTTGTATTTTTAAAATTATGGATTTCATTTTTCCAATTGGAAAATGGTATGTCTATGCTGAGCAAGTCTGATCCTCTATTTGAGAGATGTTATCATAAGTCAAAATTTGTAAGTGTCTTGTGGTGTCTTAGTGTGGACTAACATTTATTGACCCGAGATATTATTTAATAAAAAGTAATTTTGACAATGGTTACAACGCCACGATCACTTGATATACATGACACAAAAAGTTGAAGACCATTGACAAAAATACAATAAAAAATAAACACAAATAAAAGAGGAACCAACAACTACGAAGCAAACTAAAGTGCTTCTTTGAGGAATGTGGGATGGGTTTGTACCTCCCACAATCACGTGAGGGAGTCGACGACACCCACGGTGATCCTAGCATTAAAAGAGAATGCATCGGGATCCCCGATAAACAATCAAGTTTTAACGACAATTTGTGTTCAAATGAATGTGAGCGAGGATTCTTCTAGAAGAGTATGGTTAAATCCCTCGAAAACCTCCATTTTTATGTTTGTGGTGCCAAAACCATTTAGCTTAGGACCATTCTAGACTACTAAAAAGATGATGTTGTCGTTAGAATAAGAAGAATAGAAAGCGAAACCCTAAGCCCGATTGTAAGGAGACACCACTCTTTCTAGACTTTTTAAATTGAAAACTATTCCATATATATATATATATATATATATATATATAGACGTAAGTACCAAGTTAATCATACAAAAAAGTAAGAATTGAATCACACTTTGAATGTTACATCGACATTAGTTAAGAAAGTGATTGCTCAACTCAATGAGTTATACATAAATATTCTTCTCGACCAAAAAAGGTAATAAAGCTTAGTATCGCACAAACCAACAAACCACAGAGACATAATTAAGCAACAATAACCATGATAAGCAATGGTAGAGGAGGTGGAGAATCATTTGGTTTATCACCCCAACCCACCTAAGCTGCTTTTGGGTGATTTATTGTATTCGGTATCGGTCCAACCATCATTCTCCTTTTCTTTATCATGTTCTTTTTCACCTTCTTGCATGGTAGGGGAAGCCTCAAACACCAAGCAAGGAAATTCCCTTATGGTGGTGTCACCTAACCAATAGAGTTTGAACAAGCATGAGCACCATCACCATTGTCACCATAGTGAGTGTTGCGAGTTGGTGATATATACCACCTATAGGGAGAGACATTATGGTGTTTGCGATGAGAGGGGGTCTACCCTTACTAACTAAAGTCATAGCCTCGAGGGGAGAATCGGAAGGGATTTGTATCTTAATTGTATTAGGGGCATGACCCCGATGATCCAACAACTATTGAAGGTAGAAAACCTCCAGACAAACCTTCACCGCACTTGAATCTAGAGCATGACATTGGAAATAACATGAACTTTGTTAATAATAGAAAATCAATCATCAAGAGTAACATGGTCAATAGTAACATCCGTTCTACCTTTACATACTTGAAACAAAATTTTGGAACGCAAAACTTTGGGCGGTGGCTTATAAAATGACCACCTCCTCGGGCCATGCATCTATTGATGTTGGTCTTATCGCAGGAGCTCTGGACAATGGCACCGAAACGAGCGAGGAAATTCGTCCGAAGGTATTCGACGAGGTAAGGATACTGATACTCCTTCCCCGGATATTGTTCTTGATTTACCAGCTTTTGACAAAGCTTGCAACTGGTTTGAATCTTTTTCTCTTGTTGCTTATTTTGTGGGCCGAGTTCCCCCTGAAGGTATCCTCATGATGGATTCATAATCATTGGCAACCTCATGGAGTCAAGGTAGAGGGAGTCAAAACATGACCAAGGGTTTTTTTCTTGTTTCACTTTACCAATGTTGAACATTGCAAAGCCATTGTTAACCATGGTCCTTGGTTTATTCATAATACCCTTGTGGTTTTCTCCCACTGGACTCGAGATTTTCAAGTCTCTAAGCAAGCCAAACTCAAAATTCTATTTGGGTGAATTTCCCAGGCCTCCCTTTGCCTCTGTGGGGTTTCGTTGATCAACTTATCAAACCCTTGGGTCGCCTCATCTGCCACGAGCAAAGTAAGTTCTACTCGGCTCGACCCCAAAAATAGGTCTGTGTAGAAATTGATCTCTCAAAAGACCTCAAAGATACCCTTGATATCCAGGTTGGAGACATGCACTTTTCGCAGAAAGTTCTATACATCAATCTGCCCAACACTTGTTTCGGTGCCAATCTGTTGACCATATGATCAAGGATTGTCCTCTTATGAACCCAAGCCCACCGCCGATTTTCAGAGAAAACCCCGATCGACCCTAAATCAGCACTCCCTCCTCTGATGGATGGACTACTATCAATGGTAGAAAACCTTCCGCCTCGACCCAAAATAAGCACCAATAGGCTACTTACAAACCGGTGGCCACCCCTGCTTTTGCTCCTTTGAAGCCATCTGCTGCGACCCCTCCCAAGCCCATGCCCACCATTTCTCGGTCTCCAAGCTGCAGTTGTCATCAGCCCTCACCCCTCAGCTCTTTCACACCCCTCATTTCCCGAGACCTCAAGCTTTCTGGATCTCACGGCCGGTGGTTCGGCTCCTCAGATAGATAGAAAGGCTGCCTTACACCATTCCTGAAGTCCTTCCCCTCCTTCCGAGGAAGATTTCTCACAAGAGACCCCGCCGGTAGTTCGAACTCGGTGATTTTATTCATGGGAATGCGTGGCAAGTCACTTTCTCTAACCACTTTGGAGTGTTAGCTAGCCTCGAGGAGGAAACCATGCACCTTGATAGTTCTCCATGTTAGTTTACTCATGGAATGTTAGGGCTTCTTGATCGACTCATGAGATATCTTGTCGAGAGACAGTTCTGAAGCATTTTGCAAAATTTAGGTGTTGTGTCTGCGTAGGAAGTCAAAATCTTGGCTTCCATCTTTCTGCTGCTATGCGTACCATCTGGCCTGGTTCTCTCTGCCAGATGTCAGCTCATGATAATGGTCGAGGGTGTTGTCACTCTTTTAAGCCCCGACCTCAGCTCCAATATCATATCTTGGGGTTCTGACCCCACTCATCGGGTGGTGTGGACCCTTTTTGATTTTGATGGCCACATTCTTGGGTTGGCCAATATTTATGCTTCCAATGATGCCTCTGAACATTCTTCTTTTTGGCGGTGGTTGGCTGATCATCTGCCCTCTGCTACTGGGCTTTTTATGGAGATTTCAACATGGTTGAATCCCCCAAAGACAAATTGGGCCGACTTCAATGCGATGGTGTACTAGGGAACGTGAAGCTGGTTCTATTTGTGTAATAAGCTTTGTCTTTTTATCCCAACCACCACAAGCACTCTTCTGCTTGCCACTCCTTGGTTCACTTGGTCTAATTTTAGAGTTGGCGATGACAGAGTTTATAAGCGTCTTGACAGAGCTCTGCTTTCAGAGCAGCAATGGTTTTCCTTTGACTCTTCATACAACCTCCCGGTCTCGGTGGTGGACAATGCTTTGGTTTTTGACCATAAGCCTATTTTCTTTGGGATTCAATGGAGCTTTCAGTGCCCCAAGCCCAAGTCCACCCAATTCTATTTAAATACGTCCCACCTTTCTCATCCCAAGACATTGGATTATATAAGACGTATTTGGAATCTTGATCCGAGACCTGTTGATGGGATTGGTTGGATTGATTGGTGGTCTCATGCCATCACTCGTACCACTTCTTTCCTTTGGCTTTATGGGAAACAAGTGCTCTGTTTCGCAAGAATGCTCATGAAGCCTCCCATGTTGAATATTGAGGGCTATTCAAGAGCTTAATCTGTCTCCTTTCAACACCCCCTCTGAGTGCAAGCTGCTCACTGGAAGCATAAGCTTCAAATTGAGGAGCACTATAAGGCTAGAGGAGCCCAAGTTCGAGCCCATCTACACTGGCTCCGCATTGGTGACAAGAGTTACTAAGGAGTTTTTGCTTCCCTTAAAACTAATCAAAATCTCACCAAAATTAAAGCAATCAAGGATGGAAATCAAAGGCTTACTCTCTTACCTGACATTTTGCAAGCTTTTGTGCATCACTATCATGTTGTTTTTGTTGCTCAACCTGCTACCCGGCTCGTGAGGCTACTCTCCTCAATGCATTGATGTTGTTCCTTGCAAGCTCTCTGAAAGTTAGCGCATCACCTGTGATAGACCTCTCACTCTTGATGACTTGAAGGAAGTTGTTATGCAGATGGCCTCTGATAAAGCCCCGGTGTTGATGGTTTTCCTTGTGAGTTCTACCAGTCTCTATGGACAACTGTTGGTCTAGATCTGCATCAAGTCTATCTAGAAGCGATGTCCTCAACACCATAGGTGATCTGATCAACCAAGGCAACATCAAATTCATTCCCAAGTCTAGGGATCCCGAGCTTATCACCAGTTGGCGGCCAATAACTCTGCTCAATGTCTCATACAAAATTATTTCCAAAGCCCTTGCTATCAGGCTCACTAATCTACTGCCCCTGATCATTAGGAAGTGAGCAAACCGGCTTTATCAAGAACAAATATATTTTGGACAACATTATTGTGGTTTGGGAGGGCATGGAATATGCCGTCAGACTTCTCAACCAACTCTGTTTGTTAAAATTGATTTTGAAAAATCCTATGATAGAGTTGAGTGGCCTTTCATTTGGCCATGCTGCAGGCTATTGGTTTTGGACCCAGATTCATACACTCTGTCAATATGCTCTTTCAAAATGCAAGTGCTTGTATTACTATCAATGGTCAGCAATCTGAGAGATTCTCTCTTCATCGTTCCATCCGGCAAGGTTGCCCTCTTGCTCCTTCTCTTTATGTCATTGTTCTTTGAAGGTTTGAGCTACTTACTTGCTAATGTTGCCAATGTTGGTCTTGTTAAAGGTATTCAACTACCTTCCTCTCCTAAGCAGTTGATTAATGGTCACTTTGTAGATGACTCTTTTCTCACTTTGGCTGAAACGGAGGCCTCTATCACTAATGCCATGAAATGCCTTGATATTTTTTGTCTTGCTTCTAGTTTCTTATCAATGGAAGAAAACCCAATGTTACAGACAGGCGATGGGTCCCAAACCTCCTTGGCTAGAGGGATTCCAATGGCTTTGGATTGAACCTGGTGTTCAATTCAAATTTTAGGCATTCCCTTTGCCTTTATGGCATCCCCTGTTGATCTTTGGAATTATGTGATTCAGCGAGTTGAGAAAAAAATCTCTTTTTGGGTTACCAAGCATTTGTCTCTTGTTGGAAAATTCCAAGTCTGCTCTCAAGGTCTACCGCCGCCACTCATGTCTATTACTCATCATGTTGGGCACCTCTAAAGCCGCTTATCACAAGTTGGAGAAAATTTTGCGTGATTTCTGTGGGCCAACTCCGAAGGGAACCATGGTTTTCACAGAGTTGCTTGGGACATATGTTGTATAAGGACATTGGTGGTCTTGGCCTAATCAACATTCATATGCAGGGGTTTTCTCTCACTGCCAAATGGATTATTCGCAGCCTTGAAGGTGAGGAATCTTGGAAAATTCTTCTCAGAAACTGTATATCTCAAGGGTCTCCGCTTAATCGAAAGGCATGGCAGGGTTTGAACTACTACTCCTTACTTCTATGCCCTACTACTATTAAAATAGGTGGCTCTTTTGTGGCAAAAAGCATATGGAAAGCTTGGGAACTTCTCAAACCCCATCTGCTCTGGCAGGGTGGTGGTTTCCGGAATGGGCTCTCTCTTAATTCTCTTAATTTGTGGTGGAATCCGGTGCTTCAATTTCATGACAAACCCCTTGCTCTTTCCTTGCAGCTCAAGGGTTTGCGTCTTTTCAAAAAAGGGATTCAGTATATTCAGGACCTTTTTTGTCCCATCACCAGGGATTGGCTTCCATGGGATAGCCTAAAAGCTAATTTTTCTCTACATGACAATGACAAACAAGCCATTTCTATCATTCAAGATCTCATACCTGGCGATTGTTTGCATAAAATTGGTGTTTCTTCTTACGCGGCGCTGTGGTGGTTTGATTGCACTTTGGCCCTCTGCCACCCCCTTCGAGAAACTATAAACCTCGGTTGGGTTACAAAGCTTCTCACCAGAAAGTAGACTTCCTCTCCAAAAATTTAAATGCTCGATGGAGCTGCATTCCACTCGTTTTGGGTGGAAGCTGAGGCTTCAAAGTCATTTGGGCCATTCCTATAGAGCCCAAAGTTGCACATTTTCTTTGGAGCATTCTTCATCAAGGGCTTCTGTGGCAAGCACCTTGTTCTTTGAGAGCTCCCCCCACATTGCCCATTCTGCTGACCATCTTGAGACTCTTCTTCATCTCTTTTGGTTACGCCCCTCATGCTCAGTCTCTACAGTGCTTGGATTCATACCCTTTTTCAACCTTTTTTGCCCACCTTCTTCACGTGGAAAATGGTTCTTCTAGGGGATCGACTTTTATTCCTGTAAAATTTTACAACATTTGGCATTGTTTCAGAGCGGCTATTTTATATCACATTTGGAAATCTAGAAATGCTATTATTTTTAATAAAGAGATAGTGGATAGATTTTTGCTATTTCTAACAAGCTTGTTGTCATCTCCAATGTTTCGCTTCAGATCCAGGTTCAGGCGGAGAAAGTCCGCATTGAAGTTGAACACCTGCAAATGTTGCTGGACCATTGGGGGAGTGCCCCTTGTGCGGTTAGCCGCGTCCCACTTGATTCCCCCCCACCTCGCTCCTCTGCAAGGTATCGCTCATCCCATGGGGCGGTGACTTCAACTTGGGGTCGGCTCGTGGGCGCGTAGTGCCTCCCCCCACCGGGGTCTCTCCACCTCCATCTTGGACTCGCCTGCTCCCGGGGTGTTTGGTCGGCTGGGCTCTGGCAGTGGTGGCTCGGGAGGTAGGCGCCTGATCAGTCAAAGTTTCTGCGGCTTTCTCTTGCTATTTCACCTTCCCGGCAGGGAAACGAGGAGGAACAACAGTAGACTGATGGCTGGGAGCAGCCTGATGAAGCCCCCGATACTACTCTTGGTGGTTGGGGTGACCGTCCAAAGAGCCCACCACCTCCGCCACCTTCCTCCATGTTTTTGTTGCTGCTGCTTAGCTCCATGTTTGGAGTTTTTCTAGTTCTCGGCTTATCTGTTTTAAGCATTTTTGATTGAAAATGCATCTTTTGACATGACACTTTGCTACTCGTAGCCTTTATGGCTACTTTGATCCTGCATATGGGGTGTGATCTTTTCCACCCGTTTTTGTATGATTAGCATTGTACTTCATTATTTAATATATGGTTATGCTTTTGCTACAAAAAAATGTCAACAAGAAAAAAATTGACAAGTGATGGGAGATCATTAGGAAAGGAACATGGTTATTACTAACCCAAGTGGTAAAACGTGCCATAGATTAAAATGACATTTCAAAGACAAATGAACATGCATGCATCAATAGAAATGGAGAAACAAATACAAGGGTCGATAGTGGGAGAAATGTCTCATGGGGGTTTGATAATCCCTTTGTATTATCATCTCCCAAAGCACCCATCACTTGCCCATTCCCCAATCTCTACTCTTGTGCAATGGAAGGTGCATGGGGATCATGCATTTACTTGCACATGCTAAATACCCGCAAACCAGCCTATTAGGCATAGGTAAAATATTGCTATGCATAAATGCAAAGCAATAAAAGGTATTCTAAGGCATAAACATAGCTGAAAATTGAAGCAAATAAAAAGTAAAGACTTACAATTATCTTACCATGGACAACTCACAACCCCCAAATAGTCATTACTAAATCAAAACAAACACATGTAATACACTCATCACAAAGTTAGGAAAGAGGAAAGGAAATTTTGATTACATCACTTAAAAATGAAAGCAAAGCCAAATCAAGCCACTATGTAATACCCTCAACTCACCCAAAGTCTACATCAAGAGAGTGACAAGTGTACATGAGGTATAGGTTAGTTATAGAGGGCAGTAATAATAGAGAGGAAGGATGTATGGGTAACTACTACATCAAATAAAGTCGAACAAAACACACTTAGAAAAAAAGGGAGAAAGGGATCAAGAGAAACAATAAAGAAAGGAACTATATAGCCCCATGTCAACACCACTAATGTGGCAAAGAGAATTTCAATGAGCCAATCAACATTAAAAGGATACTTGAAGCCATAAAAGAAAAGGATAGTATGAGGATGACAAGTTGGAAAAAATCACATAACCCAATTGGAAACTAGTAGGAGAGAATAAATGACTCAAGGACCAAGTAAACAATTTACACATCATGGAAAAATGGTAGCAAATTTTGATAGTGAGGTGTAAGTAGGCATACCAAACTAAATATGCAGTAGATGGGCCCAATGAAAGGTACAAAACTTGACTTGTAGCAAAATTTTATCACAAATTGAAGGTGTTGATTACTATGACACATTTTCTCTAGTCATCAAAAGGAATTGTGTTCAACCAAAGTGCTCTTCTTTCTTGTGACATAGGGATGTGAATTCCACTAGATGGATGTCAAAGTTTCCTTCTTGCATGGTGATTTGCAAGAAGAAATCTACATACCCCAACCTCCAAGGTGTGTTGATAGTGAGAAATCCAATTATGTGTGATTATTGAGAAGGTCCTTCAGACTGACTTGAAACATGCTCCTCAAGCTTGGTATGAAAATATTGACATTTTTTTTTTTTTTTTATCAATTATGGTTTTATATGGTATTTCTGTTGTATATATTTACCCCAGGGTAAATATAGCTAAGCGCAAAGGCAAATCGGGTTTCGGAGGTGGAACAACACATGGATCAAAAACATGTCAAGGTCATCCCCAAACCCGACGCAAGAAAAAGATGCAAAGGAGTCGCAAAACCCGACGCCAAAGGAAATCGGGTTTTCGGGGTGGAGAAGCATGGTGGAGCGACATGTCGGAAGGATCGCAAAACCCGACAAAGAAAGGGAATTCGGGTTTCTAAGTTGGGAAAACACGGCGGAGAAACATGGGGTGAAAACATGTGCATGACTCCCAAACCCGACGCATATGCAAGTTACACCCCGAACCCGAAAGCAAAGGAAATCGGGTTTCATAGTCGGGTTTGCACGTCGGAAACACATGGTGAAAAAAACATGTCGAGGTCATCCCCAAACCCGCGCAAGAAAAGATCAGCAGGGTCGCCAAAACCCGAAAGCAAAGGAAATCGGGTTTTGGGCGGAGAAGCATGAGGTGAAAACATGTCGCGGCATCCTCCAAACCCGACACAAAGGAAAAACTTGGAAAATAGTGGCTAGGAGGGTTTCAGGAAGCGCAAACATCAAACACATGCCGGGGCTTCTTTCAAACCCGATTCAAAATACAGTCCGCTATAATGAGATGAGTTAGGTGCGGATGTGGAGGTGGTTGGAACAAATTTCGATTTTTCACTCCTCCTCCTCTTTTTCTTCTATAAAATGTAAGGAGAGGCTGTTTTTCAAAGGTTGGACATTTTTGTTTTGTGCCTCCTCCCTTCTTCTCCCTGACAGGTGGATTTGTGGAGCAAAGGACCTTCCCATTTGAAATTGTAATGCAACCTTGCCTCTTGGCATTTTGCAGTGTTGTATCACCCTTTGGAGCAAATTAATGCATATCTGTGGATGTTTCTCAACCCTCTACGTGTTTATTTGCATCCTTCCGATCTTCACTGTGAATCTAGCTATCTGTGCATATCTTTTGCATTACATTTTATTGGTTTGTGTTTATTGGCAAAACATATGTTCTTCATTCCTCGGTGCATCACCTCCTTAGCTTAGGTTTATTTTTATGCATTTCTCTCTCCCTGTCTCCTTGGTAGTTAGATTAGGTTTTTGGGTAAACCTCTGCGTTTTATTGGTGCATCTGAACAGAGGAATAGGAGCCGGCCTTCATCCGGAGAGCTTTTCCGATTTCGCGAGGTCCCACACTTGGGAAAAGCTCCATGTTGTGCAATCGCACTGAGACTTTCAACCCATCGTGTTGCAGAGTCCCAGGGGTGCTGTGATTTTGCACCAACAGTTTTGGCATGCCCAGTGGGACCAAGAGGTCATTCCATCAAGATTCGAAGGAGTTTTCGTGAGTTTTGGGCTAGAAAAGTGCGGTTTTACAAATTTCAGATTTTGCGCCTCCCAGCCTGAACTCCGAAATCAATTTTCAAGGGTTTAACTCGCTCAGAACAAGTTAAAATTTCACCAGTTGGTAGATCTGACTATAATCTTCAAATGGGTATCCTTGATTTTTGAAATTTTGATTTTCAAAATTTCGGGTTTTTAGTGATTTCGGGTTTTCGGGAATCGAGAGCATCAAAGCAGAAGCAGTAGTGTTTCGGGTTTCGGGGGATGCATTGCATGGTCCTACCCCGACAGCAGTGATTTTCAGGTTTTCGGGGTCTGAGAACATCAAAGCAGTAGTGTTTCGGGTTTCGGGGATGTCGGACATGTTCCAAGTTCCGACACATAGCAGCTTTTCGGGTTTTGTCAGTTGTATTGCATGACCTGAGTTCCGCCTTTACCAATCGGGGATCTGCAGCCGCACAACAAAGCCCGATTTCCGATTTGAAGTTTGCCTCCTCCGGGTCCTTCAAATTTTAAATTATATTTTCAATACCGTCAAGTTTGGTGTGTAACTTGGCAAAATCCAGCCTTTTAGAGGCTTGTTATCTAACACATCTGGCGACTCCGAAGGGATAGAGTTCAGTGGTGTAGCAGCACGAGTTGCCCAGGCACATGAGAAGAATTCGGACAAGGTCTTATACTCGAGAAGAAGGGCTATTTGTCCACTTGCAACTTTCACCAGGTTGGGGAAGGAGAGGAAGAAGATCACAAAGATCGCCATCCCCACCTAACAGGACTTTGTCTACACCTCCACCTGGTAGGCCTTTTCTCGCATCAACCAGGGTTCTTAGGCCAATCATAATGGCGCATCTACCACCGAATCCCTTTGTCAATTTCACGGGAAGTAGTCCACTTGCCCTAAATGCTCAGAATCAAATTCCAGTTGCAGCGCTAAAGAATATACCCTATTTCACAGGAGAAAATCATACTACTCCTATTGATCACATCCAGGATATTGCTAATGTATGCGCAATCCATGAAATAAATGAAATGGATGTTGCAGTCAAGTTGTTGGCTTCATCTTTCAAAGGTAAGGCCTTACAATGGTTTAGGAGCCTTGCAGCAGGATCTATTACGAATTGGGACCAACTTTGTTCAGCTCTTTGCAGCCAATTCGGGGAGAGGGCGGACAATTTGTCATTATTGGAACAGCTGACAACAATCAAAAGGGCTCCTAACGAACAAATGGCAGATTTCAACTTCAGGTTCCAACGGTCATGGGACAGGATCCCAATAACTGTCAGGCCAACTGCCGAAGGAGCATTCCTTTATTTCTTGAAGGCTATAAATTCAGACATAGCCATGATGATCCAGTCAATGGGAGGGACAACGCAGTGCCAGGGGTCTATGACACGGCGATCGAGCAGAGAACTATCCGATCCAAGCCGGCAAGCTTGCACCAAGGCCACCGATGTCCCTATATCCAGATATGGGAAATCCTACAACCAGTCAAGCACCAGAGTTGAATCCCATTCCAACTCCTAGAAATCAAAGCAATAATGAGGCATCCACATCTTCAAATACTTCAAAGGAATTGCAGGAGGTCATGAAACAACTGCAGAACCTCGGAAATGAGCTAGTGACTATCAAAAGACAGCAAGCTCAAAGTGCTGACCGTATCGACCTCGAAGCACGCACTGCAGGCTAGGCCCTCATATCAACAAAGTAGACCACCGCCTCAGGCTGCAAATCAAAACCAGAACCAAGGACAACCTCAAGCTGCCAGGCCATTTCGGCCGTATGATCCAAATACAACAACGCCCTCAAGAGCCTTGGTTCCAACGCAAAACAACATGGCACAGGAGTACGACTGGTGTTACCCATGCAATCTCCCTCACAATCAGTCAGCATGTTTCAATGGTGCACTGAATCAGGCCTTGATGGTGCAAACCATTGGTGTTCCTCAAGGACCAAGCCGGGGAAGAAGATCAGCAGCAAGGAACGCACGAAGGACCTCCAGTAGAGACCACATTAGCAAATTGGCAAACGGAAGATTTCTGTGGAGTTAACCAACAGCCTTTTCAAGGCGTGGCTGCCAACACACGGTCAAAGAAGAGAGGCATAGTAGAGGAACAACCGCCCAATCCAGTTGTTTCTCAACCCACTCTTACACAACAGGGGGTCAGTAGACCAAACATAGCTCCAAATGTGCAAAATCAGCTTAAGGTACCTGTTGTAGCAACACATGTACTGCCCAAGTTCGAGAAAAAGGTTGCACCAAGTAAAGGGCAGCAAAAGGATAGTTCATCCCCCTTTAACATCATCGATCAAATGAAGAAGACACATGTGAAAATTTCCATGTGGGAATCATTGGCGATCCCAGGACAACGAGACTTATTGCAGGCTACGCAATGGCTAATTGGTCATCACAAACATATCAAACCGGGGGGCACGAGAAAGTTCTCACTAATGCAGTGCAACATGATGGGGGCGGACAAGAAAAAATTTGAAGCCTCCACCTTTCTATGTTTCATTGATTGTTGGAAACCACTTGGTACACAACTGCATGATAGATTCAGGAGCAAGTAGTTCGGTGATGCCGAAGCAAATAGCGGATCAACTGGGTCTGAAGTATGAGCCAGTGCTGAAAGGAGTAGTGCAACTAGATGGAACAGCAGTGGGAACAGTTGGGGTCATCAAGGGTTAAGCCTAACACTACATTCATGTCCTAATGTCTGATTCTGCAGATGTATGCGTAATTGACCTCCCGCCACTCTTTGCGTTGTGTCTATCAAGAGACTTCACTGCAAAAATCGGTGGATATTTATCTGCAGATTGGTCGCACATGATTTTCAGGACAAGGTATGGAGCCAAAGCAACAATCAGATCAGAATCAATTGCCAATTTCCATATTGAGCCTCATGTACCAGGTCCTATCAATGCAAATTGCTCAGCCTTTGATCAGGAAGAGTGTTCAAGTGATCTAGAAGCAGGTACTAAGGTCGAGGGAATTCCTGATTTAACTTTGGATGAATGGGCAAACAAAAGTCATGAATTTGACCCCTATAAGGAAATTGAAGAATCTGAATTGGGCGTGTATTGTGTACACGAAGAAAATTCACCCATTCCCGACGTCATTCAGCCTGAACAAAGAGATGAAAGCAAAGTTTGGAAATTATTCTTCGATGGTTCGAGAAGCAGACAAGGTGCTGGAGGTGGTGCAGTGTTGATTTCACCACAAGACATCAAGTATTATTCAGCTTTTCGTTTCCAGTTTTCTTGTTCAAACAACACAGCTGAATATGAGGCCTTGATTCATGGAATTCATTGGGCCAGGAAAAGGGGCATAAAGAACTGCAGGTGTTTGGAGATAGCGAGCTAATCGTCAACCAAGTTAGGGGACAACATGCTACAAAGAACGACTTGCTAAAGAGCTACAAGAATAGGGTATGGGACCTCATTGAGGATTTCGAAGCTTTCAACATTGTATCCATACCCAGGAAGAAAAATGAAGCCGCAGATAGGCTCGCAGTAGTTGGAGCAACGTTTGATGTGGTTGGTGACATCGGAAGAGAAAAACGCAGCCACACATCCATGTGGTTGTAAGGCAGCCAGATTCAGATAATAACACAAGGTGGCGGTGTTTGAGAACGATCAGCGGATCGTCAATTTATTGCAAGAAGAAGCTGAATTCTCGGCCAGAAATCGGGATAGGCTAGAGCAAAGCGATGCGGGATCAAGTAGTGCGGCTGCGGACAAACAAGCTTCCCAAGGGTTTAGTAACGTTGGAGTCTATCTTGACCCTAACGACGAGTTTCGTAAGGAAAAGGCATACAAAGTCAAGAGAGAAGATTCCGAGCCAATTCAGTTGGGGAAGGCAAAACACTTCAAATTGGTAAAGTGGCCACTAAGCGGGGAGAAATCAGATTTCATACTGACTTTGCAAGAATTTCCAGATGTCTTCGTTTGGAGCTATGAAGACTTAAGAGGGTTCGATCCAAATTTAGCACAACATACCATAGAATTTGATCCGGATGCTAAGCCCATCGGGTAGAAGCAGAGACCAATCAACCCTCACATTGAGCCTCTAATGAAGAAAGAGCTTAACAAGCTAATAGAGGCAAGCATTATATTCCCGATCAAGCACTCAAGCTGGGTTGCGAACTTGGTTCTGGTCAGGAAGAAAAGCGGAGAAATCAGGTTGTGTGTAGATTTCGGGACCTCAACAGGGCATCTCTCAAAGATCATTACCCACTTCCTTCGATGGAACAAATATTGCAAGTAGTATCCGGTTCAGAGAGATTCTCTCTCCTAGATGGCTACTCAGGGTATAATCAGGTGATGGTGAAAGAAGATGACCAATTCAAGATGGCTTTCACCACCAAATGGGGGACATATGCCTACTGAAGATGCCATTTGGGCTTTCAAATCTTTGGAGCCACCTTCCAAAGGGCAATGGATATGGCATTTAAGGGGTTGATCAATAAAATAGTTCTAATATATCTTGACGACATCACTGTATTCTCAAAAATGCAGTGGATCACCTCTTTCATCTAAGGCAGGTATTTCAGAGGTGCAGAAGATTTGGGGTATCATTGAATCCCAAAAAATGCATATTTTTGGCTCACGAGGGAAAACTTCTAGGCCATATTGTTTCAAAGGAAGGGTTGACGATTGACCCAGAGAGAGTCGAAGCAATTCAAGCTTTGCCATTGCCAAGTCACAAGAAGGCTCTTCAAAGCTTCTTAGGAAGGATCAATTTTGTCCACAGGTTTGTTCCAAACTTTGCAGCTCTCGTAAAGCCAATAACGCTGATGTTAAAGAAGAGCATGGCATTTAAGTGGACATCTGAAGGCAAGGCAAGTTTTGAGGCAATAAAGGAAGCTATATCTCAAGCTCCGACTCTTGTCAATCCAGACTTCTCCAAAGATTTCATGTTATATGCCTTCGGTGGTGGAGACACAATTTCTGCAATCCTGGTACAACAGAACAAAGGAGGATTAGAGCAACCAGTTGCTTTCTTCAGTCAAGGCTTGGAGGAATATGAAACTAGATACTCTTTCATTGAAAAGCATGTCCTTGCAGTGATCAGGAGCTTAAAGAAATTCAAGCACCTAGTCTCAAACAATAAGATCCAATTGTTGGTCTCTCATGCGGGAGTCAAGGACTTCCTTCTAAACAAGGATCTGAATGAGAAGCGTGCAGGATGGATCACTCGTGTCATGGAATATGACATCGAGATCAAGGTCACAAAGCTAGTACGTGGAAAGGGACTATGTGAGCAGCTAGCCTTGAGTCAACAAGTTGAAGCAGGTGATGAAAAAGAGACTACCTTGGTACTACAGGATGGTCAAGAACATGAAAATGATGATGTGCCTACTCCTTGTTGGACTCAGAGTATGATACACTTCCTACAGACAGGCCTATGCCCTCCAGAAATGAGCAAAGCAAAGAGGAGATACTTTAGATTACAAGCTATTCCATATGTGCTTGTTGATGGTGTTTTGTTCAAAAAGGACATCAATGGAGTTCTATTGAGGTGCATTGGGACAGGTCAAATTGAGAGGGTGTTACGAGATTTTCATGATGAAGATTCTGGTGGACATTTTCCCCACGAGTAACAGCTCTCAAGATAATGAAAGCAGGGTATTATTGGCCCACAGTGTTCAATGACTGCTATACATGGATAAGAAAGTGCAAGAAATGTGCACTCTTCACAGGCAAAGAAAGACTAGCAGCACTTCCATTGCACCCAATTTTGGTTGACCAACCATTTATGCAATGGGGATTGGACTTTCGTCGGGGTCATCAACCCAAACTCAAGCCAAGGCCACAAGTGGATTCTCACGGCAATGGACTACTTCACCAAGTGGACTGAAGCAGTAGCGCTCAAAGAGGCAAACGAGTCTAATATACTAGAATTTTATGAAGGAATAGTGACCAGGTTCGGTGTGCGAAGCCACTATCATATCAGATAATGCATTGGCATTCATAGGTTCCAGGATTACAGAATGGGCTGTCAAGAATGGAATCTACTTGAGCACCTCTTCAAATTATTACCCACAGGGTAATGGACAGGCAGAGTCCACGAACAAAAATTTGCTAAGGATCATCAGGAGGACTCTGGATGAAAATCAAAGAACATGGCATACCAAGCTAAAATCAGCATTATGGGCTGATAGAATAACACCAAAAAGATCTATAGTGCAACTCCCCTTACAAGTTGGTCTATGGAAAAGAGGCGATGTGCCTATATCATTAGAACCCACTGCATTGGAGTTCATGAAGCAATTGGAGTTGGCTGAGTTCGAACCAATGGAAGCTAGGTATGCAGAGTTGATGGAATTGGCAAGAAATTAGAGAGCATGCAGTTCAAGCAATCGAGAAAGATCAGGCCTTAGTGAAAAGATGGTTTGATAAGAAAGCAAGAGCAAGGACCTTCTCGGAAGGAGACTTAGTTCTGAAATGGGATGCAGATCGGGAAAAACCGGGAAGGCATTCCAAATTTGATGCCATTTGGAGTGGCCCCTACATGGTCACGGGATGTAAAAATAGCAATGCCTTCCAATTGTCTACATTGGACGGAGAAGAACTTCGATTCCGGTCAACGGAATCTATCTTAAACATTGCTACTGAAGAGAGAAAAGTTCTACCCTTGTAAATATTAGCCTAGTTTTCAATTCCTCTAAGTGCGTATGCACATTGTCTTGTTGTAGTTAGGTTTCAGTTTCCCTAAGTGCTTTGGCACAGGTTTTGTTGCTCCTGGGTTGGTTTTCTACGGTTCAGCGTGTTCTCGGAGAAGGAGTTCAAATATCAGATTAGTTTGGAGGTTGCTTATGACTCCGTGCCCAATGGATTGCTAAAAGGCCATTGATCTTCTACCTAGCAGGCAGGTAACCCCGTGAGTCGCCAAATTGTTGTATATATTTACCCCCGGGTAAATATAGCTAAGCGCAAAGGCAAATCGGGTTTCGGAGGCGGAACAACACGGATCAAAAACATGTCGAGGCCATCCCCAAACCCGACGCAAGAAAAGATGCAGCAGGGTCTCCAAAACCCGACGCAAAAGGAAATCGGGTTTTCGGGGCGGAGAAGCATGGTGGAACGACATGTCGGAAGGATCGCAAAACCCGACAGCAAAGGGAATTCGGGTTTCTAAGTCGGAAAACACGGCGGAGAAACATGGGGTGAAAACATGTGCGCCAACTCCCAAACTCGACGCATATGCAAGTTACACCCCGAACCCGAAAGCAAAGGAAATCGGGTTTCATAGTCGGGTTTGCACGTCGGAAACACATGGTGAAAAAAACATGTCGAGGTCATCCCAAACCCGATGCAAGAAAAGATACGGCGGGGTGCCAAAACTCGAAAGCAAAGGAAATCGGGTTTTCGGGCGGAGAAGCATGAGGCGAAAACATGTCGCGGCATCCTCCAAACCCGACACAAAGGAAAAACTTGGAAAATAGCGGCGGAGCGGGTTTCGGGAAAACGCAAACATCAAACACATGCCGGGGCTTCTTTCAAACCCGATTCAAAATACAGTCCGCCATAATGAGATGAGTTAGGTGCGGATGTGGAGGTGGTTGGAACAAATTTTGATTTTTTCACTCCTCTTTTTCTTCTATAAAATGTAAGGAGAGGCTGTTTTTCAAAGGTTGGACATTTTTGTTTTGTGCCTCCTCCCTTCTTCTCCCTGGCAGGTGGATTTGTGGAGCAAAGGACCTTCCCATTTGAAATTGTAATGCAACCTTGCCTCTTGGCATTTTGCAGTGTTGTATCACCCTTTGGAGCAAATTAATGCATATCTGTGGATGTTTCTCAACCCTCTACGTGTTTATTTGCGTCCTTCCGATCTTCACTGTGAATCTGGCTATCTGTGCATATCTTTTGCATTACATTTTATTGGTTTGTGTTTATTGGCAAAACATATGTTCTTCATTCCTCGGTGCATCACCTCCTTAGCTTAGGTTTATTTTTATGCATTTCTCTCTCCCTGTCTCCTTGGTAGTTAGATTAGGTTTTGGGGTAAACCTCTGCATTTTATTGGTGCATCTGAACAGAGGAATAGGAGCCGGCCTTCATCCGGAGAGCTTTTCCGATTTCGCGAGGTCCCACACTTGGGAAAAGCTCCATGTTGTGCAGTCGCACTGAGACCTTCAACCCATCGCGTTGCGGAGTCCCAGGGGTGCTGTGATTTTGCACCAACAATTTCTTCAAGCCTAAAATATCCATTAAGAAAGTAGACAAAAATATCATCATTCTAGTCTTCTATGTCAATGAATTAATCATTACAAGAGATTCCACAAAGTAGATTCATTTTTTGAAAGCATGTTTGAAGAAGTCTTTTGAAATTTGATTCAGGTTTTCTAAATTTTCTTGGATCTTCATATTTCACATTATGACAAAGGTAATTAATTCATCCATCAATCCAAATATGCCAAAGACATTCTTCTTCGCTTCAACATGGAAAACTATGAATCCACACTAACTCCTTTTCAATTAGGAGTCAAGTTTTCCACCAAATGTTCTACTCCTTGATTGATGGGATAATCTATAGGTAATTGGCTCGAAACCTACCCTGTTTGAATCATATGCATAATGATATTTCATTTTCTATGAATCATGTATCACACTATTGTCAAAATCTGTGAAATCCACTAGCAAGCTACAAAATGCATTTTATGGTATCTTTGTGGTACTATTAATTATAATATTGAGTACAAGTTAGGCAACACAACCTCAATTTTTGGTTAATCCTTAGGTGGAAAGTAACAAAGAATCATACTCCCAAAACAACAATTATACATATATAATAAGTGATTGGGTAGGAGATCCAAATGATAACATGTCAACAATAAGATATGTATGTCATCTTAGGGTAGTGTTCATGACTTGGTCTTGTAAAAAGTTGACTACATTGCTTTGTCGATTGTTGAGACACAGTATAGTGGAGATGTTGTTGCATGATGCAAGTCCATGTGGATATGATGCATGCTTTTTGAATATGAGTTTCCAAAGACCCTACCCTCGGTGTGATAATCAAAGTTTTATTCACATATCTCGCATGACCCTTAGAGCACCAACACACAAAGAAAATTGATGTACACATGCATTATATTCAGTAGCTAATTTAGGACAAAGTTGTTGATTTAAGTTTTTCCAAACAAAAAATCAGGTTGGAGACATCATCATAAAGCCCTTTCTTGAGGCTCAATTTTTTAACTCAAGGAACTTTTGGGAGTGAAGGAAAGTGTCGAGTAAGGGGGACAATTCATTAATTCCTTTGTCCTTCCCTTAAATGAAGTACATCTTAAGGGGTGATGTTCGTATACTTAATCTCCATACACTATTGTATGATTTTAAGATGCACTTGTAATATTATTTGTAATTTAATATGTAGATAATTCACCATTGGTGCACACGTATCCACATCCGTTAATATTTAAGAGTTTTAACCAAGTTATTAACATGTTTAACTTTCGTTATTGATAATATTTTCTAATAATTTCTTTTGCAAGCTACTTACTCTCCAAATCCTAACATGGTCTCTTAGCTTTTCTTTATAAGATCATAGAGCTAGTGTGTGAGGCTTTATTGAGGAAGAAATTTATTCTTACTTTGGCGAATACAAACTATAGCTTCTTGATAAAAGTGTTGTAGTCATGCTACCCTTGATAAATCTATGTTATGTCTTTGCTTTAATCTTTCATTGATTTATTATATGTGCATGCATTGAATGTTTGTCTTACGAGTTGTTTACAAAGATTTTGGAGAATACAACAAATTTTAATATTGACCTTTCTTGGATGGTTTAACCAATGTTTCTATCTTTTATGAGCATTTTTGACCTTTTTCATTTTGTTTCACATTTTGCTTGATTACATTATTTGATATTTAGTTTTTATCATATTTTTACATGTTTATAGGGTATTATTACTTGTATTTCATGTACATTTTACAAGTATATCCACACTCTTGTGAGTTTTGAAATTGTCTCTATATGTAGACCATGATGTCATTGGGTCTAGATGCAACGGATTAGGTCATTATTGATATAGTTTTCTTGGGATTTTTTATTTTCCTTGACCACATTTTGCATGATGCACATCTATTAACAACTTTATGTGAGAAATGGGATGTTGATACATGTCTCTTTTAGATGTCTCTGGTGAGGTTACATTAACATTGGAGGACGTGAAGGGTATTATGGTTGTTGATTGTGATAGATGATTTATTATGAGGAGATATATTGGTTACGACGCTACTCGTCGATATTTTATTGGAGTTGATTAGGATAGCCATCATAGGTGGTATGAATATTCAATATTATTAGGGGACAATGTTTGGTCTTAAATTCCATGATTGGAAAAAAATATTTTTGTCTACTTGGTGATTTTGTGGCTATAAACATTTGTGGGGTCACAATCTCATATATAATGTCACCGGTAATTTACAAGATTTAAGAGGGTCGTACACATATTTTTAGGGTTAGAGTATGGTGGCCTATTAACATAGGGACTCATGTCCTCCGCACATGAACACAATGTGGAGGGGCGTAACTACCCCTAAATGTTGATGTCAGCTAGCTAAAATCCTGATTTTCCACACATGAAGTTCTCCCCCAAAGTGCAACCCTTTAAAATAGTCCTTACGTGTTAATTTTTAACTAGAAAACTGTCCATCAAACTATCTTTTCTTATATTATTTATTGAAATTCGTACCAAAAATAAGGTGAGCCTCAGCTGCATCAAAGTATGTGGCAAAGCGTAGTACGGGCATGTTTTGGAGGGCTACAGGCACGCTAAAGCCCTTCATGTGTGGAGGACATGATCATATCATTTTTTAGGATCATGGAATTGACCTTCAAATTGTAGCATTAGTACTAATCGGGCATAATACTAAAATATTTTGTAGATTGATTGATTATTCAGTTCTAAGGGATATTATCTATTGGATGTATCGGTGTCATGGTAGGTGGGAAAAGGATTGGATACAAATCCACCATGTATGGATGAGGAAATGGTTATGGGACAAAATCTCATAAGTTATTGAGTTGTTTCAATATGATAGGGTGACACGCCGGCTTAGTATTGTATAATGTGTACCCCATGTATTATTGCATGGACCTAAACATAGATATGCCCTAAGTACCATGGAGATTATCTCGTTCCTACAACAATTCAAATAATAGATAAAGATGACATGAGTGGGGTGAGGAAATCATCATCCCCAATGTTGGTGATGTTGGATGTACAAATGCTTAAACTCGGTGGTGGGAAGGGAGTTGATGTATCCCTTGTTTATTATCATGATAGGAGCTGAGGTTCTACCCTTATTGTAGATGAGGTTACGGGACATGTTTTCCCCATTATTAATGAACCTCCTCAGAAAATCCTAAGTACATGTATGAGAAAAATGTAGTTGTGCTTATTTATTTGTTTTATGTAGTTTGTGGGTATTGGTATAGATTTTCATACATATTTATGTGTTTCATAGTGACCTAATTATGGACTTCTATGATTGAGGAGTCTTTACATAGATTGACCCTTCATGTCCCTAACATGAATAAGTGTGGGTAGTTGGAGAAGGCTAATGATGAGATAGGGTAGTTTTCCCCCTTGTTTAACATCATAAAACATACAAACACTTCAGTATACTTACAAGTGTATCTGAAAAGATGAGGTCAAGAGGGGTATTTAGGATTCATGTTGAGCTCATAAAGATGGAGATGTCTCCTTCACCAATAGACAACAATATTAGTGTTGTTGTTTTTATCAATATGTATGGATGTAAATAGAGAACGCTAGATTGCATGTTTATTTGGAAGTGTATCGGGAGTAAAGTGACAAGGTCATAATTGTTCACACTCTTGAGTTGATTCTAATAGGTATGGTACTATAGTTATTCATATTAATAGGAACATATATGTAAAGGATTCGAGATGAGCACTTTCTCTGGGCGGGTTACCGCTCCTATTTTGTATTGGATGTATTAAACATGTTATTTATATATAACGTATGATCAAAGATTTGTGTTATTTTCCTATCTCATATGTATGTTTAACTTCTCACAATTTTCTTAAAGTTATGGATAATATCAATGTATGTTGTGGATGTATGTCATCATAGCTAGTCGATCATACATTATTTTATTATAATTTTTATTGTGATGGATCAATTATTAAAAAGAATGGATATTAGTTGTTTGAATGTTAGATATGTTTCATAGAGTATTCACATTCTTAGTTCTCCATGTTAATGTATATTATAGTATTGATTATTCACCTAATGATCTTTACAACTTCTAGATCATTGTATATGCCTCGCATAGCCTAAATAATGTGTAGATAGTATTGGTTATGTTTCCTCTGTTTGAGATTGCATTTATATGTCAAATCCAAAACTCTAATATAACAAGTAATCATCAAAAAACTAGCCCATTTTGAAACAAAAATGATATTTGATAAAATTGTGTTAGTGATGCTTTATATGGTATTATACTTTTCTTTGAAATGGGAAAGATAGATATTTAGTGTGTTGATGATATGGATACTTATTGTTTTCCAATCAATGTGGAAACTTGTAATTATTTTGATGTAATATAAGCCTCTTTATCTTCTTGCACTTTCTCTATCATACTATAAACTATTTCTCTCCTTGAACTTGCATAGATATAAAAGAAATTACTTGCTCTTCTAGTAAGCATTAATTTATCTTTTTCCGTTTTTCGGTGGTAATAGGAAGCACTTTCTCCTCATTAGGTAGGGAGGATTGAATTTTCTCATATGCAATTTATATTGTGGAATTTTTCTTATTTGTTGGAATAATATATTGAATTAGAATCTTTCTTATCTAATTGATACCATATTGTCATCATATAAAAAACTAATATTCTCAATTTCTCTATCTCGTGGTTGTTTCCATTTGTGTTAACCAATTTTGTCCCAAAGCGGCATTGAATTCATCATTCGTAGGCATAACATGAAATGTTGTATTTATAATCTCAAGGCACATTGCATCATAAATATTAAGGTGTCCCATAGATTTTTCACATTGCACTAAATGTTCCAACTCATGTTGACTATAGCCAAATTTCTTAATGAGATTCAAGATACATGTATTATGGACTTGCTTCTTATCAATTATAACATTGTTATGACTTTGGTTGTGTATATTTACAACATGTACAAGATTGATTCATTTCTTATTGTATAAGACCTTGACCAATGATTCTTCTTTTAATGGATATTGTGATTTAATTTATTCACCTTTCATGGGAGGATTGCACTTTTATTATATACTTTCTTATATTCACACAGTGTTTTTCTCTCTTTTGGTTTCTGCTCTTCCATGTGTAGAATGAGCTTATAATTTAGATATTTGATATGATCATGTAAGCCCCAAGACTTATATATTTCATGCCCATTAATACAATGATAATTGTACAAATCCCTCCCTCTTTTCCATATTAGACGATGTTGTGGTCTATATTGAGTAGTGGATAATGTGACAAACTTGTTTTTGAGTAACTTTCATAATATAATGTTAGGTTTGTTTTTGTTACATTATATAAAAATATTGTGATTGAATTGAGGAACCCTTGAATGGGTGTCATGCGTGTGCTTACACAAATATTTATCTTCATTGTAAGTTGAATGACTTACACTTACTAATGTCAAAGCATTAGATGAAGTATCTAATGTATGGGTCCTCTTGCATGCAAGAATACACATGTGGAAAATATTTAATGGACTTATATGTAAGGTTTTCATCTAGATTTGGATGGTCATATGACACATCCTCTTCATGAGATGTTATTTTCTCTATTAATTGAGCAATAGATTCATTTTCTTGAGCAATAATTGATGCAAGAAAAGGACTCGGTAGAACTTTACAAAACATGAGATGTTCTTCCTTGAGACTATGGCTAAACATTTAATAATGTGCTAAATATGTGAAACATGCAAGATAATGTTGGTGTAGACACAAAATTATGTACTTATTACTATTTCATTATGCCCGAAGTATGCTATTAGATGCATGATTCCTAAGAAAGAAAACTATACATTGATTACACTTGTTTTCCTTTACATTGACATTATTTTATCTCTCCATGATTTCATCCTATGATTTTCTAGAATTATCCTTTTACTTTTGGACATCACACAATGTGTTAAAGTGGTCATGAAATCACACACTTTCTATTTACATCAACACTTCTAGGTATGTCATTATATACATGATTCCTAAGCAAGAAGATTATACATTAACAACACTTATTTTACTCTTTCATTGCTTTTATCTTTCCCACACTCTTATTATTTACTTTTATAGAATGATCACTTTACTTTAGACACTAGACAACATGTGACCCAACTCTGTATTGATTGTTATATCTTTCGAGCATCCTGAACACTACCACCCATTAGGGACATGAGTGCCCCAAGTGCTACTGTCCCCTCTAGATGATTTTCTCCTTTCCCTCCTTTTCTTGATTTTGAATTGCCACATCATTTGGTATCTTTTCTAGACTCTCTTTTATCACTTGAATCATATTTTGAGTTGTTAATGACAAAATTCAAACAAGGGAGTCATATATATACATGAATTACTTACCACTATTAGGGGCAGGAAAATTGGGTCTAATATTTGCTATCTAGTACTTGGGTAAAGAGAAACATTCAAAGATTGCATTTGGGTTGCATGATTCGTTGCATAGGAAGGTACATTTTTGAATTCTATCTCACACATTCATCTTGGGGAAAATTAGTTATATCTCATTATCTTGGTGTGACTAGTACAAGGGAAACCTAGCTTCAAAGGAGGTGACTCAAATCACACACTCACAAGAACTACATTGAGTTTGAAATGTAGTGCAACACTCGATGAAAATCACATTGGGGTGATCATTAAGGTCAGTTTGACTCAAGCATATGCATTATTTATTTCATTTATTTGTTCTTGATTTTTGTGCAGGTAGTTAGGGTTTGTTTTATAGGTACATATGTGACACATGAACCCTACAATGAATTGGATGTGAAAAAAAATGAAAGGAAGAAGCCAAATTTAGGCCATAAAAATGCTAGAAGTAGAGTTGTTGCGAGGATACTAGCGTGCCCGGGCGGTCATGTCCTCCTATAGGAACTCCTAACCGAAGAAGTCTTGGATCTCAATTTCTCGAGAGAGAGTCTCACACAAGTATAGATCCATCATGTTCCAATCAATTTCCAACCCAAAATTAGTCCAAATCTCCGATATAAGCTAAGTCACTTGTATCTCTTATCTAGCATACTTAACTTATACCTTACATGCTAGATATTGTTTGCTATTTACATATTAATTTGATCTCACTCATATGATAAAATATTTAAAATTCTTTAAATCATTTGGTGAACCCGATTATTGATCAAATTGTCGATTGTCATCGGATCACTCATTTTGTTTACCTCATTGTAGCCCTAACCCTAGTACCTTTAGGGTTTCTTCTTTAGCTATGGATTTCAATATCTTTCATTCATCATACCAACTATTAGGATCATTTCGGTATCTATCCGGCTTTCCCAAATATGCTAGCTATCATAGTTCTATGCATCTTCATCTAAACACAGAAAATCTTAAGTCTCTTGTTCATTCCCAAATAATGTTGAAATGCTCCTCCATTGTATTTTCAAGTTCAAATTCATAATGTGCTTTAGTCAATCATGGATATGGTCTTTATGTATGCAACATTTCCTTTCTCCATTAAATAGGATTTTCTATTGTCGATCTAACTCCATCTACTCTATGTATCCATGGATTTGATAATACACCTAAACAAGTGTTGGGATAAATCACTCTACCCATTACTTGTAGGCCCTTGCACTCTTAATGTTCTATTTCATGTTATGCCTCATAATCTCAATTATAATATCCTTTTAGGCCATCCTTGGTTACATATTATGCATGTAACTCTTTCTACCCATGCCATAACACATAATTCCCTTGCCACACATTCTTCCATGGATAATGCTATAATAGATTCCACACCTCATGTTGTTACTCCTTGTGATATCCCTCTCATATATGATGTTGAAGTTACTACTTATATTACACATCATTCTTCTCCTATGATGGACTACAATGCTACTGATTTACATGATACACTTTCTATCAACACCCATGATACTCCTCCCAACATGTATCACTCTCGATGCATTTCTAATGATCATATACTTACTGATTCCAATGTTGCGTCACTCTCTTCACCTTCCTTATCACAAGTTAGAACACAATGTGTTGATTTGATAAATATTCATAATGCTCTCACTTTCCAAGATTCTATGCATGACTCATTTACTATGGATACTCCTCATCTTGTTGCATCATTAAGGGAAATAAATTCCCCTCTTTCCAAATTTATATCTATGGTCATACGAGATAGTTCATAAAACTTTAATTCTTCAAATATTTCCAAATTGTACCCATTTCTTATGATGAGTCTTGTGTCTCTCCCTCCATTGTTTTTGGTTGATACTAATGAGCCTCATAAGCACTACATATGTTACACATCTATTGACTCACACATTTATCTTTATGTTTACACTTACTATTTCCACTATTATCAATACGCCCAATGTTCCCCTTATTCTAGTTTCTTCTACTAGACATATCCTTATTGTGTATGTCATTGCATTTACTCCTCATACATTTGGGATCTTATACTCCATAGGGTTTTCCCTCACTATGTTGACATTTTTCCTTTATAGCTCTCATGTGTTCCCAAATTGCACTTATTAATTACCAATGTTCCTCCTATTATAGTTTCTCCACATACATGACACAATCATATTCCACATGCTATGATATATGCACTTTCACATGACACTAGGTCATTGGATCATGTTCACATGTGTTCATATTTTTACATTGGCTAGATAGTTGGCCCTTTCCCCTATCCTCATTGGATAGATCATTGTGGCATACACATTTGGGGCATATTCTCCCCCACGCTACCTGATGATGCACTCTTGATATAGGTCTAAACATGAATTTTGAGGGCGCATTTACTTACATGGACCTAACTTTGCACACATACAATGGAGGAAAACCTTGCTCCCCTCTCCTAACTATTATATTTCATGTTTACATATTAAAAACAAACAAACTAGCTTATATCTTGATTGAATGTATCCTTGCTTGTCATTCTATTCTATGTTACACACTACTTATCATGTTACTTGGGTTCATAGTATGCTTTATCATTTTTACACACACACACACACGTTCACATGGTAATTTTTGAGGTGAATGAAAACCACTTATAAGTTTCTACATGATGTATGATGTTTAGCACTTTGTACCTTACCAATCCCACTTTGAGTCTCTAGGGGAATCTACCTTTCCTATTTCTCTATATTCAAGTTTTATCATTACAATATCTACTACTTTCATTCCTATTTCCTATTATATACATTTTGGCATGCTATAAATCTTTCTAATATACTAACGAGTGCTTCATGTGTAACATTTGTATCGTAGGCCTTTTTATGATCATGGTTCTTGATTTGCTTATATCTTGTCTTCCTTGCTTGTGTCTTGATTTTCATTATTTGTGGGCTATTCCCTATGTTTATTTCTTATTTTCATATATCTCCTTGAAGGTCTCAATTGTCTTGCAACATCCTGATTGGTGTCCCATGTATTCAATCAGCTACTCATTGTATCTTTTATAATGTTATTGTGTATTGTGACTTGTTTCTATTACATTATGTATACTTGTTTGTGACTAACACTTTTGGCTATCCTTTTTCCCATTGTTTGCATATGTCATGGTTATTACCATGTGTATTCATTATGCCCCCTATCCAAGTTCCATTTTACATGCACACATCAGTTTCATCTTTCCTTGTTTAGGCCACACTCACCTTTGTCCATCTCACACACCCTAAATGAGTGGGGGAAATAATTAGGTGACTATTTCACCCTCTCAGTAGTTCACAAACCAGATACAAAATGTTACATAGTACATAGAAGATAAGAAACAAGGTCATAATCAGAACTAGGCCTAAAATCGATTCAGACAGAAGCGCCCAACACAAACAAAATCGATGGGCGCTAGTTTCCCACCGGGAATTCCTCTCTGGGACGAAACAATTACAATACAAAGTCACCAAGTTCTAATGACATTATTTTCCAATTTATAGAAACATGGGCTCGATTCAAGTTACTATCAAGAACCACAGAACAAAAAATAATTTGTGCAATAAAACTAATTACTTCATATGGCTTGGTGACCAGTTTTTATTAAGTTTGTGACCATATGCATTGGCACTTATCCATGGGGAAGCATTAAGGGTTGGAGAGAAAATTTTACTACTCTCCCAATACTCTTCCCTTGGTGGAAGGACTCCTAAAATCCGAGTTTAGAGATAGGATGCTCAAATATGAAGTTTAACAATAAGACACTCAAATCCAAAGTTTAGCAGCAAAGACACTCAAATCTAAAGTTTGGTGACATGATGCCCAAATCCTTAGTACTATTCCAACCATCTCCAAGGTAGAAAACATATAGGAACAATTCTATCTCTTCTCTTGAAGCACATAAGTGTATTCTACCCTTGATTCACTTATTTTTCAATACACATTTATATTTTGACATGTACTAAGTTAAAGTTCAATTTCATTTATCATGAGCATTGACTACACTTATTTTCTTTTATAGGTCCAAACTTACTCTGAAAAAAAGGGAAGCACACAAAATATAACAAGGAACAATCTCAAGCACAACGATACTCCGACAAAGATAATATCCAAGGAACACACATATACATTACTTCTACTATGCACACAAGGTCACCCCTAGGATCCTTATCCTCTTTTAGATTCCATGATGCACATTTAAAAATATCCATTTTACACGCTATCAAACATATTTCTCATTCAACAAGTTATTAGTTACAACTCCCTTTGACTCTCCATAAGGTACACTCTTCTTATCTATTTTATGCTATTGGATTTTCATTCACCAACATAAAGTGGGGGCAAATGTAGTCATGAAATCACACACTTTATACTTACATTAGTGCCTCTAGGTATGTCATTATATGCATGATTCCTAAGTAAGAAAATTAGACATTAACAACACTTATTTTACTCTTTCATTACTTTTATCTTTCCCACACTCTTATTATTTGATTTTTTGGAATGATCAATTTACTTTTAGACACTAGATGACATGTGACCAAACTCTATATTGATTGTTATATCTTTTGAGAATTCTAGATTCTCGCCCATTAGGGACAAGAGCGCCCCAGGTGTTATTGTCCCCTTTGGGTGCTTTTGTCCCTTTCCCTCCTTTTCTTGATTTTGAATTGCCACATCATTTGGTATCTTTTCTAGAGTCTCTTTTATCACTTTGGGTTGACTTTTTAGTTGTTAATGATGAAATTCAAAAAAGGTAATCATATATATACATGACTTACCATTATTAGGGTAGGAAAATTGGGGCTAATACTTACTATCTACTACTTGGGAAAAGAGAAACATTCAAAGACTACATTTGGGCTACATCATTCATTGCATAGGAAGGGACATTTATGAATTCCATCTCACATTCATCTTGGGGAAAAGTAGTTGTAGCATGTTATCTTATTGCAATTGGAACAAGGGAAACCTAGCTTCAAGGGACACGATTCAAATCACGCACTCGCAAGAATTACACAAAGTCTAAAATATAGTGCAACAGCTTGGTGATAATCACATTGGGGTGATCGTCGAGGTCAAGTATGACTCAAGCATATGCATTATTTATTTCATCTAATGTTTGCTTGAACTTTGTGCATGTAGATAGGGTTTGTTTTGCAAGTACAAATGTGGCACGAAGCCCTACACCGAAGTGGGTGTGACAAACAACAAAAGGAAGAATCTAAGTTCAAACCTTGAAAAGACTAGAAGCAGAGTTATTGTAGATCAAACACTTACACTTGGGAAGTCATTTCCTCTTATGGGATCTCGATTTTGAAGAAGTATTGGATCTTTTAGTCACTTAATCACACACTTACTATGTATATCTATCCTTTAAATACTTCATTTATATGCATGATTCCTAAGTGAGATAGCTAGTCGTTAACAACCTGTTTCACTTTGATTTGAAATTACTTTTATCCTTTTCATCCCTATTTATTAATGTTTTTGAGTTGTAACTTGCAGTTTTATATACTAGTGACATATTTCTTAGCTCGATTTTACTATTTACCTTTTTGAGTATCGAGTACAGGACCACCCATTAGGGACATGAGTGCCCGACTACTACAATCCCCTCTAGGTTCCCTTGTCCTTTTTCCTTTGTTTTTATATTTTGAATGTTACTTCTTTCTTGTCTTATTTTATCACTCTTGGTCAACATTTTACTTGTTAATTATGAAATTTAAGTAAAGGAATCATGTATATACATCTTATTTAACCTCATTAGGGGGTAAGCATTTAAGAGGTGCATACTATTACAAGGAGCTAATATTTTATATCTATTACACCAAGGATTACATTTTAGAACTTACTTCACTACATATAATGGTTTATTTTGAATTTCATACCACACATTTACATTGGGACAAAGTAGTTGTAGCCCACTATTTCTCTCGTGATTGACACTAGGGCATCCTAGCTCAAGGGACACTATTCCAATCACACACACACTAGAACTACATTGAGTTTGCGATGTAGTGCAATACTTGGTGACAATCACATTAGGGAAACTTTCAAGGTACAAGTGCAACACAACAAATATGATGTGGCCTACAACGAAAAAGGTACAATAGTGATTGACACAAAAAGAACCAGATCCGAGCCACTCTGCAAACACTAATGCCCGGATCGACACTAGCACCCATATCGACACTAATGCCCGGATGGCCTAGTCCTAGTCCCGGTCCAGCACTCATGTCCCCGAGATTGTTGTAGCCTAGTTTCCATACAAATCTTACACATTCCATAATCTACCCTTCCAAATCAATCTCCAGTCAGAATCAGTCTAGAACTACATTGACAAGGTGAGTCATTCTCTAAACCTCATCTATCTCTCTTGCTTGTATTTCCTTTTCTTGATCTTGCTTGAATATTTTTATACTTATTTGATTAGTATTTTCTTTATATTCGATTTAGTTTTGTTAAATTAGATATTGGTTTCTCATGCAGAGCTTGCAAAATCTAGATCCAACATGTTCGGTCAATTTCTAGCCCAGAATCAATCCATATCTCTCCCGATACAAGCTAAGTCATTCTTATCTCTTTATCGGCATACTTGTACTTTTCATGATAGATATTATTTATTATTACCATCATATTTTTGAATTCACGTTAAACAACGGTCCTCGGCCGCCCCTCGAGGTGCTGCTGATGGCGCATCTGGCGGGCCAGGGCTTGTCGGAAGCTCTGAAAAAAAGATTGGGTCCCCTTGGTTCTGCGTCAGATTCACTTCCGTCGGATAGTGACTTGCATGCCCATCAGGACGGCATTCCCTCCGTGTCCCTGGTCGAGGACGTCGCTTTCACTGCACACACCAAGTGTTTCTACTCGAGGGCTATTTTCGCTAAGTTTATAGGGAGAAGACTCTCGTTTTCTGGCATTAGAAACTGGTGCGAAACACAGTGGGGCAGCGGCTTGAGTATTCGCTCCCTGGAAAAAGGTTTTTTCCTTGTGCTCTTCCGTAGCGCTGCTCAGAAAAATGACACTATGGAAAGGAAAAATTTCTCCTTTCCGACTCAGGTCTTGTGATCCGTGATTGGGAACCTCTCTTTGACTGCAACAGAGCGGACGCGGATGGACACCAAGTGTGGATCAGACTTTACTCCCTTCCCAGTGAATTTTGGTCTGCTCCCATTCTCACTAAAATTTGCTCTAGCCTGGGTCGTGTCATTCGCATCGATCCCGTTACTTTGAATGGTACTCTCTCTTCCTTTGCCAGAATTTGCATTTCTATCAATCCCGCTCTTAAGCTAAAGGAAGTCATTCATATCAACTCCCCTTCGGGTCTTTGGAAGCAGAGAGTAGCTTACGAAGGTTTATCAAATCTCTGTTTCAAGTGCATGAAGCCTGGTCACACTCGTAAATTTTGTAAAAGCCCCCTTCTTGCGCTAAACAATGGCGGAAAGTTTCCCTCAATCCCCCTGCTCCCTGCCCGCCTTCCTCCCCACACGCTCTTCCCCGTTGTCTTTGCCCGTCGTCCCCCACTCCCCCCCACCTGTTCCTGAACCTCTTGCTTTGGATCCAGACACTCTCTCCCTTGTTAAAGAAATGGCAGCTGTTGTAAAAGACTCTTCTAGGATTCTGTCCCTTTTCCACGAGGGCATTTCCATCGGTATGGGAGGTAGTTCATCCTCCCTTGAGAAATGGATTATGGAAAAAGAGGATCTGCTCCAGTCAAAAGATGGTGACCCATTAGAAGACCCTGAAGAAACTGCAGAGATTCCTTCCCCGAATAACCAGTCGTTGGGTCCGCTTCTTCCCACTCCACCTTTGCTCAACGTGGATTTCGGACCAAAAAGCATTCTTGGTCGTCCTAACAAAAGTAAGCTTTCTCTCAACGAAGTTGCGCAGGAAGCAACTTCAACTACGTTCTTTCTTCCCGTCGTCGAGTAGGAGAGGCGAGTCCTCTCTGAAGCAAATATGATCCTCTTTTCTTGGAATGTTAGGGGCCTTAATGCCCCTAACAAACAACGTCTGTTAAGGCGCTACGCCTCGGATGAGGCTGTGGATATCTGTTTGATTCAGGAAACTAAAATGTCGGAAGCTGGTTGCAAAAGCAGTTGGTTCAGAAAATGGAAAGGTTGGGAAGGCAGCTTCTCAAACTCTGTCGGTGCCTCGGGTGGTCTGGGCATTTTGTGGAAGTCTAGCAGTTGCGTGATTGAACCCCTTGTGATCGATCCTAACTTCATTTGGTGTAAAGTTTCGATTAAACACTCTGAGGATTTCTTTTTCCTTTGTAATATTTATGGTCCCTCATCTCCTATTAGGAAAAGAGCTCTCTGGAGTAGTCTCAGTCAGCTTTTGTCTACCGACGTTGCCCGTAAAAATCATCGTCGCTGGTGACTTCAATGCTACTCTTTCTGATCGTGATAAGCGTGGAGGTCTTCTTTGGCAACCTCGCTCACAGGTGGATTTTTCTTCTTTCGTTTCCTCTGCTCATTTGATTGATTTAGAGCCCTGTAAGGGCTGGTTTACTTGGAACAATAGGAGATCCGGGTTCAGTTCCTCGCCAGTGCGTCTTGATCGTTTCCTGGTTTCTGAGCATTGGCTGCATAATAACTTCCTTCTTAAAAGCTCGGTTCTCCCTCTTTCGGCTTCAGACCACTTTCCTATCTCCGTGGTTCTAAATTTTGACCTCCCCGCGTCGTTCCCCTTTCAAATTTGAGAACATGTGGCTTCATGATCCCACATTGAAGTCGCTGGTCAAGGTCTGGTGGGACTCCTTTGTTGTCAAAGGGACCAGGATGTTTCAACTCTCTAAAAAGTTGTCACTGTTAAAAGATAATTTACAGGGCTGGAATCATTCGAAGTTTAAAAACATTTTTCAAGAAAAGCTCAGAGTTGAGAAGGATCTTCGCTCCCTTAATGAGACCATTCTGGAGCATGGGATGACACAGGAGGATTTCCAGAAAGAAAAATCTCTCCTTAAGGATCTGGGGGATCTCCTTCTGAAAGAGGAAACATTTTGGCGTCAAAAATCCAGAGAAGCCTGGTTGTTGGATGGGGATAAGAATACCAAAATTTTTTTAAACATGTCAAAGCTAGAAGAAACTTCAACTACATTTCTACTCTCAAGCTCGAAGATTCCACCGTCGCCTCTTCACAAGCTCAGATCAAATTAGAAGCGGTGGATTTCTTTAGTAAGCTTCTGAATGATTCGGCCTCCCCCTTTGGAGCGCAGTCCCAATTCCTCTCTCAGATTCCTTCTTCTATAACGGATGCTGATAATGAAATGCTTATCTCGCCTTTCTCTTTGGAGGAGGTTCGGAAAACTATTTTTCTATGAAACGGGATAAAGCCCCCGGCCCTGATGGCTTCCCTGCCTCCTTCTTCAGGATTTTTGGGATATTGTTGGTCCCTCTGTTTGGCACGCGGTCGAGGAATCCAGGATTTCGGGGAAGATTCTTGGTAATCTCAACCACACTTTCATATGCTTGTTCCCTAAAAAATCCCCGGCTGAGAAGTTGGATGATTTCAGGCCAATTTCTTTGTGTAATACCACTTATAAAATCATCTCTAAAGCTATTGCCAATAGGCTTTGCCCCTGTTGCATAAATTGGTTGCTCGGGAACAAAGTGGGTTCATTCCGGGCAGGTCTATCACCGAGGGTATCATTATCTCCCATGAACTAATACACTCTCTTCAAAACTCTTCTAGAGCTGGAATGTTGTTAAAACTTGACTTCAGCAAGGCCTATGATCGTGTCAATTGGAGGTTCCTCCTCAAATCTTTGCAAGCTATGGGTTTTGGTGCTCACTTCTGTAAATGGATTTTTAATTGCATTGCTTCCCCTCATTTTTGTTCTTGTGAATGGCTCCACGGAAGGCTTCTTTCAGAGTAGTAGAGGTATTCGTCAGGGAGACCCACTCTCCTCCTTCCTCTTCACCCTGGTTGCGGAAGCTCTCAGTCGCAGCATAAAGTTAGCAATTCATGAGGGTTCTCTGAAAGGTCTCCACATCACCTCCAACCTCCCTCCTCTTTCCCATCAGCAATTCGCGGATGACACCTTTCTCTTCGGTCAAGGGACTGTCCCAGAAGCCAGATGCCTTTCCTCCATCTTGGATTCTTATTCTCTAGCTGCGGGTCAAGTTTTAAACTTCCATAAATCTGTTATTTTCTTCTTCAACGTGGCTCCCGGCTTCAAGGCAGAATTAAAGAGATTCTCGGCTTCTCTTTGGGCAATCTCCCTCATACATATCTAGGGATTCCACTCTTCCATGGCAAGGGAAAGACACACCTTTGGAACGGGCTTCTGAACTCTATTTCTTCCAAACTTCTCTCTTGGAAAGGCAAATGGCTTTCTCTTGCTGGCCGTGTTCTTCTCATCAACTCGGTGCTCTGTCAATTCCAATATACATGCTATCCATTTTACAGATTCCGAAATCTGTCCTGCTCAAAATTGAAAAAGTGGCTCGCACCTTTTTATGGCAAGGACTCAGCACTGAGCGCAAATTCCATCTTGCTAACTGGGATCTGGTCAAGCTTCCAAAGAAGTTGGGCGGTATGGGTATCTTGGATCTCGCCATTCAAAATATGGCCCTCGGTGCTAAACTGGTGTGGAACTTCATTTCTGAAGGAAGCAGACTCGCCTTCCAGGTCCTCTCTCACAAATATCTCGATGGGCACCGGCATGAGTATATTCTTTCTAGCTCCGAGTTACCGAAAGGCTCTCACATTTGGAATTTCCTGTGTAATTCCAAAACACTCATCGCTGAGAAGGTTACATGGAGGATAAACAACGGTCGGCTTGTGTCATTCTGGGATGAAAGCTGGAATGGTTTCCCCCTCAATCTGCTGCCTACTCTCAATGGTGTAATGAATTCTTCCAAACTGCACTGGGGTTCTCTTGTCTCAAATTACGGTTGCCAACACCCTGACGGTTCGCCTTCTTGGCTTTGGAAAGATATAACGTCTATTGGTGCCTCTGCCCAAGATTCCGCCTTCCTCTTGAATTCTATACAGGATAGACATGCCACGTTTCTCGATCGTGATGACTGCTTACTATGGGTAGGCGACTCTACCGGTTCATATTCAGTTAAAGCCGGTTATAACATTCTTGTCTCTCAAGCAGGAATAGGTTCTCCGAGTTCTTTCGGTTGCTGGCATCCCAACATCACCCCGAAAGTTGCTTTCTTCAGCTGGTTAGTTTTGAACAGGAAGGTACTTACACATGCTAAAAGGCGTTCGTGGGGTTTCCCTGGCCCCTCTAAATGCCTTATGTGCGGTGCAGCGGAGGAAGACTTGGATCACCTCTTCTTGTTCTGCCCCTTTGCTTCCAATTGCTGGGAATGGCTTCTTAACAAGTTAAATCTTTCCTGGGTCCCCCCTGATAGCATTGTTGCTAATCTTTCTTCCTGGCCGTCCTTTTTCACCAATTGCCTGTTCAGCTCTATCTGGCATGTCAGCCCTTATTTTTTGCTCTGGCATATTTGGTGGGAACGAAACCTTCGTCTCTTTAGGGAGCAAGCGGTTGAGCTTCCTACCTTCCTTTCTAAGCTCGAGGTGGCCATTTCAGAATGTGTTAGTGCTAAGTGTCCCTCCTTCTCCTCCTTCTCCTCCAAGGATTTCTCGATTCTCCATAATTGGTCTCTTATTAAACTTCCTAAACCTGGATCAATTGTTCGTAAAGGGCTCTCTCAAATTGAAAAGATGATTCTAAGGAAGAAAACCAGGTGGCGTCCCCCTCCAAAGGGGCATTGGAAATTAAACTTCGACGGAGCTTCCAGAGGAAATCCGGGTTTATCTGGAGCTGGCTGCATCCTTAGAGATGATCGAGGACATCTCATCAATGTTGGATCCTTCCCTCTCAAAGAGGGCACTTGTAATTCCGCATGAAGCCCAGGCTCTTCTAGAAGGGGTTAAGATGGCAGCACATCTTGGTTGTTCAAATTTATGTATTGAAGGGGACTCCCAAATCCTAATTTACGTTGTTTCCAAAGGTGCCTCCCGTCGTGGAAGATGAACCTCCTCATCCCACTTATACTACATTGGCTAGGCAAATTCCATTTCTGGAATATTTCCCATAATTTTCGGGAAGCCAATCGGGCAGCGGACTTCTTGGCTAACTTCGCTATCGACAATCCTTCTGCCTGTATTTCCTCCAGCGATGCCCATGTTTGGCAAGGTTTTCCCCTCCTTCTCTCCCAAGATCGAGTGGGTACCTCCGGGTAACCTGTCAGTGACTCCATTGCGTTTGGCAGTTCCCTCGTGCGTGTTGTCTTCTCTCCCATCTTTCGGCGGCGTTCTTCCTTTCTTCGATGTACTCCTACATGGTTCTGGCCTTCTCGGTCACGTCCGCGAGCCCCCTGTCTCCTCTTTCCTTCCGGGGTCGTTTCATCTTTGCTCTCTCACGCTCCATGTTCCTTTATTGCCGCTCTTTCAAATCCAGGCTTTACTCTTTCGGCTCTTGTTCGGTTTCTTCTTGGCGTTATGTCCTTCGTTGGCTTCCCCTTTGTGGCCCTTCGGGGGCAGTTTCATGAACTAGCCGACGTCGCAGCTATAGACAGGCGCCGTCTTGCAATGATCTTCAAATTCTCTACGTTGAAGAGGCCGAAGCCATCGAAGCTATCCTCGGAGATTCCTACCGTTTCAATGCTCGTCGCCCCGTACTGATTCAGACATCGCTTCCGCATTCGTCTCTCTGCCTGCTGCTACACTCTAATACTGCGGAAGTCGAACGGGTCACCTTAGACCAAATCTTTGCAGTTCACTGCGTCGGCCTGCAAGCACAACTCACAGATTTCTCTCTTCAGGATCCATTGCTTTGTGGGTGGAGGAAGTAGACGAGCTGGCCATTGGTTCTGGTCGAGACATCCGCTGGCTCAGTGGGCAATACAGAGATCTGGTAACATTCGCTCAGAACTTTCATCCATCTTTGGACCAGCGCTTTCTACCGGTGGTCGATATTGAAGCGGCCCTCTTTCCTCTTCACTCCGCAGTGGATCAATTGAACGCACTTAAGGATCGTGCTTTGCATGCCTTTCATTTCTTGTTGCATGCGGCCTCTTCACGCGTTGGCCCTTCTTCTGGTTAACCGGTTGTTGCCCTCGCCCTTTTCGTGGCGTGTCTGTGTTATGGCTTCCTCTTCCTCTCGTCGCTTTCCTATTTCTTCTACCTCTTTCTCCCCTCCCGTCTTCCCTCATTTCTCCTCCTCTTCTGTTGTAGGGTTGGGGTCCCTTTCCCCAATTCAAGCAAAGGAATCTTATATATAGATGGCCTACTTATAAGAAAGTTACTACTAAGGACCTATCTATCAACTAAGGAAACTATTCTTGGGAATTGGATTGCATTTGAACTGCATTATTCATTGCATATGAAGTGAAAATTCTAAATTTCATGACACACATCATCTTGGAGGCAAAGCATTTGTATCTCACTCTCTTGGTGCAACTTGTACAAGGGCAAGCTAGTTTTAAGGGACACAAATTCTATCACACACACACATCCGAACTACATAGAGTCTGAAATGTAATGAAATGCTCGGTGATAATCACATTGGGGACTACTAATGTCGGTTCGACTTAAGAATATACATCTTTTATTTTGTCTAATGTATATTTGAGTCCTATTCAAGTAACTAGGGTTTGTTTTGAAGGTATATGTGTGATAGAATAACCCTACGGTGAAGCAAACAAGAATAAAGTTAAAGGATACATTGTTGGACATTGAAAGATCCAGATTTGCACCCATCACTAGGATAATAACGCCCAATTTGGGCACTAGCGCCAAAAGATATTGTCCAAATTTGGGTGATACTATCCTAGCATAACTCTCATATTACTATTTTCCAAATGAATCATAAACAATTTAGACTATATCTGAATCTTATATTTCAACCATAAACCCTCAACAAAAACACTGAAATCTGGAACTTACTATTTATAGTAAATTCATCAAAACACTAGGCTGAAATATTCAAAATTCCATAACTTTTGATTTACAATTTCAAATTACATGAAATGAAAGGAAAATGATAGATATTAATTAGGAGAAACTTTCCATGTAAGAAAACAATGAAAATACGGAAAACCTAATTTTTAAATCTTGAAATATAGTTGCAACATCAAACCCTCATAACTTGTAAAATACTTATCCGAAAATTAACAACCATAGCTCAAAACGAAGCATACATTATAAGGAAAATTATGAGATCAATTTTAGAATTTTCCATCCATAAATTCCATGCTAAAAAATTCACTTGAAACTCCAAAACAAGTTGTTGCCCTAATTTTGGGAAATTAGGTAAATAACATAAATCTTCAAAAACACATATCTCGAGCAATACTTGGAATTTTGACATGAAATTACCTTTGTTGGAAAGATTAGACAAAGAGATTTCCAATGAACATAAATTCATCAAATTCCAACTAACAAAATTTTCTAGAAATGCAACAGAAGTTTCCAGCCAAGTCGCCACTATCCAAAAATGGCAAAAATAAATATCAATTCTTCAAATCTTCAATGACAAAGTCTTCACAATCATATCTACTTCAATTCCAAATCGAATGAGAGAGAGAACAATGAAAATATAGGGCATACATCCCATTTCTCCAAGCATGGAGAGACATAAATGATCAAATCAACATGCCTTGCCCTCCATGGCAAAATAGATACATATAGTCTTCTCCCAAGGTGGGGCGAACCCCTCTTGGAGGGAAAATCACAATTTGAAATCATAAGACATGCCTTATAATTTCCCCTTTTATTTTTATTTCCCCCATGTGTATGCGTCCCCTTTAGGGTCTATTTGACATTAAAAAGCCACTCTATTATTATTTAATTAATTTCCTTTTTATTTTGTATTTTTTGGAAATTAAATTAAATAATAAATTACAAATAATTGCTCAATAAATATTCTTTTGTGAGCAATAATACAAGGTAGTGGTGAAAACCACTTAACATCCATGATTAAATGAGAATTTGCTTTATAATTTCAAATGATCATGATCACTCTCTAGGCAAATCTCAAATAATCAACAACTAATAATTAAATGAATATTGCTTTATAATGACAAATGATTATAATCACTCTCTAGGCAATATCATTTAATTACTAGCATAGTTTTCCCCTTGCAACATCCCAAAATCCCACGGGAAAGATAGGCTAAGGGTCTTCAACCTGCAGAAAATCAATGTGGAAAAGGGGACATTATAGTCCTCCCTACCCAAAATTGCTTGTCCTCAAGCAATTGCACTTGTGGCTGGTCCAATATGTTGTCCTTAAGCAATTGCAAACCCATGTGATCACGTACCATCTCCAAAAGATAAAATATGATGTAGTGTTCCCACATCCTTGATTTGGTACCTAGGTTAGATGAAAGATCTCTTGCCAATACAAGCTCATGCTCTTGTTGTGCCTTGGCCAAATCAAAATTTCTGCAACTCTTTTCTTCTTTGTTCTTGATCCTACACATGAAGCAAACCTATTAGAAAAAACATGAGTGTTTAGCAACACTCTTGTGGAGCTTCTTTCATGCCATAATGACATGAACAACTCATGAGCTTCATTCTCATGATGGAATCTCAGGTGGCTGCCCCACATGTTGTTGAAGTTCATTACTTTGGTCTCTTCAAATTCTGAAAATTTATCTTCTTTGAACCCATAATCATGTGCTTGGTTGTAGTATGTGATTTTTGACCCCAACCATGAGTATATAACTGCTGGAAATGCATTTTTATGTACCTCAAACACTCCTAAAATAGCCATGCTCAAAATCCCCATAGAAATGTGAAATCATGAAAAATCAATCTGGAAATATGAAATCATAGCAACATATTCTCATAGCAATGTGAAATCATGAAAAAACAATCTGGAAATGTATGGACCAGAAATAAATTTATTTATGAAAGCAAGCATTAGCATCCCCATAAGATGTTTTTTGTCATATTCCTTCCGTACCTCAACAACCTCTTGACCTCTCTCCTCTTCCTCATGAACATGTTCAAAACTTTTCCCCATACTATACTCAAAACCGCTATCCGGAAGTAGCTCATAAGGAAGCACATCAAATACATGAACATACTCACCCAAACTAGCTTGTAACTTACCGTAAGGAAGTTGCAGCCCCCTAATTTCTGTCATGTCTGAGCTATGGCAGCTTGCTACCCATGTAATTTGGCCTACTTTAAAGGCCTTTCCCAGCACCTTAACCAATCCCTCTTGTGGTTCTTCATGAGTGAGACCTTCGAGCATTATTCCTTTGCCTTCACAGAGAAGTTTTGGCTTCATAGTTTTGTAACTTTGCATAAATTCCCCTAAGGAATGCAATCCTTGGACAACCAACACAAGAACCCTTTTATCAATGCCATAAACAAGAAAATCAGTCATTACCTTGAATTTTGGTGTCATATAGATACCCTTGAACCCATGCTTGCATGTTTCTAACTGATTTTGCAGCCCTCTTAGAAAATTATTGTTGGCAGCCCCCTTAAACTGCACTCTTTTTATTAGTCCATGCATAAAAAGTTTCCAATTTGTCACGACATGAGAAACTGAAATTTTCTGAGCCTTTGTACCAACAAGGTTATCTATAAGAAAATCATGAGGTGGCTGTTTTTTCTTATGCACAACAACAATAAAGTCTATCCAACTACTCAGAATGCAAAATGGAACACAACAAGGAACCTCCTTATGCAAATTGTCAATAATCAAAGACTCATCATTAGGCAAACTTGTTCTTATACCTTGGATTCCAATTTCCTTACCTTCTTTGGTGTATTTGAGCTCCATCTTTTCTAGGTTGAGAGTGAATTCTCCCAATGTGCAAAACCATTGACATCCTAACATCACATCCATGTTATTCAAACTCACAACATAGAAATCATCACATACTTCATTGTTTCTCAATGTGATAATGAGTTGGGAAATCTTGTACCAACATAGTATTATGGATCCATTTGCCAAGGAGACCTTGAGGCCTTTGAATCTTTCAAGATTCAAACCCAAACTTGCAACCAACCTTGCATCAATGAAATTATGTGAAGCACCACTATCAATGAAAACACTCACTGGTTTGCCATGCAACATACCTCTTGTTTGAAATAGGTGAATTCTAGCATTTCCGGAAAATGATGCCAAGGTTCCCTCTATCACACTTTCTTCCTTATGCTCATGCTCATCAACAACAACTTCATCATCCTCATTAGCCAAATCAAAATCAAATTTTGAATAATCCATTACCTCAACATAGTTGACTTGCCTTTCGTTAATGTTAAGTGGTTTCCCTTTGTGTGGAGGAAAGTATGGTGAAATAGACCTCTTCAGGATCTTATTAGGGCCTGCCCTTGGCTGCCCCTTTGAAGCGTGTGTTTGACCACCCAATGGTGACATTGGTTGCCTTTCATTCATTGTTTTTTGTTGCACATGTACAACAATTGTACTGCACGGACCATCGAGCTTGCTACTTGCATTTTGTTTGTTGAGGGGCATCCATCTATCAACGCTTCCTTATTTTTTGATTGTCCTTCATTTTTACATCTGATTTTTCTGTGCAATCACATTCTATGCAAGCATTAGATACCAAAAACTCATCATTATGCACCAAGGAACTCATACCTTGAAGATTTGCTCCCATATCCTTTTCTGAAAACTTGGTTGCCATATATGTCTTCAACTTGATTGAACATTGATCCATGACACCTTTGGCCAAGGTGTGAGCAATACATGATGTCTCTTGTCTCATTTCTTCCTCAAGTATAGACAACAAATGTTGAGGAAGATCCTCATGTTCATTTAATACCACGGACATGATAGTTTGCATTGCAACCACTATATTTTCTGAATGATTATCATGTATGACCCCAAAGAATACTTCGAACATATGAAGGATGAGATCATCACAATCAAGATCTAACATCAATACACAAGATCTTACCTTTTCCATAGTCTCCAAAAAATTTACCCTCTTACCGAAATAAGGGCTTTTGCTATTCCAAAAGCCTTAGAAACTTTTGACCATGTATTTGAAAATGTCTCTCATGATGGCATCACTGTAGGGTAGATTAGGGGTTATGATCCTTGTGACTTCAGCAATGCAAGTGATGACCATAATTCTCACTCTCACATCTTCATGTTTAAAAACCTAGGCTCAATCAACTGAAACATCAATGAATGAATCATGTACTTATCTGATTGTTTGATCATGGCCAAAAAATTTGTTGTTTCCTCCAAGTCCTTGAGCAAGGCATCCTCTGAATGATGTGGATGCTTAAGCTTCCTCTCAACTCTGATGATCTTTTCTTTCAACTCACCTTCACTCATCAACTCCATGATTCCACCGGATCTTTTATCCCTGCATTCAAATATGAAAACACAAACCCTCACAGTGCACAAGATCGTTGCTTTGATACCACTGTAATGTCCCCAAATTTGGGACAAACTGGAAAATTAGCCAAATATGAAAATAAATTTCCAAATATTTCAACCATAAACCCTCAACAAAAGCACTGAAATCTGAAACTTACTATTTATAGTAAGTTCGTCAAAACCCTAGGCTGAAATATTCAAAATTCCATAACTTTTGATTTACAACTCGAATTGCATGAAATGAAAGGGAAATGATAGATATTAATTAGGAGCAAATTTCCATGCAAGAAAACCACAAAAATATGAAAAACCTGATTTTTAAATCCTGAAATACAACTGCAACATCAAACCCTCATAACTTGCAAAATACTTATCCGAAAATTAACAACCATAGCTCAAAATGAAGCATAAATTATAAGGAAAATTATGAGATCAATTTTATAATTTTCCATCCACAAATGCCATGCTAAAAAGTCACTTGAAACTCCAAAACAAGTTGCTGCCCTAATTTCGGGAAATTAGGTAAATAACAAAAATCTTCAAAGATGCATATCTTGAGCAATACTTGGAATTTTGACACGAAATTACCATTTTGGAAATCTTAGACAAAGATATTTCCAATGAACACAAATTCATCAAATTCCAAAATGTCTAGAAATGCAACCAAAGTTTCCAACCAAGTCGCCATTATCCAAAAATGGCAAAAATAAATATAAAGTCTTCAAATCTTCGATGACAAAATCTTCAAAATCATATCTACTTCAAGTACAAATCAAATGAGAGAGAGGACAATGAAAAGCTAGGGCATACATCCCATTTCTCCAAGCATGGAGAGGCATAAATGATCAAATCAACATGTCTTGCCCTCCATGGCAAAATAGATGCATATAGTCTTCTCCCGAAGAACCCCTCTTGGAGGGAAAATTGCAATTTGAAATCATAAGACATGCCTTATAATTTCCCCCTTTTTAATTTCCCCCATGCGTGGTGTCCCCCTTTAAGGGTCTATTTGACATTAAAAAGCCACTCTATTATTATTTAATTAATTCCTTTTTATTTTATATTTTTAGAAATGAAACTAAATAATAAATTACAAATAATTGCTCAATAAATATTCTTTTGTGAGCAATAATACAAGGTAGTGGTGAAAACCACTCAAAGCATCCATGATTAAATGAGAATTTGCTTTATAATTTCAAATGATCATGATCACTCTCTAGGCAAATCTCAAATAATCAACAACTAATAATTAAAATGAATATTGCTTTTGTTGGTGATGAGTTATAACTTAAGTACTGAAGGCACATAAGGTTGGGGTGCATGGAAATGGGGGCACATAGGTACATGCGAAATGTAGAAAAGGGTGTGCTTGGGAAAGTATGAGGTCAAGGACTTATATTAGATAATCTATTATTAGCAAGCTTGCATGCTTTTGTATTTATCTTGTAGCGATGCATGGCTATTCTTAGCATGCAACCTATTTTGAGGATGCATAGGTGGTGAAGGGAAAGTCCCCACCCCTATATATATGTATTGATTTGCATGGATTTAGTATCCCATGAATGCTTGTAAGGTTATGTTGTTGGTTTATGGGTGCACATGACCTATGGTGATACTCTTATGTATGTATTTGGATTCTGTGTTTTATTGATTAATACAATGGATCTATGTGGTTGGATAATGGTTTATTGACATATCTATTTTGGATCTTGCATGGTAAATCTGATCTTGATTCTTGTTTAGTTCATTCTTGCATATGGTTGTGATCTAGATATGTTTATGCTTTAATTTTGAATGGTTGTTATGGATCTGGATTATATGTTTTATCATGCTAACTCCTTGACAAAGCTGCCATAAAAGAGGGACCTGGTACCCTTGTGCTTTGGGTGAGCACTCAGGTCTGTCTGAGTGATGTGCCAGCATGCCTTGGGTTGTTTGGTAAAATAAAAGACTACATTTTGGTTCCATTTTTTGGGACCTCTTTTCAAGTTTTTTAAGGATGTTGCATGATGAAGATGTATCGGTTGACTTTGGCTAGTATTGAGAGTTGGGTAGAGAATTTAGAAGAAGATTTTTCTCTCACATATTTAACATTGGACCTGAATTTTGATGCACGTGTGTGGGTTGAAGAAATTTGTATCATGAGCTCTATGAGACATTTTTTTTTTTCCCTATAGAGTTGTATGAGTGGTTGGTAGCATATGCATCAAAGAGAAATTGGAGGTATAGAACAATTGTTTGGACATAGGAAGATTACCAGGACTGCATGATGTTGATTTGACTTGGACATGTTGTAGATCATTGGTGGAGTGGTGTTTTTGCATAGTTATACACTTTGGAGTACATTGTTTCTACTTATTCTGTCTAGAGGTTGTTGAGAGTTTGAGTTCAGTTCTTGCATAAACCCAGAGGATCTTATTTGCATGTTATCCCTTTAGCGATTAAGATCTTGATTGTAACTCTAGATTTGGAAGAGTGACCTATGGCTAGCTAAACCCCCACGTGTGTGGGGGTAGGAGTAGGTGTGGTGAAAGGATGGAAGACCTGTAGGAAAAAGAAAGAAGAGAGAAGAAAGGTGGCTTAAGTATAATGAAGCATGTGAGAGGGACTTGGTGAAAAGACGTGATGACATTGAGGAGTGAATGGAGTTGTGAGGAGAGAGATGGCTCATGAAGGATTTGGAGCTCACGTGGAAGACATGGAGCTAGAGCATCTGGTACTCCCCATTTGGGTAAGCATGGTAGAGAACCCTCTTTGGCTTCAGATGAGAGTGTGTATTATGAGGAAAAAATTAAGAGCCATGGGCATGCATCGATCCCCTGGTGACCTAGCCCTTGTGCTTGGTGTTCTAGTTCTTGAGATAGTTATTGAGAATCAAGCTAGTGTAGGTACTTATAGTAGTGTATAGTAGATTTTCATTTTCCATTAAATTCAAGAGTTAATCAAATATAACACATTCATCTATGGTATGCAAGACAGTCGTCTTTTTATTTGGGGGTCCGATTGGAGGTATATTTTTTAGCACGCATCATCTACATAAATTGTGGGTGTGCGTAAAACGTTGGTAATACATATGGAAGTAGTACAAACTTCACAGACCATGGGAGTTCAATTTAGTACAAAATTGTGGGGAACACAAGGAAACACATCCTCTAGTCTGGTGCCCACTACAGGAGGAGGATCAGGAGGATCAGGTGGTTTGGGATCTAGTGGATCTGGTGGTTTTGGAGGTGGAGGGAATACTGGAGGTAATATAGGTTTTGGATGGTGGGCATGGTCCTGCACCAACCCCAAAAGTTTATTATGAGATGTCTCTTCACCTACCAAAATATAGAGGAATTGAAGATGTAGTTGAGCATGTGCATATGTGTGAGATACTATGGCGTGCTAAGGGAATCACAACTCTGAGTGTAAGGAAAGTCAGTTTTTACTACTACTTTGCAAGGGGTGCATGCATAGTTGGTATAGGAAGTATGATCCAAACCAGACTTGTGTAGACTATATGTGTACATGATGTGATGCTTTCTTAGTTGAGTTCCATATACCTAAGTTTGAATAAAAAGCATCAGTGTGTTGAAGGACATTAAGTAGGGCATGGATGAGAGTGTAAGGGAGTATGATGCACATTTTAAAACTTTGTTATCAAATTTATCTTATGATATTCACCCTAGTCAGCATGCTCAATGGTTTTTTGGAGGTTTGATCACACCTTTTTAGAAGGGAACTCTCACATAAGACATTTTATAGATCCATGTGAGGCACTTTGAGGTAGCTCTACATGTGTTGAGGTAGTTGGGAGCATAGACATTGGAGTTAGCCCATTTTTGGAAGCTCAGATTACATCTATGGAAAAATAGTTAGAAAAATTGTCAGCTAATTCAGCCCATGAGATGTGTAGTGGTATTTGGTGTATGGATTGTGAGGTGGAAGGACATACTAAGGATAGTTTCCCTCATAAATCGGTGTGCGCCATGTTGTTGGATTGTGAGATCTATCATTTGGATCATGATTCAAGTAGGTGCCCCCTGTTGCAGCATGCGATGATAAGGAAGAATGTGTCTTGTTATTGTAAGATTTGTAAGTCTACCACTCATGATATCAAAGAATTACAGATTGATTGATCAGATTCATGATGCCATTAAAACTGGTGTACATCAGACCAGTGTTGCAAACAATTCTAAGGAACAAGGTGAACATCATAATCATAATCACAATGAAGGGTGCTCTGATGGAGGTGGTAGAGGTAGAGGTTACCATGGAGGGATTCAGAGGCCGAGGTCATGGTGGTGGAAGAGGTGAATTCCCATGAGGAACTGTTATACATGTGGATCCCCTTGATCATTATAGGTGTGAATGCCCTCAGAACATTATTTTCTCCTGGTGTGGAAAGAATCACAAGTTTGAGGAATGCCTAGATTTGTATGAGCATATGAGCAAGCAAACACAAAGGATAAGGATAAGGGTGTGGGAATGGTTAGAGTATACAATGTTGTGGAAGATCAGTGGATGCCAAAGTTAGCACTTGACCTGAGATGATACTTGTGTTGGTACTACATGTTGAGGTTGCACACATGCATGAGACTCTCAAAGTAAAAACTGTTATTACAAAACATAGAGGTATTGCATGTAAAGTATCCAGATCCTTCCCATAGAAGGAAGTCTATCAAGAAACTATGGAGGTTATTAGAAACTTGTAGGGTGAGATATAATGCTTGAAAGAAGTCACGGAAAGTTAGAGGAAAAAGTAGTTGAGCTTCCTCATAAAGATGTTGATGACTTAAAGGAGGTTTGTAAGATGTTGTGCCAAGAAAACATCATTCCTTTTTATTAGGGGAATGGTTAAGGAGAGAATATACATGTGCATTGTGAGAGTTGAGTGAGAGAGAGAATATTAATATTGCATGTAAACTTACCTCCTCATAGTCTTGATTATGATAAAGAGATCACTTTGAATGTAGTTGTTGATGGATGGTTGTTGAGTAATATATTGATTGATATAGGTGCAAAAGTAAATGTACTCACCTTGGATGTGTGGAATCAGATGGGGAGGCCACCATTACAACCATCTTCAAATGTGTTGTATATGGAAAAATGACTAAAGCCATGCCCATTGGAGTATTGAAGGATGCCACTATTACTATACAAGGGGCCAAGTTTACTTGGGGACTTTGAGGTCTTGGTGCTTGCAAAAGAAGATAGTTTTCCAACTTTACTTGGGCACCCTTGGTGTTATGTGAATAATGTTGATTTGTGCTTTAATAAAGGTTATATCATTTTGAGAACAAAGAAGAGTGTGATCATTCCTTTGACAGATGGAAAAGATGCACCTTATGTAGAACCTTTGAGTGAAGAGGATTTGAATAGAATTTATGTGTGCACCATTAGAGATCTGAAGTGCTTGAGCCATCAAAGGAAGGTGTTATTAATGGGATGATGCATAGTCTATGAGTGATACAACCAACATTTCTTGTGACAACTGGGTGCATGGGACTTATGAAATGGTTGGGCATGAGATGAAGAGTGTAGTTATGTCACAGTAAGTCAAGTGTGTTGTTGTGTTAGTGCTTGGGTAAGTAACAGGTACCAAGGTACACTAGTGAAGGAAATCTTGATGTATTTTATGTGCTATGGAAGCCCAGTGGAAAGATCAAGTGGAGAGAAGGAATATGCTTGGTATATACCTTGTGTGGGACAGTGGTGGTGGACACACACAGAGAGATAGTATTTTAGAGTGGTGAGAGGTGAGAATCACCTTCTCTACTAGATTTCTTAGGAGCAATGCACCTACCAAGACATGTGAATTTCATGGGAAGGAGGATTCTACTTTGCACATCATGTTCAAAAGTGTGAGAGACTCTAGAACAGAGGGGTAGGAGGCCTTACCACCTTCACTATGGGTGCATAAGTTCTACTTCACTTTTGCATGGCACATGCATGCATGGTATGTTTATGCAGAGTTGAATAGAGAAACAGGAATTGGAAAGAATTGACTGTAGGTATGATTCAGACCTTTGACTATTTTTCTACTAAACCACCAGTGAATGAGGCATTATAGATTATGAAGCACTTGACTATGGGAGATAGTGCAAAGGTTGAGGAGCTTATTCAAGAATTACTAGGTGATTCAGATCTGGAGGTGCATTTTGAAGAAGAAGAGACAGATGAAGAAAAACTTGGGCACGCCTGGTTAAAAAAAAAAAAAAAAAGTTGGTTTACATGATTGATGATGAGGAAGTGGAGAATCTGGATGTTGATCATACTATGGGTATGCGTGAGGTCTTAGAAAGTGTATATGAGAAGTGCATGCATATCATGAGCCTATGAAAACAAAGAAGGTCAACATTGGGACATAATGTAGAACCTAAGGAGGCCATCATTGGTGATTATTGGTCTGACTAAGAGGTTGCAAAAATAATTGAGTTGTTGTGTGACTTCAGGACTTATTTCCTAGAGGCTATCATGAGTTGAAAGGGTACATCACTCTTTGGGTGAGATGAGGATCAAGTTAAAGGAAGGTGTGCCCCGGTTAGGAAGAGGCCTTATAGGATGAATCCTAATCTATGCGTCAAGGTAAAGGAAGAGATTGATAAGATGTTGAAGTCTGGAATCATTGAGCCCATTGAGGAGTCAGAGTGGGTTAGCCCTATGGTGATAAGCATAAAGAAAGATGGAAGGATAAGGATTGTGTGGATTATAGGGAGTTGAATGTTGCTTGTGTAATAGATCCCTTTCCCACACCATTTACAGAGGAGATTTTGGAAGGTGTTGCAGGGCATGAGATCTACTCCTTCACTGATGGATTTTTGGATATCATCAGTGTGGATTGCTAAAGAAGATCAAGAAGAAGACAACTTTCACCATTGAGTGGGGAATTTTTTACATACATAGTTATGCCTTTTGGATTGAAGAATGCACTGCAATTTTTGTGCATTGTTGTGCAAGCATTTCAGGACTTCATTCATAAGTTTTTGTAGGTTTACTTGGATGATTGGATAGTTTATGGGCTAGTAAAAGATCATTGTGATAATTTAAGACTTATGTTTGAGAGGTGTCGAGTAGTTGAGCATCTCCTAAACATTAAGAAGTGTTTTTGCTACACCCTTTGGAACTCTGTTGGGACATATCATATGTAAAGAAGGCTTGTTGGTAGATCTGCTAAGGTTGTTGTCATTTTGGGCTTAGAGGAACCTACTAACTAGAGTGAGGTGTGGATTTTGGGGCACACATAGGTTATTATAGGAAGTTTATCAAGGGTTATGCTAGGATTTTCATGCCCTTAGAGGAATTGTTGAAGAGTAAGGGAAAGTTCCATTGGGGTGAGGCACAACAACACACATTTGAGACATTGAAGGAAAGGCTTTACTTATGCCTATTTTGTGCTTTCCTTCATGGACCAAACCATTCCATGTGCATGTGGATGCCTCTGGCATGGCCATTGGAGTAGTATTAGCCCAACCTGGAGAAGGTATTATTGATCATCCTATTTTTTTGTAAGAAGGAAATTGACCCAATGAATAAAATTATACAACTACAGAGTGTGAAGCATTGTCCATGATTTTATGCGTTGCATAATTTTAGGAAATACTTGTTGGAAAACTCATTTTCATTTTTTATATAATATCACATGACACTTAAGTATTTGGTCAATAAGCCCATTTTTGCAAGGGTGCATATATATGTGGATTCTCTTGTTCCAAGAATTTGACTTTATAGTTGTGGTGAAGCTAGGAAAGAGTAACTCAGGACCAGATCATTTATCAAGGATTAATTCAAGGTGAGGATGCACAGAGCATTGAGGATACAAATGTCAGATGCACAAATTTTTAGATTAAACACATGTGCCCTTTGACTTAGAGGATATTGTTGTATTTTTGTATATAGGTGTGGTGCTTGAAGGGATGAAGGCTTTGGAGAAGAAACAACTTTATATGTGTCACGCCTTACATGTTAATTAGTGGAGATTTATACAAGTTAGGATGAGATGAGGTTTTGTGTTGGTGTGTACTTGAGCATGAGCATACTGCCATTATGGAGGAAGCTCATGGTGGGATTGCAGGTGGACATTATGCAGGAAATGCTACCGCGTGCAAGATTTTATTGGTAGGCCTTTGGTGGGAAATGATTTACAAGGATTATATAGAATATTGTAAGGCTTGTGACCATTTTCACATGCCTTGGAAATCTTGGGCATAGAGATGAAATGCCTTTGAGGCCTATTTCTAGTGCAAAACCTTTTGAAAAGTGGGAAATTGATTTTTGGGTCCTATTTCCCCACCCGCATGCGTAGGACTGGATCACGTACTACATTATAACTTATACATATTATCTTACAAGGTGGGAAGAAGCAAGCACCTACAAAGGATTACATGGAAGCTACAACAACAAGGTTCTTATGGGAGAACATAATCAGTAGGTATGGATGTCCACTAAGTTTGACAAGTGATAGGGGCACTCATTTTCTTAATGAGACCATCAAGATATTATTGGCAGAATTTATGGTGGCACACCATAAAACAACACCCTATCACCCACATAGGCCAATGGAACTATGAGGCTTTCAACAAGATATTGGGACATACATTGACAAATATTTGTGATGTTGGAAGAAAGGATTGGGATGATAAAGTCTTTGTTGTACTTTGGGCATATAAGAACAACTTATAAAAGATTGAATAAAGCCACACCCTTTTTCAGTTGGTGTTTGGCATGGAGGTTTTTTTACCAAGTGGAATTTATGTTACCTTCCCTATGTATTGCACACATGCAAGGAGGATTGGATGATGAAAAGCACTTGAAGAGTGCATTGATAAACTGATGCAGTTGGATGAAAGGCATGTGTTATTATCTAGGTGGAGTCAAAAGATAGAAAAGGCCAGGAAAGAAGGCATGACATGATAGGCATATTAAAAATAAAAAGATTGAAGTTGGACAGATGGTTCTTTTATATGATTCAAATTTTTTTGCACCACCATCCTAGAAAGTTCCAAGTGCATTGGTTGGGACCATATGTTGTGACTTATATACTTGATTCAGTGCACTTTCAATTTAAGTGTTGGATGGGACATTTCCCGAGTTATTTCAATGGGAGTAGGTTGAAGCCCTACTATAAATAAGTCTTCTTGGTGTTTGTAATAAGGCAATATTTCCATTTAGATTAGATTTCCTTTAATGCATTCCTTTATATGTGTTTCCTTTTAACGTTGCTTTATGCTTTGTCAATTTAGTTTTGTGTTTTTTTTTGTAATAAGTGCACTTGTGCAAAAGTTGATTACTATCTATTGAATTCATGTGTAGAGGACCACACATACTTTTAGTGTGGTGGAGTATATATAGGATAAATGGGCCAAGTTTGAATGTTCTCTAGAAGATGGGTATGCATAGAGAAATATTGTGTAGGTGCTTGAAGTAAAGTAGGGTGTGAGATAAAAAAAAATTCTCATGAATAAAGACCATGTGTGGATGAATGGACATGTAGTGTAATGTGAGGTAGGATACAGTAGTGGAAACTACTTGGTTTGAGGCACATTGGATAGGAGGAACTTTGATGCATGAAGGCATGTGTATAAGGTAATTTGTGGCCAAGAAGTAGTGGGTGTGTGCTAAAAGGTTATGATGGGGGGTGGAAAAATCAATGTGGAAAAGGAAAGAAACACCATTTAATGTTGAGTATGGTGGTAGGTGGAGAGAAATAAATGTGGAGGAATTTTTAAAAGTTATAAAAAGGTGGGCTTGCATTATCATTTTCACCTTGCATTGTGAAATGTTAGCGAAAGTGAAAGTTAAAAAGAGTTAAGAGAGAGAGAGTGAGTGTGTAGAGAAAGTGCAAGAGAGTTGTGATAGAGATTGAACCAGACATAGATTTTTGTGATTGGATTGGTTGCTCCATTGGAGAGAGTTTTGAGAAGCAAAGGCATGTGGGGAAGAAAATCGAAAGTTAGGGTTTCAAGTTTGAAAGCTAGGGGCACATGGGTTTTAAGTTACAGAGCTTGATTTGATTGCAAGAACACTCTTTTATTATCATAATGGCACCAAAGTGAGCACTGGAGTGACTACAAGGGGAAGGAGGAAAAAGGAAGTAGAAGCAGAGGTGGAAGATACCCCGAAAGTTGATTTTTAGAGATGCAAGTACCCAAAAGGGTATTCATGGGCCGTGATTGGGAGTCACACATCGAGAGTAAAGTGAGTGACTACAACCATCAAAAAAAGGATAATAAGGATGAATTGGACAAACTTTTGGTGGTGAAAAAAACTCTTGTGAAAAAAAATGACATGGCCATTTATGATGATGCATGAGAGAAACTTTGTCAAATGTGGGAGTTTTGTAGCTCTATGAGCTCCCATATTTTGGAAAGCTAGAAAATATTTACTAGTGGTTGATGACCCGAGTCCATGAGGACTTATTTTTTTTTTGGGTGGTGAATGAGACTTACCACACCCTTGATTGGGAGATTGATAGGGTTAGGAGTTGGGCACCTGAGAGATCAGTAGTGATCTTACTTGATGATGAAGGGGTAGAGGAAACAGAAAGAAAGTTTGTCTTATGTAAAGGGGGGTGAAATGAATGGATATCTGTAAGTTGGAAAATACCTTATTTAGCAAGAAACACACCTCCTCACCAAGCTGAATAATCAAGAGTGTTGGTCACAAGTGAACAAAATGTGGTTACATGTTGCCAAGAAGATGACAGAAGGAGTCATTTACAATTTTTCTAACTTCATTATTGAGACTATCATTATAGAGGCACACCAAGGGATAAGATAAGTTTTGGTGCACTATCCTTTTGTCCATTGTGTTTGTAGAGATTGGAGTGCCTGATGGGCCAAAAGATAATATTTGGCAATACCCTAAAAAAAAAGAAGTCCCTTAGATAGATTTTCAAAGTATACATGTGATGGATCCATGAGTGGACCCCTACAAGAAAGAGGATAAACTCTATGGTATGAGTGCACTTGCATGCATTTGCATTTGAATATGAGTGGAGAATACCCAAGGATCTTCCTTGGTATTGGAGAAACATGCTCAATTTTTTGTTTACCAACATTTTTTACATAGGGTGTTTTGGAATGAAGGATGGGAAGTGGAGTCCATGGTGCAAGCTTCCATATGCCTTCACAATGCACTATTTCTAGGCATTTGTACATAGGTTTTCAAACATGCATGTAGGTTGATCTTCAATGCAGATAAAGTAGACTATGATTATCATACACTCTAGAAGACATATGTCTACCCTGGGTAAGTCTTCTTACATTGAGAAGTTAATTTTAGATGATATCAATATCAATTCTATGAGTTTGGAAATTGGGAAGGTTGGAGTGGCTAAGGTATACATCTACCTTAAGCCCAAGTTGGAAAATGGAAAATACATTGAGAATGAATTCAAGCTCCTGAATTTCCCAAGGGGAAACATATTGTGGGCACATTACAGGATGAAGAGTCTACTTTTCCCCCATGATGATGAAGAAGAAGAGGAGGAGGAAGAAATAAAGGGAAGATAGTGGGCTTGGAACATGGAAAAAGAAGGAAACCAACTATAGGAGAGAAGAGAATGCATGAGCCAACTCCTCCAAGGAAAGAAGAAGGTGAAGAAGAAGGGGTGGAAATAGGCATTGTGGGGATAGGTTCATCAAAAGAGGGATTGAGGACCAAAAATTTAGGAGAGTATTGAGGAGAACAAGGACTCAAGGTGTGGGTGTGGGGCCATCACAACCACCAAGGAGGTCACCTAGAAACTCTCTTGTGAAGGAAGAACTAGAAAAGAAAAAGTGCACAAGTACATCCCCACTAAGGATAGTGAGGGTGAGAAATCAAAAGACAACATGCATGCAGAAGACTCTTGTTAACAATGTGGATGTAGAGGAACCTGGGGTGAAGAATTGAAACATGATGCAAGAAGGGTTGGAAGAAGGAGGAAGAAGTAGAAAGTGTTGATTGATGATGATAGAAGGGTGAAGATAAGGGTGAAACCATCGGTGAGTGCCCTATATACACATACCGGTGAGGGACTAGTGCTTGATGTGGGAGTGCATATTCCAAAAGGTAAGTGCTCAAGGAAGGAAAAGGATGAAGAAATGTATAAAACTCCTAGTTGGTTATATCAATGATCCTACCAAGATCATTCACACTAGGTTCCAAAGTACTTTGGAGCCTGAGGAGCTTTATGGTTGGGAGTTGATGGATCCCGAGATGGAAACCACATGCACTATAAGTAGTTATCATGGAATATGCAGACTCACATGGATGAGCCTGATTTTGATGTGTGTGAAGAATCATGTGTCTCTCGAAGGATGAAGAAATCCCCACATTCCCACCATGTAACAATCAAAAGCCAACTCATTTTAGATGAACAAGTAAGTAATGCATTAAAAAGGTATCTGCAGAGGTTGTGCGTAGAAATATAGATAAAGTGGAAACTATTTGGGACTTTGTTAGAAGATAGAAAGGATAAAGAAGTAGAGATTAAGCACTTGAAAAGAGGAAAAGAGAGAGCTGAGGTGAATGTGTGTATGATACTTGATATGGCAGAGCAGATTGGTGATGAAATTTTAAGGAAAGGCCACATTTGGAAGAGAGAGTGGCTGAGAGATTCCCCTCTGCTATGCATTATTTGCACACATTGGTTCACATGGTGTTGGATGAGGTACAATGTGGATGCCAAAACCAAAGGATGTACACAACACACAGTAGGAAAAACTAAAGAAACAAGTCACGTTGAATAACATAGGTATGAGTCTTTGCTCAGACCTTGAAAGATGATGAAAAAGGTAGATTTGGTGTTGAATATGTGCATATATCCTGAGGCAATAATCAAGACAAGGACTCTAGTGGAGGAGAATGTAGTCCTTGAAAGAAAAATGAGACACTTGGGTGTGAGGAGAGGGCACTTTATTAGTAGTAGAAAAAAGTGTGATGCACTCACAACATCCCATAGGACCCTCATAAAAGAGAGAAATAAAGGAAATTGGGAAACTTATAGCATGACACATGGATGTGATGGATGGGATGATCTCAAGTCTAGAAAATGTCCTTTAGAGTTTACAAGAATGAGGGTGAGAACATGAATATGGATGAGATGGAAGGAGTACTCAGACATCCCTGACAAAAAAAAATAAGGCACTCAGTGATTGGAATGAGTTAGAGGAAGAGATCAAAAGTGAGTATCCAAGTTATTTTACCTTCAAAAGGATAGAGGCCCATGATTATTTTTATTTATTCATTTTTATGTAAGTAATTATTATTTTATTCCTTATTCTTTATTTGGAGAGATAAGGCATGATTACCCATTCTGGGGGGGGAAATGAAGCAAGTGTGGGGTAATGTTGGGATGATGAATTACAACCTAAGTATTGAAGGTGCATAAGGTTGGGGTGCGGAGGACATGGGACACACTGTAGGAACATGTAAGATGTAGAAAA